>OX328273.1:35477844-36077844 GCA_946814005.1 Chamaenerion angustifolium | reverse complement strand
CAATTACATCAGGAACCTGCACAGAGAAGTGGACGATCTCAGTGAACGGTTGTCTCAGCTCTTGGCTTCGTTGGACAGTGATAGCGATCAAGCTGCCATTATTAGAAGCTTACTTATGTAATATAAAATAAACACACGTACTTAATTATATTATCCCTTTCGATCATAGACGTCGTCGTAGTGTGTTGTATGTTGTCTTGTCTCTGTCGTGTTTCTACCCTGCAGTAACTGATAGCTAGCCCTAGCTAGGGTTTCGTCATCCATGGAAGGCTAGTTCTATAGACCTTATTGTGTGGTATCTCAACCCCTCGTGAAACACTGTAGTAACTTACTCACTTAATCAATATATATATCATATATTATTATATATATATATCGTCGTTGCATGTATTTCTCAATAATAATGTATAGGGATGATGGTGTCGGTGCCATTGACGGAACGGGATGAAGTGTCCTCTATTTTTCCAAAATTAGCTTTTTATTTTTAAATCATTTATATATATTTATCCATATACATAAAATAAGTAAATAATCCCATTAATTGGAAATTTCTATATATTAGCCTTAGCTATACTATCTAATAAGTGGTAAAGAATCCCATTTTGGATTTTTTTTTTAACGAATATTGTCATTTGATTAATAAAAATGTTATACGTTAATAGAAATTCAATAAATTATGAAATACAAAATATTTTAAACCAATACTTAATTTATATGACATTTTTTGTTATATTTTTCTTTTTTAAATAGTACACCATTAACTTAAAATTTATAGATCCGTCAGTTGTGTGGTGTACCACTGGTAGTTGTGGTCTAGTAACTGAAAGCGCTGACTTCCAAGTGGTTTGACTCCAGAGTAACGAGTTCGAATCCTCCCAAGTGCTCATGAAAAATGGTTAATAGTGGCACTACGCTAACTGGGCCAGTGCAAAACGGTGGTTGTTCTTAGATGTGGTGGATGACAATAGAACTCACAAATAACAATAGGAAAGCCCCAACATTATGTAGCGGGATGTGTCTAGTGTCGTCACTACTAACCCATAACATTTTTTTGGGACAAAAAAATAAATTGTGTGGTACTACTCATTACACGGGAGGTGATTCATTATATATAATAATTAGATAGTATATTTGAAATTATTTAATTTCTATATGTATCGTGTATATAGGATGATTCCAATCTTATATATCTGTATGTATATATGAATGTAATATTATAATGTACCGTATAAGTTACGATTCCTACGAAGGTGCAAATATTCAATGTTATCTTTTCTAGAACTGATTGCGATACTAAGAAGGATGTGGAACGTTGCCTACAGTTTGAACAACGCCCTCGAGTTCGTGATTTTCAAAAATGAATCGACCCCATTTAAGAATTTTAAAATTTAATTTAATATTTGTATTCAGAATTGTATTTTTTTTAAAATATATATAGAATTATATAAACAAAACACAAGGATGACAAACTAAAGTTTGAATTATTTAAAAAATGTTGCATTTTGACTTTTACCATTAATAATGATATTTTAAATCAAACTTAGAAACGCGAGAGCACACTAAAAACAAAAATTATCATCTTTTGTAGGTAATTCTACGTACAATAATATATATATAAAAGAGTATAATTATTACTTTATATTATTAAGTGCGAGTAATTAATTTTCTAGTCCCACTAGATATATATTAATAAAGGTCAACCTCGACAAACTCACAGAAGCTGATAACATGGACTGCCATTCATTTCCTTAATCATCTCAATAGATAAATATATAAATAAATAAAATAATTAATTAAGTGTTTACACGAGGAAGGATTCCCGGGAAATTAATGCCAAGTTATACTGTAAATATCCTGTAAATACTGTATGCGCATCATCAAATTCAACCCAAAAGTGTGTCCACGTATCGGCAATATCCTACTTAATAGAAAATTATTTTATATCGTAGTACCATACATATATATATATATAATAGTTGAAAAATGAACCACGTTTTGACCCAAATAGTGTCATTTTTGGAGTGTTTTCCATATTCTGATATAGCTTTACTGTTCATATCGAACAATATTGTCGTGCCGTAACAATATTTGAAGGTTGTTATATATTCCAATCAACAAGGGACAATGAATATATATATAAACAGTCTATAGACTCTATACTACTATGAGTGTTGATATAAGTCGTATAAGGAAACAGTTACACATAGATGATGAACATTATAACATGTAGAAAGAGAGATATTTATATACAAACTAGCCGAATCAGAGTTAGATCAATACAAGAATTTTGTCTTGTTGTGAGAGTCAAAATTATAAGAGTATCAAAAATTCCTTAGAAATGCCACATTGTAAGGAATTCTGTAAGGAATTTACATTAAACAAATAAGCTAGCCATAAAAATAGCAGTTTAAAAGGAAAACTCCTTGCAAAAAATTTTCCTTATAAAATTCATAACAAACTTTTAAAAATCATTTCCCTCACAAACTTACTTAGGGAATTTTCCTTAGAAAAACTTACTTTTAAAATTATTATTCTACTCACTTCACGCTAACAAATCTCTTACAAATAGTTCTAAATTTAGATGGATTATTTCCTTGCAAAATTTCCTTCACAAAATACTGTTTTTCATGTAGTGGATGAGAGTCCTATATAAACTTTAAACGTTGAGTAATTTAAAACATAATTTTTTTTTTCAATTTAATCCTTTAAAATTATATCTTTTACATTTTTTTTTCAATTTAATTAACTTTTGCCCCAGTAAGATAAATTAATATATGTTCGTTCCTACTAGGATTTAATGCGAATATGAGAGGTACCTAACTAAACCCTCGTTGTCTACTACATAGTTAATTTCACCCACAAATGGTTCAGCAATTGCACTTGTATATCCATCCATTTTATCTACTATTCCAAAATTAGGTTAAAAAAATATTAAAAAAAAAAGTTTAACAACTTCCGTAATGTTACGAAGTTACGTATCCCAATGTTTGCATGGAATTGATTGATCGAGATTCAAGTGACGTGTGTCGCGATCGTTTTGGATGCATGCATGGGACCTAATTGTTACTGTAGTGTAACTACACTGAGAGTCAGAAAAAATAGGAATCTGTCTAATTTCTTTTCGTTTCTGGGAACAAAAACAATGAATTTACAATATGTTTTGATTTTGACGAGGATTTCAGGGGGCAGTAGACGTCGACCACAGCAACTCGAAGACATTTTTCCGGGACGTGTCGGCTGCCTGCCTGTCTCTTAGTCGCCGTTCCCTGTTTTGGGTGAATTGTTCTTGCAATATAATGCGAGGTCTTTTTTTTTTGCCACATTACTCGTTTCATTTGATAAAATAAAACGACGTGACAAAAGTCACGTGAGTTCATCGGTACAATCATTAGCTAATAAATACGTAAGTGGGAGTGAGATCCGGGAGACCCAATCGTTTAGACACACTCCCATCCTAGGTTGCTTCGCGATCCAGTTTGCGCATTCATTCGCCAACCTCGGGATAGCTCGCCATTGCACTTGATGTCAAGAGGTCGTCTCAAGAGGATGAAATTGAACAGTTCGTTAGTTAAGATTTTTTGGAGTTATTTTATTTTATTTTAGCAGAGTTTATAATGTTAGGTTATGTAGAAATGGAATTCTCTTAATTTATGAAAGGGATTCAAAATTTATTTTGTAAATCTATATGTACAACAAATCCATTTTGGACTTTTAGATTTTGGTATTTTGAAAATGAATTTATATATATATAATAAGAATATTTAAAAAGTGAGACAAAAAAATATTTAACAAAATAGCAATACTCACTTTTTTAGGATGAACTTATGTTAAGTGGTATTGATTTTATATTAGGGTTAATTACTTATTTGGTCATTTATGTTTGATTAATGTTAGTTTTGAAAGTCATTTATCTTCTTTTTTTTGGCAGTATTAAATGGTCATTTATATTTGAAGAATATTACTTTTTGGTTCAAAGTTGTGTTATTTAGTCATTTATATTTGACTAATATTATTAAATGGTCACTAAAATTACTATTCTACAATTTCCTTATATTCTTTTTCTTTAACCCATGCAATCGTTATTTGATTGAACTCTAAATCTTCAAAAGGAATCAAAAAAATTAGATTTTTGGATTCGTTTGAATCTCAAAACCAGTTTTTGGATTCAAAATCAGAAGAAGAGAACAAGGAATGTATTTTGAACTTTTTATTTTATAAAGAAGTTATTGTAATAAAAAATTTATAATTTAATAAAATATAAAAGTAGAGATTTTGACACTATATAAGACATCTCTTTCATATTCTATTTTTTCTTTTATTAAACCAATTGTATCACTATTAATACAAAAACAAAAGTAGCTGTTATTTAACAGAGTTTTATATCGTTATGCAACAAAAAAGTGTCAATTATATTCCCAAAATTAGATTACTTCACCCCAACAGTTTATTTCTAAACCCAAAATTCTTGGTCCCTAATAATGTCACCAGAGATGAAAGATTGGACCGTTATTATTTTAATCATCCGGCCCGTTTCAATATTCGATAAGGCCTAACCCAATTTAAGGAACCGCAACCCGGACTTAAACCCAACTTGTGAACAGCATATGCAACCACGGTTATTAAATTTGTTGACGCGGTAGCATTATAGCTTGAATTGAAGAATTATAGCCTAATATTTAAGATACTAATTAATTATATGGATAGCAAATTATGACGTAACAATGAAGGGACGGAATATGGTTGTCGATGGTTAGAAACTTGGAATATGGTACGAATATGACAAATATCATAACCATATCATATTTTTAAACCACATATCATAAGTATAACCATTACGGGTACAATTTTCAATATCATAACCATTAAAATAACCGTGATTATTAACTATGGTGTTACCCGTATACCAATATTTATTCCAGTAACATAATAAAAAATCGAAAATTTTATTTAAAAAAATACATAAATCTATATTGACAACAATAAAAATATATAAAACTAACATCGTGAATATTTATTAATTATATGTTGATTAAGATTTAGTATATATTAGTTTATTAATAATAAATAATTATTATATTTATATAATAATCATGGTTATAAACCATAAACAGTAACTGTTATAACCATGTTTACGAATTTTTCTTCTCCTATCGCCTATCAAAGTAAGCATAACTTTATTTATTCTACAGTCCTAATCTTATTGTATACGTTAGATTTGATTTTTCTCTACGCGTAGAGTTGACTCCATTTCTTTGTCGGTTCGCGCGGGACGCTATGACATCAGATTCAGATTTGATCGGTTAACGGACGGTCCACTCTAGCTCCGTCAAATCCACGGATATGTACTGACGGTCTTCCTTCCGAAATGTGTCATCGTTCTATTCATTCGCCGGAATTTTAATCTAACTGTTGCCGGACCTCAATCAGATCTCCAACGGCGAGAGGCGGAGCAAGCTTCGCACTAACAGGCCGTACTCTGAACAACCGCTTCTGTCTGCACGCCCAAAAATTTTGATCTACCATTTTCTCGCTGGGATCTACGTGTCGGATCTGCTGATGGCGCGACGCCGATGAACCTTAAGCTTTTTGAGTAACCACTGCTGCGCGGGGTGATTGTGCCGAGTCATGGCAGAGAAGACGGAGTCGCGGTCGATCAAAGTGCCGTACCGCCACCTAAGGGATGATGTCGAACTGGAGATGGTTTCGTTGGACAATCGTCACGAGCTTAATTCCTCTCATCCTTCTTCATCTAGGGTTTCCAATGGGAATCATGGTGACTTCTCACCGGGAATTCCACCTCCCAGATCTAGGCAAATTAAGCTGTTGACGTTGATCCTTAGCTGTACGGTTGCTGCTGGGGTGCAATTCGGTTGGGCTCTGCAGCTTTCTCTCTTGACACCGTATATTCAGGTACGACCTCAACTAGCTTAATAATGCTTCCGGTGAGTGTATCGTCAGGTGCTTGATAACATTCTCTTGTTAGTTTCTGAGTAAATGATGATTCCGGCGGTTTACTTGATAAGATTTTATCTAAGATAAATGTAGCGTTGATTTACACACGCCAATGAAGAGTCCGTCACTGTGGAATACGTAACTGCAAACTTTTCTGTTCAGTTTCGTTGTTAAGTTCATTTGCTAGGTGGCAGAGCATCGGGTGAACGGACAGATAACATGTTGTCATTAGTAACTTTGGAAACTGTTGCAATGAGAAATTTGCAAGAGTAAAGCGTTGTGAGGATTCAAATAAAATAGGAAGGGTAATGCTACATGTAATGTCTTCTAATATAACAAGGATTAGATTAAGCTAAGACATTCCAATTATAGTAAAAGCACCTACCTAAGGACTCAATTAAAACCAACAGAAGCCTGTTCGGTAATGTTTTAGTACCACAAAATGCTGTTGAAAGTGGAAACTACTTCACTATCATTGAAATGCTGAATATTTAGTTCTCTTGACAATCAGATGAAAGAGAGAAAAAAAAAATCACTGTTATTTAGGTTATGTGCATTAGTTGCATCTTCGGGGGCAAAATTTGACTTATCTCTAACCTTGCTTCAGCAGATAACTAAGCTTGTCTTTGGTTGTTTCATGCAGACACTTGGGATAGAGCATGCATTTTCTTCATTTATTTGGCTATGTGGTCCCATTACCGGTCTTGTGGTATGTCCTCTGATCTACTTTCAGATTTACTCCCTAATCAATAATCTCAAGTCCCTAGGCTGAAGCTTCACTCAGTTATATGTACCTTGTCTATATCTTTGCTCACTTTTCTACCTCCATTGTAATATATATGTTACTATGATACCTTCTCAACAAAGTCTGTTTTTTAATATCTCATGTTTTCAGTAAAAGTACTCGCATTCATGCCAAAAACAGGAAACAACATTAAAAAAGATATCCATATAAAGGATGTATGAGGGTTCCTTAAGGTTTAAAATTAACTAGCCAGTATGTGGCTTGAAGATTTAAAGTTGAGTCTGGATGTTGGGGTACATTTTCCAACAACAGTGTAACTTTGTACACTTTGCAACAGTTACACATGTGGGTTTTGCATATAAACTGTCAACAGGACTAATGCTCTTGTTTGTTTTTGGACTAAGTTTATCATATGAAGAAATGTGTCGCAAAGTGCAATCCAAGTCTGTCTTAGTTGCCCTGTTTCAAAGTTATTCCATCTTGACTAATGGAGTCAATGGCGGAGAAGATGTAGTAGTATGATGGTGCATCATGTAACATTTGGAATTTGGATTGTTATGGTACTACTGAACATCATGTTAGGGATGCATTAAGCAATTTAATCTTGAACAATTAAATAGCAAAATGAGTTTCTTATGTTGTCATAATATTTTCTTTATCGGACGATTGCTAAATTTCAGTGGAATCGAAATTCATTCTAGGATGGACTCATTGATTCATGTAACTTTTTGGCTTTCAGGTTCAACCTTTTGTTGGAATTTGGAGTGATAAATGCACATCAAAGTATGGGAGAAGACGACCATTTATTCTTGCTGGCGCTCTCATGATTTGTGTTTCAGTGAGGATTGGGATTCAGATCTTGTCAATTGAAATATTATAAGTTAGCGTTCTACTATCTAAATTAGTTTTGTAATTTAGGTGGTATTGATCGGCTTTTCTGCAGACATTGGATACCTACTAGGTGACACAAAAGAGCACTGCAGGTGTCTATTTCCTTCCCTTTCTTCTGTACATCACTTGTTGGATGGTGTTATTAAGGTTAACTGACTTTTGGTTAATGCAGGACATTCAAAGGCACCCGAACCAGAGCAGCTTTTGTATTCATAATAGGATTCTGGTTGCTGGATCTCGCGAACAATACAGTGCAAGTAAAATATTTAAAACTAGCGTACATAGAAATGATTACTGCTGTCTCAGCATTTCACAAATTGTGTTATGGATTAACTTAATAGGGTAGCAAGACTTTAGTAGGAAAATGTTGGAAGAAGTTCTGAAACTTCTTTAATTTGCAGGGACCAGCTCGTGCCCTTTTGGCTGACCTAGCAGGTTGTTACTTAACCTTCAGTTAGCATCCTCAAATACATTTTGGTTATGCTCAGTTTATGGCTTGTTTGTTCATTGTAATGTATTGTTGGAAGCTGATGTTTCTCTCTTCTATTTACGAGTTTAGGCTTACACATACTAAAGTATAATGAATTGTACATTAATGCTGCAGGAGCTGACCAGCGAAATTCAGCAAATGCGATATTTTGCTCATGGATGGCTGTTGGGAACATCCTTGGATTTTCTTCTGGTGCTAGTGGAAATTGGCACAGGTGAATCTTCTCAAAATTGGTTTGGCATACATCATCTAGTTGCCATGCATCTAAATATCTTAGGTTACAAAACCTGTAAGCCACTTTCTCGGAGTTAGATAGATCTTTGATTGCTCATGGTGGTTGGGCAATAGGCAACTTTTTAACCCAAGAAGTTGCTCTTGGTGCAGGTGGTTTCCTTTCTTGACTACCAGAGCTTGTTGTGAAGCATGTGGAAATCTGAAGGCAGCTTTTCTTGTTGCTGTGGTGAGGATTTACGTTCATCAAATTGACTCGATCATATAGGCACATTCCACTCTCTTACCTCAGTTTAATTATATGAAAAGCTTATTTGAAGAATGTGCCAAATGCCAATCCATTTCCAAAACTTTCCAGTTCACTTATCTTAAGATATTAATGACTTCTTCTACATGAATATGGTTTCCATGGTATTAATTACTTTTTTCATGTTTGGTTACAGATATTCCTCACTTTTTGTACCCTGGTAACTCTGTATTATGCTGACGAGATCCCCTATTCAGTCACTGAAAATCATCAACGTTTATCAGATGCTGCTCCTTTGTTGAATGAATCTCAGCAAGATGGTCAAGAAATGCCGAAAATAAGAACTAATGGTAGCAGCAGGGATTCTATCCAAGAAAGCAATATTATGCAAAACCATTTTGATGAAAAAAGTAGTAGGCAGAATGAAAGTTTCAATGATGGCCCTGGAGCAGTGATGGTGAAATTATTGACTAGCTTGAGGCATTTACCCCCTGCAATGCATTCAGTTCTTATTGTCATGGCTCTTACGTGGGTAAGAAGGATCTTAATTATCAACTTAACATTACGAGCAGAGTTCTCAAGTTGGGTTACTCAGGTTTGGGTTTGACCTTTCTTTTTAATTAAATGATATGCATTGCAGTTATCTTGGTTTCCCTTCTTTCTCTTTGATACTGATTGGATGGGGAGGGAAGTTTATCATGGGGATCCAAAAGGAGATGAATCAGAAGTGGGACTCTACAATCAAGGAGTCAGACAAGGTGCTTTTGGTTTGCTGTTGAATTCCGTAAGAACTTGAATTGAAACACCATCAGATGTTGTACATTACCAATAAATAAACCAGATGGTAATTAACAACTCTATTTTCTTATGTCTTAGGTTGTCCTTGGGATCAGCTCTTTCTTAATCGAGCCAATGTGCCAAAGAGTGGGTTCGCGCCTAGTGTGGGCATTGAGCAACTTTATAGTATTTGCTTGCATGGCAGGCACTGCCATCATCAGTATAATCTCAATTAGCCAATACTCTCAGCATATTGAACATGTAATTGGAGGGAACAAAACCATAGAAATTGCTTCCTTGGTTGTGTTTGCTTTTCTTGGCTTCCCCCTCGCTGTAAGTGCTTTAATCTCTCCGTCCATAAAATTTCTCTCTATTATTATTACTATTTTCTTGGCTCGCACTAATTAATTCTCCTCCCATCACAGATTACCTACAGTGTCCCCTTTTCAATTACAGCCGAATTAACAGCTGATTCGGGCGGTGGCCAAGGTTTGTATCTGCAATTGCCTCTTTTTCTTCTGGTATATCACCTCAATAAGCTTCCTGCGCAACTATTTTATATCAATTTGCAGGATTGGCTATTGGAGTACTTAATCTAGCCATAGTTATTCCTCAGGTAGTTCCTTGCTATAATACTGTTCCTCAATCGCTTCAATTTTTTGTTCTCCCCTATAATATTTATTCCTCGGGTAGTTCCAACTACCTAATGTTTTTTTAATCGGTATTTGGAAATTTCAGATGGTAGTATCAATTGGAGCCGGACCATGGGATGCTTTATTCGGAGGAGGAAACCTACCAGCGTTTGTCCTGGCCTCCTTCGCGGCCCTTGCAGCTGGTGTAATTGCTACACTGAAGCTGCCAAATCTAAGCAGCAGCAGCTTCAAGTCAACAGGTTTCCATTTCGGCTAGATAACAAAAAACGGTTGTGCTCCCTTGCCTTAATTTGGGTATCCATCAAAATTCAAAGATCTCTTTTCTTTGGAAGAACCAACAAGTGATGGCTGGATGAGGCTACGATCTAGAGTAGACAGCCAAGTACGTATCGTATAATTCGTCTGATATTATAAATCGTTTCATAACTTATCCTCAAATTCGTTGTTTCATTCTTTTGCCCGGTGTGGGCACATATGTAGAGTGTAAAATCAGCACTGCGTACCACTGGAAAGCGACATCATATAATATACATATATATATCGACAAGCAAAATAGTGCATAGAGGGTGTGTTGTATTGTATTGTATTGTAGAGATCGCGACATCATTTGGTGGGTGGTGTACCGTAGGAGAGGAGAAGGTTCGTGGTTTCAGTTATAGATGTGTGCCTTGTTGTTGACTTTTCCAGAGAAGGCGTGTATGGTACTTCTGTAGTTATTATTAGTCTATCTTCCGTCAGACTGAAGCATAAGGGGGTGAATATTGTTGGTTCTGTATCGAAAACATCCAAATGTACTAATGGAGGACTTGAGACATAAGATAGGGATGAGAAGCTGACTTTAATAGTTAAATATGTGCAGTGCAGCCTCCTCTGCATTATTTCAGAATACCCCCTTTTGAAATGTGTCCGATCTTGGGGTGTGAGAGCATCCATGTAAAGGGGAAGGTGTCGTCACAGGGAGAATCTGATAGCAATAGTCGATAAAGGAGAGGTGATATCAAGTCAAGAGAATGATCAAAAGAGAGAGAACGGCACATCACATGGGGAATCAATCAGTCACCAAGCATGTGGATAGGAAACAAGCAGATGGAATAAATAAGAAAGATTCAGTTTCTATATTCATTAAATATATTATTGGAAAATAAGTTGGAAACTTTATTAATACTCAAAGAGGGAAAGAAAGGAAAAGGTCAGATTGGAAGGGATTCCCCTAACCTCATTTTTTTAGTATAAAGAAATGATTTGGCCTTGTAACAGTAACCTAGGCTATAACTCTATTCACTCATTTATGCAACCTACACAAAGTAGGGAGTAGGGACAATGGAAAGAAAAAAAGTTATATCACACATATAGCAAATATTTGAATATATATATATATATTTATGCTGAGAAAAGTGACAGCTTAAAGCCTCAATCGAAGGTGGAATGGATAGTGTAAAAGGAGAGTAGTCAGCCACACAGTCGATGCTGGTCAGTTAGGAAGCAGACCATGTCCCTCCTCATCCAATCCACTCCACTCTTCCTACTTCTTGGTGTGTTATCTGCGATGATTGATCAAACTCAACATATATTAAATAAATGCAAAATATATTATATATAATAGTTAATTCATTAGTATATATGGTCATAAGTCATAACGTCATCTAATAATATATATATATCTTTAAAGATTTACTGTTGTTACATATTAGGAAGCAGGGACATGCACATTATAAAAAGAAGTGCACCCTACATCGATCATTATGGCCAAATGATGAGAAGCAATATAGAAGTCATTAATTCTAGCATGACAACTTCATTACATCTAATATTTATAATCTACGTTAATTTATTATACTATCATCTAATTAAGGAAATCTAAAAAACTCAAAACCAAGTATTAAATCATGCTTAGTGTGAGGGTTTCATGATATACTGTAAATGTATATTAAAAAAAACACATAATATATAAATATGTATGATTTTTGTACATGAATTACGTCATGTTAGTAGTGAAATTGGAATATACTCTAAACTTGTTAATATAAATAGATTTAGGGTTCTCTACTGGACGCTAGATATTTAAATGAATAAATTCTCTAGAATAAATACTACAATTTTCTAAATAATTTTTTTTTATGTACATAGAAACTTAATCATTGAAAACTAACTGAAAATCATGTAAATGGTAGGATATTATTGTTTATAGCATATTAGTATTTATTTAGTAATATATCAAGTTTCAATATGAATACTCTATCATTTGAATCGAAACACAATTTATTGATTGATTCTTATATTATTTTATTTTTTGCTTGAATCCTAATTTAACACCAAACATTTCTATTCAAATCCTACCTTATTATGATTGGTTCCCTAGTAAGTTCCTAATCCAAATTAAATGATACTTTGCGCAGTTTGCTCACCCTAATCATGCTGAGACGATCTTAATTCATGGAAGTAATTACTGAATGTCGTCCATAAATGAAGTTCATCCTATTCCATAGCAACCGAAATAGTAACATTATTTAACTACGTAGGTAATAATAATACAAGGCCACAGGTTAAATAAGGCTACTCATGATTCACAAAATTTGTTTTGAATCATTATTTTTTACCAACAAATAATAAACTTCTCATTTTTTACATTTTAACTCGTTTGTGTAAAACCTTCCTTAATTTCTTTTTAGAAAAAGAAACTCTAACTAAACTCCCACCTTCGTGCTACTTCATAACATCGATCTTAAATAAATAGTAAATCCCACCTTTGATTAATGCAAATTGCCCTAACTAGATTTTTATGTTTTTTTTTTTTTTAATTTCTTCCTGTATTATATTCTACAGTCCTTTTTGTTTTTAAATTTAATTTAATAACACTCCATCCTCTTCCCTCTCCTTTTTATGTCTTGTGCAGTCAGACTCCATTTCCCTCTCTCTCTGTCTGTCATCTCTGACAGATAGAGATCATATCTGCGTAGAAGAAAGGCTTTAAAGATTGATCAAAGTCTGGTGCATGTTTCTTCATCGATCACAGAGAGAGAGAGAGAGAGAGAGAGAGAACTCCATCTCAATGGACTGCAAAGGCATGGCCTTCTTCCCCACTGCCAACTTCATGCATCAAAACCCTAATCATGATCATCAAGATGCTCCTCCTACTCATCACCACCATCCTTCAACCTCCTCTCCCCATCTACTCAACTCCTGGCCTTTCCCTCAAGATTATCACGGTCAGTATTCTCTCTCTCTGTTACTCTCTCTCTCTCTCTCTCTCTCTCTCTCTCTCTCTCTCTCTCTCTCTCTCATTTCATTAACTCTGCAGGAACAGTGTCAACGACGACTCTCCTAGGAAAGAGATCGATGCCGTTCATGGGATTCGAACCTCAAGAACACGGCAACGCCGGAGACGACGAACTATCATCGGAAGACATGGATGGATCCTACTCAGCACAAGCCGGGGCATTGGGGGAGAAGAAGAAGAGGCTGAGTATAGAGCAGGTGAGGACATTGGAGAAGAGCTTCGAGATGCATGGTAACAAACTCGAGCCGGAGAGGAAGCTACAGTTAGCCAAGGCCATCGGACTGCAGCCGCGGCAGGTGGCGATTTGGTTCCAGAACCGAAGAGCCAGGTGGAAGACAAAGCAGCTGGAGAAAGAGTACGATATCCTCAAGCGTCAGTTCGATTCCGTTACAGCAGATAACGATGCACTCCATTCTCAAAATCGAAAACTCCACGCAGAGGTAACAAAATTTTCACTTTTTAAGATTTTTTTTTTTTAAAAAAACATTAATTTATAAAAAAAATTTAAAAAAAAAAACATTTTTTTTTATAGATTATGTCCCTGAAAAATCGAGATCACCCGAACCATGAATTCATGATCAATCTAAACAAAGAATCCGAAGGCAGTGGAAGCAACCGATCAAGCGAAAACAGCTCGGATCTGAAGTTGAATTTCTCTTCAAGAACAAACCCATCTTCAATAACAGAACATGAACACGAACCACCGCCGCCGCACCACCCAATCCCGATGAGCCGACAGCTCTTTCCGGTTCCATCCGGTCTCACCAACATGTTTCCCAACATCGATGACAACTCGGGGTTCTGGCCTTGGTTGGACCAACCCCAGCATCTTAATAACTAATTAAGGTGGCACGTATATATTATACACCATCCATTTATTTCCATTTTGTATTGTCGTGCGTCATTTTTATATTTTTGTATTCATTTTTTTTCGAGTTATTAAACTCGTAAGTATTCTTGTTTCGGTCGTCCTTCCAAACACGTACGAATGTTGATTTGTAAGGTGGTCTATGGGATTTGAGTACAAGGAATATATATGTAACTTAAGTATAGTGGTTGCAAAATCGTCATATTGTATAGGACGTGGAAAATGTTGGATTTGATATAAAAATCGTGTCATTTTATGGGATGGTGTTCGAAGACATGTCATTGGGTGTGTTCATTATTAATGAAGAAATATATAGATTAAATAAAAAGTAAATAAAACTTTATTCACTTTCTATTTAATCTATATATTTACTCTCCTGTGTTGATGTTGGATAAGATTTCAGTTGGTTGTGGAACAAATTTTTAGTTAGCTCAGTGTGTTTTTCAGTTGGTTCAATGTTTTTTCAGTCGGTTCAGTGTGTTGAACAGGATATTCAGTTGGTTCAGACTCGGTTTGAACCGAATTGTTTCCTAACCAAAATTGTTATTAAAAAAACAGATCACACCACTTTGAACTGGTTCTGAATTGGTTCAAACTAGACCGATTTTTTTACTTAATTTTTAGAAACATAAAAAGTATTGATTTTTTACAAACCATATCAATTCAGTTTTGAACCGGTTTGAGTTTGATCCGGTTCATGAACAAACCTAAATAAAGCGGTATGTACGTATAGAAATCAAATGGGTATAAGACGTAACAATTGTAAATAATTATTGTTACATTCGTCGGTTGACTTTGTATTACAAAAGTTAATAGAAAATGATAATTATGAACAAATTCAGGAATTAAAATCAAATTAATACTTACATGTCTTTAATTGAGCTATTTTGAAATTTCATATAAAGCGCAAATTTAAATATAATTCTTGTTAAAAAAACATTTTCGAAACTCCACTATTAAACCCTAAATAGCTTCTCGTCTCCCCAATAATATTGTGAACAGTTGAAGGATTATATATTGTTATAATATATATTAGATGAATCCTAAAGAAGAAAAAAAAAACTAAAAAGGGAGAAAGATATATTTTTTTCAATTTTAAAAAAGGGAAAAATCTTAGTTAACCAATCCGTATACATTTTAATTTGAATGATTAACTTAATTTCGTCCACCTTTATTGTTATTGTATCAAATGGATAAAAGATATTCAAGTATTTTTAAGATTTGACATTTTGCCAAATTTTTATATCAATTTATTATTATTTTTAAGTACTTATTATTTGTGTATCACTGTGATAACTAATAGATGATTGTAGTAGATATCTCATTATTACAATTTATATTGTTGCATTTTTTTTGTTTACTGTTAGTAACCCATAATAAAACAAATGAATTGTAAGGAAAAATAAAGTTGAGATACATAATACAACTACCTAAAATATATTGTAACAATGAATTAATAAATGTAAGTACTGAGAGTTAAATATATATATATTAAAACGTGAAATCTCGAAATATATTAAACTTTTATGTATATATTATATGAATGTACATGCCACAAGGTATTATATATATTACATAAAACGTTAGTCCCATAAATGTGTATCTCGTCCAAATTGTGGAGTAAGATTTGTTTGGTTCCACATTATTTCCCTTGTCTTGATGGTAGAATCCATCCGATTTGACTCAAAACATATTTCATCTCTTTTTGAAAACTTACGACTCTCCTCACATTAATTCCGTATACTCAAATTATTGTACTTTTTAGTTTTTACAAACATGTTTTTTTTAAACAACGATTGATTTGAATGAAATTACATCGGATGTCATTGTGTCATGTTTTTTAAATTTCCAATTTCTCTATTATTTACGTGTTTTTTTTTAATTAATTTATAGTGATAGAATGTAGAGCTATTTATCATAAATTTGCATACAAAATAGTGAGTTACGATTATAAATAGGAATCTTCGTTAGTCCCTCTCTCGTCAACGTGACATATATAAATTAATGCAGACCGTCCGATTAAGCCATGCAGAGAGAGAGAGAGAGAGAGAGAGAGAGAGAGAGAGAGAGAGAGAGAGACTCCCTCATGGGATCATGGGCTGAATGATGATCCAATAATGCAGGGAGATTTTCTGGCATTTGTTTGGATTTTGAAGGCTAATTAAAATTTATAATTATATTATATATAAAATAGTCCGTTGATACCACTGAAATATAGTCAATAATTCATATTTATTATTATGTTTAGAAAGAGATGAATGATTAAAACAATTTTTCTATAATATCGGGAAGGTTTTAATATATATTTTTTACAATTAAATGATAGGTAAATGTATGTTTTCACGTTTTACATTTTAATAATAATATTTATTCTTACAAATGAAATACTCTGTAATTTTAATTAAATAGAGATTAACTTTAAGTGATGGATCAAATATTAAATAAAAATCTATCGAGGAACTCGTTTTGAAATTAATTAAAAAATGTTTTATTATTCTATTTGCATGATACCCGTAAATATATACATAATTGTTTTTTTTTTCTTTCTGATCGTTCAATATGCTATTGTGGATGTGAAGTGGCAGCAATTAACAAATGCTTTAGGAAGAAGACCTTGGTTGAGTGGACACGTGAAAATATTATCGACTGTAATCATTTTACAATATAATTATTTAAAGATTTAATTAGGGTATGACTAAAATGTTGTTTTAGCTTATGTAACTATTATTAAATGGGATCATGTATATGTATACCAGATATGTCCTTATAAAGGGAGACTAACTCACACAAAATACAACATTTATTCTCTTATTATGTTGAAGTAACACAAAATGTCATTTTTCATAAGTATAATTACTAAGTTTGTATATAATTTAAGTATGGTACGAAATGAAACCAGATAACAATTTTGGGGAAAGAAAATAAATAATATTGAAATATGGCCTATAATTTTATAGGCTTATAAGTACTAACTAGAGTTATAGATCTAAATTGGGTAAAATACGACTTTGGTCCTCAAAGTTTATGCACAATTGAGTAGGATTATGGGTGGGAAAACGGGTCGGATCAGGTCAGTATTGAGTCGTGTGAGAGACCCCCTGACCCAAACACGTCATGTGTAATAGTATGAATCAATTTTTCAAACTGAAACCCGACCCGTCATGAATGAAAGAGTTGGGTCAAACTAACGAGTTGTACCCCTATGACCCGCGAGTCAGTCTGACTCATTCGACCCGTGCATACAAAAAAAACAGTTATTTTAATATAATATAAAAATGACACGGGTCACGGGTTGACCCGTGGGTCAAACTTTCATACCCAAACCTGACCCGTGGTATCACGGGTCACCTACGGGTTGAGTCAAAAATCCTGACACAAACACGACCCATGGACGGGGCACCCACGGGTTGGGTCAAGTTTTGCCACCCCTAAGTAGAATTAGCCTAACTTTTCAGTTATGGACGAGATGGTATGGTTTAAGAACCAAACCTACCATTTTTTTATTGGGAATTAATCGAGTTTCAATTGAATTATTTGTAACATATATTAAAATTCTAAATTTAAAGGGTTTAAATATAACATATTTACAAGTATTCTGATAAGTTTATATGAAAAATTTGACGGAAGTGAAAAACTTGGAAAATAACTAAGCATTAAGGAATATTTTTAAAAAATAAACATTAAAGTAAAAAAATTTAAATTATGTCAAAACATTATAAAGGCAAAATCTCCCAAATAAATGAAAATCGGAAGCCCAAATTGTAATCAAACATTTCAAACTTCAGTCATTAGTAAATTGGGCCCTATTAGGCCCGTACATTACGAGAAGAGGTTGATCTAATATTTCATCAGTATCTTTAAAGGGATATTTTTTTAAAATTAAAATAAAATATATTTTGTAGTAATTTTATTTTCAAATTCACTAGACAAAACTATGTGTATACTATTTGGTCAACACCATTTTATCTATTCTGAATATGGACTGAAATTCAAATAATTCGATAGCATAGCAAAGGAGATTGAAATAATTTATAATTATTATTCGGGTTAAATACAACATTACCCCCTAAGTTTACACCGATTTTAAAATTACCTATTAATGTTTGAAATTGATAAAAAAAAATTCTCCCTAAAAGAGTATTTGTCATTTATCGGTAAATGGTATATTTTTCATTATTTCCAAACATTATGGGGACTTTAAACTTTAAGTCGAATTTTAAAATTTAAATAAACTTTAGAAATCAATGTATTTTACAATTATTATTTAGGCCCCTCTAAAAAAACTAGCAGATTTTTAATAAACACGTGACATCATTTACTTTTTTCAATGAAAAAATTAAATATTTTTTTTTTTATCATCATAAAATATTTTTGTTTTTATACCAAATGTAATATTTCATGCAATATAATAATTAAATTAAAAACAAATCAGCTCGGGCAGAGAGCAGCAAAAGAAACGGGCCTCATGCAATGGTTGAAGCAGACAAGGCCATATATTATACAGTAAAGAAGCTGAATGCATATGGCAGAGAGCAAAATCTTTTGACCACTCCTTAATTCTTCGTCGTCACCTCTACTTTATACTAAATTTTGATTATATATTTATTTATTATATAAACATACACAATTATATATTTATTAATAATAATGAGGTTATTTTAGTTCATGTATTATTTTTTGGGTTGGGCACTATTTATGGGGAATAAAAAAAAAAAGAGAGCATAGGATTCTAAAATTGTATCTTTATGAAAGAGTGAGCTTTGCAGGAAAAAATAATGAGAAGAAAAAGGAAGTGGATGCAAGCAGTGATCTAAAATATAGGTACTTGACCAAAAAAAAAATATATATATGAAAAACAAAAAATAAAGAGTAAAATACGAAACATGCCACTAAAATTTGTGCCGATAAAAAATATATCCTGAACAAATGCTCTTTTAGGGGAGATTTTTCATCATTTACAAACATTAGGGAGAAATTTAAATTTTAAGGAAATTTTTTAAAATCGACATATACTTAAGGGGTCAATGTTGTATTTAACCCATAAAAAAATTAAAGCAAATTGACGTATCGATTTAATGTTTCATCTCATAGTTAGACATTTCATGTTTAGGGTTTTAAAATAATCTTTATGACCAACAATTTAACTCTTATTGAGTGACATTAGTGCATCAAATCATGCATGACCATTAACCGGTTGTTTTCGTATTAGGAATTATTAGAAACAATAGGGTATTCGTATTATAAACATGAAAACCCTATCTATATCTAAATAAAAAAAACTTTAATGTGTCACTTTTTTATTGATAATTTTATTTTTAGCCATTATATACTTTTATGTTTCATTTTTATTATTATGAAGTACATAACTAAAAAGGAATTGTCTAAAATAATAGTATTTATTTTAGAATAAAATAATTTCAATAAGGTCGAACTTGACACTCAAAAAACCTGTTAGTGTTAAGAAAACTTGAGTAGGTATCGTGTTTAATTCGGTTCAAACATTAATGAAAGATCTGAGTACAAAAATTAAGATCCAATTTATATTGTTTAGGTTCCAAAAATTTATACATTTGTAAGGTACTTGAAATCGTCCACGCTACATAAAATGTCGTGTATTTTATAAGTTAAATGTATATTATTATAATTTTACAAATTGTTATGTATGAATGAGTAATTTCTAGTAGAATATATATTCTTGTAAAAGGAACCCTCTTATTTGAAATCTGAGTAAAGGAATTACAAAGCCACGTGATCTCAAATCGAAAGAGCAAGAACAACTCACATATAAAGTTAAAAAGATATCCATTTCAATGTGCTATTTGTTAGCTCCAAAGTGCATTTTTTACACACGTGGGGCCTTTCTCATTTTTGTTCTTTTATGGAGCTTTAATTCTCTTTTTCATATTGAAATTAGGATATAGATAACTAGAAATATATTCATGATCAATCTAGCTAATTATAAGGTAGTAATTAGTAACTTGCATGTGCTGAATTTTTTCTATTAAAATAAGAAATTATATTTGCTTATAAAGTTATAATACATTATTAATCTATACTTTTACATATAAAAATTTAATTAAATTTTAAAATAATATATGCATTTACACCATCTAGAGGAAAAAACTCATTTAACCATTCTTACTAATCTAAATCCACGCCACTTTTGTTTTCAAAATAATTATAATAAATAAAACGTATTATATATATAATATATATATATATATATATTTTTTTGATAATGATGGATTAAAAACCTCTAAAGGTGACAACTAATCACCCAAGTTCAATTACACAACCAAACTAGCTAACTTTAACAATACGCGAAACAAAAGAGCCAACAGCGTCTTTTCGGAGAGCATTGATAGTTTCCTTCGGAGATGAACTGTGGATTTCCAACACTTGGCGCTGGTTTAGCGCCACACCCGCCATGATATCCGCTACCGCATTCCCTTATCGATAGATATGTCTGAACTTCATTCTCTCGAACTGCATCAATAGGTTCCTGCAATCCGCAATGATCGGCATTAGTTTTTGGTTTTGCATACGTTCATCAGAGATTACCTTATGGGCTGAGAGAGCGTCTGTCTCGAGGTGAATAGATTTTATCCCGAGTGACTTTGCCAAAAGCAGTCCTTCTCGGTTGGCCCAACACTCCGCAGTGAGGCTATTTGAGCAGCCCAAATTCCTTGAGAAACCTGCAACCCATTGGCCCCTGTAGTCTCGGATGACCCCACCGGCTCCTGCAGCTCCTTGATTTCCCTTAGCAGCGCCATCTGTGTTAATTTTAAACCAATCCTTTTTTGGAGGAACCCAACTAATATCAATGGAAATGAACTCATTAGCACTGTCAGTCTCAAGATAAACATTTTTGTGAAATTTAGCTTGAGATAAAGATAAAGAAACAACAGAAGAAAAAGCAGGCTTATCATTAAAAATAAGAGAGTTCCTATTTTTCCAAATGTTCCATAGAGCATACGGAAAAAAGTACTTCCACTCCACTCCCTGAATATTAGCCCCCGATTCCTGACAGCCCTTCTTGATCCACTCATTCAAAGGGAAGTTGGAAGAATTTCCCAGATTTGGCGCCACAGTAACTGAGTTCCACATCTCTTTAGCATGCTCACACCCACGCAATGTGTGATCAATGTCCTCCACCCCAGAGAAACAAATTTGGCACAGAGGGCTCAAATTACAACCCCTATGGTTCAAAAGTTTGCATGTGGCAAGTCTATCTTTAAGGCACAACCAGATAAAGTACTGAATTTTTGGGATAGTCTGAATCTTCCACACCCAATCCCATTGATTACTTACCTCACTGTTTGTGTCATGACCTGCTAGAAGAGAGTATGCTGAAGCTGTAGTGTAGTTTCCCGAGTGAGTGACATTCCAAATTTGATTGTCCGAGGAGGCATTGGTCTTGTCTCCTGGAATACCACGAAACAAGTCCACAAGATTTTTGGGGAACTCAAAGGAGATACTACCTAGATTCCACACTTCATTCTGGAAGACATCTCCTACCATCAATCTGTCTTCTTCAAAGTTCAGTGGACCATGAATTGCAGCTCTTAGCGGTTGATTACCCACCCAATTATCATGCCAGAATTTAATGTCCCTACCATTGGCCATCACCCACCCTGATCCTAACTTAAGGGTGTTCATACCTACGATAATTGCTTTCCAATTACATGGCGTTTTATTCGAATTGGTGAGTGAAACACCATCCTGCTTAAACGTCCTGTTTCTAACTACCACAGCCCAAGGAGCCGATTCCTTCTTCAATCTCCATGCCAAACTTCCCAGAAGTGCTTTGTTACGGTACAACGCCGACTGCAGACCAAGACCCCCAAGATTTTTCGGTTTTGTTATTTCCTCCCAATTAATCAAGTGGATTTTCCTTTTCTGGTCCGTAGATCCCCAAACAAAGTTTCTATTAATCCTGTCCAGTTCTTTACACACTGAATTAGGAAACATAGTACATTGCATGTAGTAGGAGGGGATTGTGGACAAAATCGATTTGACCAACGTGACTCTACCTGCCATAGATAACAGCTTTGCCCTCCACCCCGAAAGTTTATTTCTAACTTTATCCAGAACAAAGTTAAAAGAGCTAACTTTCGAATTTGACATTTCCAACGGAAAGCCAAGGTAAGATCCAAAGTTATCCACATCTCTAAACTGTAACCTCGCTGAGATCTGCGTTCTTTTGGAAGATGGAACATTTGTTGAGAAAACCATGATCGACTTCCCCTGATTCACCTTTTGGCCAGAGATGGCACAAAACTCTTCTAAGACCGAGTTGATGCAGTTACAATTTTCAGGGGTCGCCTCACCCATTAGAATGAGGTCGTCAACGAAAAAAAGATGGGATAAAGTCAAACTACCTCTTCCCACTTTAATTCCTTTCCATTGACCTTGCATAACTTTTTCATCGATGAGGAAAGCCAGATATTCCATGCATAAGATAAAGATGTACGGAGAAAGAGGATCTCCTTGTCTAATGCCTCTGGAGGGGTGGAATTTTTCAAGTTTCCCCCCATTAAACAAGATTTCAATTGAAGACGTGGAGATACAACTCATAATCAACTTAATAACTTTATCAAGGAATTTAAAGAAAATGAGCGTTCTTCTGATGAAGTCCCACTCAATTCTATCATAAGCTTTTTCCAGGTCTATTTTAATGATCATGCACCCTGATTTACCCTGTTTGTGCTTTGAAAAGTGCAACACTTCTCTCAGCAGAATGACATTGTCTGACCCCCTTCTACCAGGGACAAAACTAGTTTGAAACGGAGAGATGATATTGGTCAAAGCTGGCCTGATCCTATTCACCAGAATTTTGGATACGACCTTGTAGATAGAGTTGCAAAGACTGATAGGTCTAAATTGGGAGACCGAATTAGGCTGGCTACATTTAGGAATTAAACATATAAACGTCTTATTCCAACTAGCAGGGACAGATCCCCTATTAAACACCTCACAGATCGCGTCAGTCAGAGAGCTACCCGTACAGTTCCACAACTTTTGGAAGAAAGCCGGATGGAGGCCATCCGGCCCAGGAGCTTTAAACGGTTTAAGGTCCCAAGTGGCTTTCCTAATTTCTTCCAAGGTGATGAAGTTGTTTAGGCGGCGGATATGATTTTCAGATAAGGTAGATCTCCAAGAATCGGGCTGATCAACCACCAAAGGTGAGGAACCCTTTGAAGTTGTGAAGAGATTAGAAAAGAAGTTTTGAAATTCCACCTGAATGAGACCCTCATCAAGAATCCAATTTCCCATAAGGTCTTTAATTGCCAAGATCTTATTCCTTCTTCTCTTAACAAGAGTAGAAATGTGATAGAATTTGGTGTTTCTATCCCCGTCTCTGATCCACTTAGTGCGCGACTTTGCAGCCCAAAGCTTTTCTTCTTGGTCAAGAATCTCAGACAGCTCCAACTGGAGGTTCTTTTCCAGATTGACAATGAAATCATTTGGGGAATTTGCAATACACTTTTGTGCACCAGCGATCCTCCGAAGAATTTTTCCTTTCCTCTGAAAAACATTTCCAAAAATTTCTTTATTCCAAGCTCTAACTTTGTCAGGGAAATGATTAATGGCAGGCGTGATCCTATTGCTAAAATCATTCCAGTTACTCTTCACCAGAAGTTCAAAGCTTGGATGGTCCATCCACATAGGTTCCATCCTAAAAGGTCTAATTACCCTGGTGCCACCATCCCCACCAGAATTTATAAGCAGCGGACAATGGTCAGAGTGGGATCTCAAAAGATGGGTAACAGAAGCATTAGGAAAGCAGAACTTCCAATCCATACTAGCCAACATCCTATCTAGTCTCTGCTGGATTAATCTATCAGAGCTCCGCATATTGACCCAAGTAAATTTTGGGCCCCTAAAGCCTAAGTCGATCAAACTACAAGCACTAATCATATCATTAAAGAGAGACACCCTATTCATGCAAACTCTATTCCCCCCCATTTTTTCAGCACTATTAGTAACATCATTAAAATCACCTACTACTAACCAAGGACTAGTTACAGTAGAGGCAACCAATTTGAGATTATCCCACAACAACAATCTTTCAGTTAAATTAGGACTAGCGTAAATAGCAGACATGAACCAAGATAGATTAGAAGGGATAACCTGAATCTTGAAGTGTAATTCCTGTTCAGTAGAAGCCCACTCCGTGATATTTGTCTCGAAGTCATTCCAGAGCACAAGGATTCCTCCTTTAAAACCTCTAGCTTCCACCCCAATAAATTTGTTGAACGGTAGCTTTCCCGCTTGCTCATTCATCTTATGACCACAGAGTCTAGTATCAATAATAATCAACACTGTAGGATTATGAGTTTGGATGAGCTGCTTAACTGCCTTGACAGCTGCCGGATTATCAAAACCTCTAACATTCCACATAATGGCTCTCATGTGGGCTTTTTCAGGAAAAATATTTCTAGAAAGATGTACTTGATTCATAAATAATTTGATAAATAAGAAAAACTACCAAACCAATTACATAGAACTACTAATATCTGGTCTCATGCTAGATACCTCACCTTGTCCCTTACCTCCCGGAGTATGAACATTCTTACTCCCTTGCTCAGTAGGTGCCTTTGCGGTGACTATACGCGACTTCCCACCTTTCTTGAGACCCTGGCTCTTTAAAGAAGCGTCCTTGCGACTTCCCAATTTCTCTGTGTCCCTGGGCTTAGAAAAACTCACATAAGTAGTTAAATTGTTTTTTTCATTTTGACAATAATCAGGTGTAATGAAATTAAATTTTGGAGAATTATCATTAGAGATTAGCTCTTCCGAGATAGTCTTAAGCTTTATGGGCCATATCCCCGCCTCAACATTCTTGTCCGGCCCTCCAATAAGATTCGGCCCGTCCATCCCCGGTGGCCCACCATTTCGGCCCAACTTCACTTGAGGTGAAGACAGCCCATCACCACTTTGATTACCACTTGGGCCCGTTCTTTTAATTCCTTGAGGTAAGCCCACTTCAGCCCATCCAGCTTCTTCAGCAGCTGTTCCCGTGGTGATCAGCATGCCATCCTTCGTAGTCTGGTCCGCACCACTCGACAGGATTTCATGTACCGAACCCATACGTGACTGATCGTTACTTCCATCAACCTGGCCGACAGCACCACCTCCAGCGTGGCCGACAGCTCCATTTCCACCTCCACCTCCAGCGTGGAAGCCAGGTCCCTTCCCACTGCAGGAATTCAGCTGCACTGTCTTGTGTGGCCGACCCTTCCTACTGAATGTTTCCAGCTGCATTTTCTCGTGTGGCCGACAGTCGGCATCACCTTCCACAGCATAAAGTGTTGTCTCCCCTCCACCTTCATTATACAAAGCATTGTTACGTTGCTTTATGCTATTCTCAGCATGCGATGACCCCTCCTTCTGCATGCGTTGATCTTTAGTTTGATTCCCTTCGCCTCGAGCCCTGCCTCTCGTCCGGACTCCTCCTCGAGCCATGCATGTCGACAGCTTGTCCATTCCTTCGTTTCTTTGTTCGACACCTTGGCCGACAACCTCGAGTTGTGCCCCTCGTGCGTTGCTTTGTCGAAGCTGTCCCACCTCATTGCTTTGTTGCAACTGACTCACCTCATCCTCTCTCGAACGGTTACTTCCCTCCTTCGTTACCGTTTCATCCCCACCTCCAAACGCCCCCAAGCCCGACAGCATCCCTTCACTGACCTCGACTGCCTTCCCTTCGCCACCTTCCCTATTCGTTGTCCCGACATAACCGTTGGATGTCCACTCATCTTCAGTTCCGACCACAGCCTCTCCCCGGTCCGATTCGGTCGATTCAATCGAGGTGATCATCGTGGTGGATGGCCCATTGATGACCTTGATTGTGTGAGGTTTCCCGACGGTAAGTGTCGCTATGATTCCGGAGCTATCTTCGTGTTTTTTCTGGATGCCCGTTCTATTGTGAGGTAGAAGGATTTCCATTTGATTTTGTGTATTTTGGTCGATTATCGGTTTTGCCTGACTCTCCCTCCAATTTCTAGGCGTTTCCGATGGTTTTTTCCGGCGAGTAACCAACATCCAAGGTCCCCTATCCTCAGTCGGGATGTCGATGGTAGACTCAGCATGTTTGGCCATGACCGTACCAATGTTCGTATTTGGGGCTTGATCCTCCGAGTTTTGAATAGCTGTAGATGCCACATGACATTGCTCCTTCCTATGACCCGCCATACCACACACGAAACAAATAGCTTGAATCCCCTCATAGGAGATTTTTTGGCCATAGCCATCAATGTCGATTGAAGGGGGAAGAGGTTTACTTAAATCCATTTGGATACAAAGACGAGCAAACTTCCCTCTTTCAGCATTTAAGGTATAACTATCAATTCTCAACAAGGGCCCTATAGTGTTACCAATTCCATGCAGCACTACGGGGTCAAAGAATTCCATCGGAAGATTAGGCAATCTGATCCAAACAGCAACTTTTGATATATTGGTTTTTTCATGATTAAACTTAGGTTCCCAAATTCGTATGGATAAGAATTGACCATTTATAAACCAAGGTCCATCCATGAAAACCCTATCCATGTCTCCCAAGCATGTGAATTTAACTAGGTAAAAACCTTCCCCGAGCAAAATACAGGACATTTCCCCTTCCGGTTTCCAAAGAGTTCGAATTCTCTGCACCATGTGGTGATAAGGTACGCTTCGACCTATGATTTTAATGATGATAGATTGTTCATACCTTTTTTGTATCCTTGCTTTCTCATCTGAGGATATGATGAATTTTAGTTTGCTAGGTGGTTCCACTTCATCAAGTCCTTCTGAGGGAGAAATTTCAGCCAACTTGACACAATCTTGGTAGAACGCGTTTTTGTACGCTCCCGGGACGGTACCAGTGAGTTTTTCTTTGTAGGAGATGGAATTTGATGCAATCAGTGGAACCTCCTCCTCCATAGCTTGTACAGATTGCACTTGAACGTCCTTAAGCTTAGTGTTGCAATTCAAAAGTTCTGCAGTTTCAACTGCAGTAAGGGAGTGTGTGATGTTTGAGAGCATTTGAGAGCTTTTGTTAGAGTTCCCTATAGGAAGGTATTATAGTTTATAATATATATATTATTGTATGAATTTGTGGTTATTGTTGTGGACCTTTATAATCAACAACAAAAAAAAGGAATAGGAATTCACCCCGTGTGCACGCATTCCTGCATGCCATTTCACATGAATTTGCTTTTATATTTCAATACTACATCATATTATCTCTTGAATATTATAATAAATAAATATTTCAGATCAATTGTATTCATAATAATTTATTGGTCTAATTATTATGTTGCTAGGGTTTATCAATCCTTCTAACTAATCATTTGTATTAACTTTTGTCTAGGCTATGAACCCTAAAAGGCACCCCTCGTGTTTCTTTATCAAGTTTGTGTTACATAAACTGTAGGGACACGTTGTGGTTTGTGATTGGCAGAGAGGACGCTCTTGTTGGCCTGCTGCATGACGACTTATAAATGAGTAATAATAATAAAGTGGATTAAATTTATTTAATGCAAATATTTAATTAATTACATTTCTTTGGGAAATTGGGTCTCTTTCTCTCTATCCATTTGATCAGTAATTATTGATTCATGTAATGTAATTTTTATTAAATATATTTATTATGGGTTTTAATTAATTTACAAAATATTTATTTATCTTCATTCATCAATCATCATGGTGAAGGTGGGGACTGTCAATGTAGCATGAGTCTAATCGTGAAGTCACGATTATGTGTCATTGAAATGTACTATCAAGTATCAAACCCACTTTCATAAGGGGCCCTTTAAATTGATGATTATATTGTATGATTTGTATCCTTTATTTTATTTTAATAATCATCATCAAAATATTTGTGTCATTTTGAATGTCCTCATTGCCCACAAACTCATCGTTTCTTCAATTAATTTTTGATTGTTGGGAAAAGTCATTGTTTCTACTGTCTACGATTAGATATATAGATGTAAGCATAGTTATCAGAACCGGACCGGACCGGCATAAAAGAAATTTAGCTTTTATTCAAATTTAGTTAAAGCATAGTATGCAGTAATTAATTATTGTTTTGTTCAAAATTAACACAGATAGAGCTGCTAAGGGAAATCCAGGTTTCGCAGGAGCCGGTGGGGTAATCCGGGACTTCAGGGGTCTTTGGGTTGCAGGTTTCTCAAGGAATTTGGGTTGCTCAAACAGTCTCACTGCGAAATGTTGGGCAATCCGAGACGGACTGCTTTTTACAAAAACACTCGGATTAAAATCTATTCACCTTGAGACGGATGCTCTCTTAGCTCATAAGGTAATCTCTGATGAAAATATGTCAGATCATAAACTTATGTCGATCATTGCGGATTGCAGAAAGTTATTGATGCAGTTCGAAAGAATGAAGTTCAGACATATTTTTCGAGAAGCGAATGCGGTAGCGGATACCATGGTGGGAATGACACTCAAACATCGACATGTGTTTGAAATCCATAGCTCTCCTCCAAAGGAAACTATTATTGCGCTTCGGAAAGACGTTGTGGGCTTTTCTGTTTCGCAAATTATTAAAGTTAGCTAGTTTTGGTTATGTATTTTGAACTTGGGTGATTAATTGTCACCTTTTGCAGTTATTTTAATCCATAATTATCAAAAAAAAAAATATTGTTTTGTTATTTAATAAGTTCAAAATAATAATAGTATGTTTTTAGCTAGGGTTTCAATGTTCATAGGCACATTGGTGGTGATCTCCACTTATAAAGACCCAATCGACGCACAACATTTTTCTTGGTGATTAATTATTGAACGGTTTTAAAATTTATTTTTAATTATTATATTATATTATATATATATATGTGTGTGTGTTCATAGTTTCATACTTTCATACATAGACTTCCCTTTTTCACGGCAAATGAGTTTCAATCAAATGATTACCTCCTTAAGACCTGGGAAACTAAAGACTAACGCGTCTTTGAAATATATTACCCCAAAATTTCTAATAAAGTCGGGCATTTTCCACGTCATATAAAAATATGAGAATTATAATACTCGTGTGGATAAAAAATATTTATACATGTAATAAGAAAAAAATACGGAATATTTATTTTCTTCGACTCTCTATTTTTTGTTTCATCTTTGAAGTTTAACTACCATTCGACCTCATTTTTTATATTATTAATTATTAATTCAAGTAAATATATATTATTTAATTGGAATAGTGAATTAAGGTTAGAGGATGGAATTGGATAGATTTTTTTTATTACTGAAAATCTAGTCATCGGAGTGTTTACAGATTTAAAGGCTTAATAATTGGAATATATAAAATATTTGAATGGTTTTCTTTTTGAAAACTAGGGTTTATGTGGGACATTATTCATTTCTTTAGGGTCCTCTTCCTTGTACATATTTCTTTGATGGCTGCTTGTGGGACAAAATTTCACCGACCTCCCTCTAACATATCCTAACTTTCAACTTTCTTTTTTGGTCCCTTTAGTCTTTACATATCGGTTCCTATTTTTGGTCCCCTGTAAAAAAAAATGTTACCTTTTCATTGACATGATATTATTGTTCTCTAGTTACCATAAGTTACACACTATTATCGTAAAATATATGAGTATGAAGTAAAACGAATATAATTTATAATTTGTAGTCTTTTAAAAATGAATGAATAATTTTCAAATAGAATTTCCACTTTTACAATGATGTCAATAATAAAATTTAAATATATTTTTTCCTTATTTTCTCGTGTCACATATATTTATAGTCCTATTAATAGCAAATAAATTCTTCTAACTAACAAGTTTATTTGGACCATTCACCCCCCACCCCACCCCACACACACAAAAAATTGAAGTAGCTAAATCTTGGCGGGAAAATTGTCTGTTGAGAGAAAGAGACGGCCACTCCCCACTTGTGTTGTGTTTTTTTCTGCGATTGGTGGCGTTACTGGCATAGACGAAGTCACTGTATGATGAAGTAAATTGTGTCCTTTAACTTTTCATTTTATGCAATATGAACCCCAAAAGTATAGTTTAACATTTTCGAGTTTTATATTTACCTTTTTCATATTTGTTGTCATAATTTTTTTAAAATCTTTATTAGGAACTCGGATAAATTTGTGTAAGAAACCCAAATAACACTACTAGCTAGCTCTGTGACTCGGTTGATTATGCATTCACTTTCTTAGGTGTGGTTTAAAGTTCGATTCTTAGTGAAGTTAAAGTTAAATATTATTTTATTTCTTATTTTTGTCTTGTTTTAAATTCTTAATATTTAATTAAGAAAATATTTTCATATTGTGCTTCTCTTCTTGAAGCAACTAACTATTTTTTAGGTTACAATTTAAATTATGCGCAAATAAGACATTTGAATATCAATTTATTCATTTAATTTAAATTATATGTTAATAAGTAATGCACATTAACAAGATACTGATTTTTTTTACGGTAAATTAGTTTCTTCTCTTGTCGATAAGTATCGTATTTAGTTTAATATAGTACTCATATAAAAAAAAATATATTATACCATTTTATTCTAAACTATGGTATATAACATTCATTCCTCTCAATTTATATGATTATAAAATTGCATTAACATTCCTATTTCTATTTTCTAACGTCATATGATAGGTATTAAATAAGTATAATTAAAGTTAACAGCGATCATGATATTTAAGCATTATAAGATCATCAAGTATCGAGACTCATAGCTAGGTAGAGATAGATTACTAGGCAAAATGATAAGTCACGGTGAATAGTTTAATGATAATTAAGTTAATTAGTGGGAAAATTATGCGTCTCTTTTGAATTACTCTACTTTTTTTTTTGCCCAATAAACTTCATATATCATTCACCTAACGAAACATAGTTCGGGTACGTAATATTATCCGCTACGATACAACGAAATAAAGAGGTTGGTGGTGATAACACCCAATCCGAAGGACACAACCCCGCTAATACATTCTTCGTTATCCAATCCGCACAAGAGTTGGCAGATCTTGGAACATGTTCCCATGCAATTTCCCTAATCGAAGATGAAAGGGTTACCGCATTTGACAAAATGGGATCAATTCTCCAAGTGAAGTCCCGCCTTTGAATGTGATTGACAATATTCAAGACGTCCGTCTCTATGATGACCCTAGGCCACCCCTTGTCGATAGCTAACTGAACCGCCGAGTAGACCGCATGAGCCTTGATCTCATCGATCGATCCCGCAAGCCGCACTCCATAATCGCCTCCACGTACCACGCTAGCGTCATCCCTAGCGATTACACCAAAGCCCCCCGAAGGGTATCACTAGACCAAGCACCATCGCAGTTGATCTTGATCACCCCCGGAGGAGGTCCGACACACGCTCGGAACTGTTTCTGGTTGCGCACCCGTGTCTCTGTCGATCCCATCTCAATCATCGTGCAGGTGATCTCTTGATGAATAGCTGGTAGGAAGGGCTGGATGCCTTCATAGGTGAGGCTACACCTTGATTTTCAGATCGCCCACGCCACCACCATCGATCGACTCCAGTTCTCGGTTCGAACCCTCCTCCAATCACCTGTCATGTCCGTTATTGAGGCTAGCCAATCATCGACCGAGTGCTGCCCCAGTTCCAGCTCCTGTCGGTCCATGTATTCATATTATGGTCGGCCAAATTGAACTCACAAATATTATAATGAATTTAATTAGTTAGAATATATATTATAAAGTTATGATTGATAAATACACTACGGGAGAGAGGCGTTTTAACGGCCAAAACGCACGGCTCAATGTATATTGAGCCGTGATAAATGCAATTCACTTAACTATCACGGCTCAATTGCATTTGAGCCGTCACTACGCTATATTAACGGCTCAATATACCGAGCCGACCCTTTATCACGGCTCATTAATTTGAGCCGTGACACATTTTTTGTTTAAAAAAAATTACATGTTGAGAACGGCTCATTATTTTGAGCCGTGATACAACCAGTACGTCACGGTCGGTATACAAAATAACATATATACGTAAAACGGCTCATTAATTTGAGCCGTGACGCATTTTCTGTTTAAAAAAAAAAATCACATTTTGAGAACGGCTCATTATTTTGAGCCGTGATACAACATACGTAAAACGGCTCATTAATTTGAGCCGTGACACATTTTCTGTTTAAAAAAAAAATCACATTTTCTGCTTTATACTTAATAGTTAATAAGCACTACAGCTCCTTTTGTCTTCCACCGCTCCTTTTTGTCTTACACTATGCTCCTTTTGTCTTTCCTACTCCTTTTTCCACTATGTTTCTCTCTCTCTCTCTGTTTCTCTCTCCGGCGGTGGTGGCAGATGAGAGATTCTCGCCGGAATTCGTCCATCGCGGACGATAAGGACCTGAACGAGGAGAAGATAAAGTGGCTCGACCGTTGGATGGAGACAAAGCAGTGGGAGAACGACAACCGAGCATATGCCGACAAGAAACTAGACACCATCTCAAGACGGTGGAGATCGACACTTCACGTCCGTATTCTTCGCACTCCGCTCTGAGAAACCCTAGACGGTGGAGCTGGAGGTGGAAGAAGGAGTAAGGAACACGTAAGCGTCCTTGCCGTCGCTACTGCTCCGCTTGAGCAGATCGCGGAACCTCCACCGCTTGGAGCAAGATCCGGTAGAGTTGCTCTTCTTGCAGCGGCTCGGCGACGGAGACGATGCCGGATCTCGGCGACGGAGACGATGCAGATCGCGGCCCTCACGCAGTAAGTGCGGAGCACGATGCCGGATCTCGGTTCGCCATGAACAAGCTCTTCAGCGGGATCCTCATCAGCCGCTCATCCTCCTCCCGATTTGGCTCCTCGTCACCAATCCTACCGGCGAAAACGAGGAGAAACCGTTTTCAGAACTGAACCGGCGAAAAAGGAGTAGATCTGGAATTTCAGATCTGGAATCGAAGGAGAGAGAGAGAGCGGGAGAGAGAGAGAGAGAGTTAATTAATTTTTATTTTTTTTAAAAAATAAATAATTATCACGGCTCAACTGAAACGAGCCGCGGAATTAATTATCGCGGCTCGTGTAAGTTGAGCCGTGACAATTGACGGCTGAACTGGATTTGAGCCGCGATAATTCTGCCGACTCGTCCTGTAACGGCTCAAATCCAGTTGAGCCGTCACATTATAACGACTGGATATTCCAGCCGTTACAAATGGTGTATTTAGCCGGTATTGCACTCCTCTCCCGTAGTGATATATGTATGTTTGGAGTGTTAGGTTTGTGTCACCTCAATTTGTTTAATAATAATTTTTGCCACTTATTATTTTATTTTTGTTAGTTTTTCGAGAAGTTTATTACTATAATAGGAGGAGTCAAATGAAGTGACTAAGAGTGAAGTATAAGCTACGTAGGCTGGAACCCCGAATATCTACGTGGATGATGAATGGATATAAACAGGCCACGTGGCACCATTAAAGAACTTGTCGAATCAAAACATATTCTGTATTTGTTTTACTAAACGACTATTGAACTTTACATTTTTTTTTTAATATAACATAATACTCTTGACGAACTTTACACACAAAACAATTATAGGGTTAATTGGTTACACATGTTTCACCATTGTGCATAATGGTTACACATGTTTTAAAATGTGATTAATTGGTTTTGCTATGTGACTAATTGACTAGACATGTTTTTCCAAATGTGATTAATTGATCATTCCGTTACTAAACCGTTAATTAATTTTTTAAACATATTATTGAATTGTGAAATTACTATTATACCCCTAGTGATATTGAAGAACACAGAATCATCTTCAAGAACAAGAATCGAATAACCCATAAATCAGATTCTGGGTTCTTCAAGAACCAATAAATTAGATTTCTGGGTTCTTGAAGAACTCATAAACGCGATTATGGGTTCTTCAAGAACCCATAAATTCGATTATAGGTTATTCAATTCGGTGAGGAAGATTAGTTTGATTGGTTAAGAACACAACTTGATTGATGAAAAGGGTAATTACGTCATTTTACGTATCTAAATAGTGACTTAACTGTGATTTCTAACGGTGAACAGTAAAAAAAATAATTAGTCACATTTCAAAACCAATTAATCACATTTTGAAACATGTGTATTGTGTAACCATTCTGCACAATGGTGAAAATGTGTAACCAATTAAATAATTAACCCAAAATTAAATGAAGGCATACAATACACAACACTGTTTATGAATAAATATGTTAATCGTAATATTTTTTTTATATGTATTAATTAAAATATGGAAAATGGTAAATGGATCTGAATAAGTGACATCGAAATGTCTATTCGTCGTCAAATACAGTAACTATATATCTCAATATCTCATCAATCCATCCACTTTTTTATTTATTTATTTATACATATATATACATATTTTGTTGTTATGCTTTGCATGAAAGGGACAGTGACCCATCCTTTATTTTCCATCCAACCCTGCTCCCATATGATGTCTCTTTTTGCATGTCACATGCACAAATATTTATATTATGTTATATTCCCACATACATACATTCATACACATAATAATATAATAAATATCTATATATGATGGGAAGTACGAAAAATTAATTATCGGAAGAGTGTTCTTATTTTGGATTATTAGAAGGGTGTAAAGAAATATAATTACCACGGATTAATGTACAAAATAATACACAACAAAGAGTATTTTAAAACTTAATTTGAGTATCAATTTACTGTAACTTGTTACATGGAATATTTAGAATTTAAAATGTATAATAATTTTTTTTATTAATAAACGACACCATATTATTTAAATATATATTATTTCCTTTTAATATGTTATTATTTTAATATTTTTTTTATATATTTACTTTTATTAATTATAATTTATTATAATATTAAGTATAAAAATTCATAATTTTTTATGGTACTCCAATTTATTAATTGTTTTTATACTATGTCTTTTTTTAATAATAAATGTCCCTATTTTGTTTTTTAAATATATACATATGGATGTGAATTACCAATTTACTATCAATATATAGATATATATGAATGAAATGATCAAATATCCAAAATTAAATGGTTCGACAAATTAAACTGTCATTATCTCATATATATATATATATACATATATATATATATATTTTTTAAACATCTAATCCTTACTCTCAACTCATGTATTATTATACCACTCTAAAAAAATTAAATTAAAATATCTAATCCTTACTCTATCTAATCTTGTAGAATATACATGATTTTGCATGTCAGGCAGGAAGTCTTATGAGTCGAAGTAATATTATTTTATCTCATCTAGTTTTTTTTTTTTTTTATTATTATTTATATATCAAAGGTTGTGTCTTTGATGTTGTTTTGAATTGATATGGCATTGTAACGGCTTCATGGTACTTGGTTTGAGTTTGGTCGTATCCGTTTATTGTTTTCTGGGTAAAATGAAAAACATTGCCAGCGTGGCGTTCAGTAATGCTCATCAGTCATCACATCCATTAAGTGGAGTCTCGTGGATTTCAGCGTCTTTTTTCAAACTGCTCTTCAATACCCGCGCACTGTGACAAGCAAGCAGCCGTTGATTCTAATTTATTATTCTTCCTCCTCGAGAGGAGAGAGAGTGTCTGTGTTTTCAAAAGCAGCTCCTTCGTTCTAGAGAGAGAAAGCTGCAACACCACCATCTTGATTCTTGACAGATAGATCATCTCATCAGAAGCGGACGATTAGCCAAAGTTTCGATCTTTGATTCAAAGGTGAATCTTTAATTTCGACCCTCATGAAATTGGATTGAAATCGTGAATCAGGTCATGACCATCAATAGAATAGAGGCATTGCCATTTTTGATTCGATTGTACTTCCATTTATGTGGCCAAGCAATTAATACTATCGATATCTTCTTCTTCTACTTTGCGATAAAGTTCTAACTTTGAGGGGCGCCTTTGTTCAGATTCAGAGGCCAACACCACCGCTTTGGTTATTGAAAAGTTCGAATCCGAGGCAGTTCTGGCCTTAAAAGATGGAGCTTTAGAATGCGAACTTGGCTATGAACAAGAACTTCGGCGACCATGAAGATAATGGAGGATTCGAAGGTCAAGAGAGAAGACTCGAAGAAAGAGAGACATATCGTCTCTTGGACTGCTGAGGTTCTTCACTTCACTTCACCTCCCCTCCTCTATCCTTCTTCATCTTCTTCTTTCGATTGCGGATTCTGAGGTTCATTTTATGCAGGAGGATGATATACTGAGGGAACAAGTCAGGTTCCATGGCACAGAGAAGTAAGGCCTCTCTTCTTCTTCGTTTGTGCATTCAACTTACCATTTGTTACTTGGATGATTGATTTAAGAACTTGGGATGATTTCAATGTAGTTGGCCAGTCATTGCATCAAAGTTCAAGGATAAAACAACAAGACAGTGCAGAAGAAGGTACGAACTACAGATTGAATCCCAAATCTTCGATTACTCAATGAATGGAACTGAGAAAATTGGATCTTGAATGCAGATGGTACACTTATCTTAATTCAGACTTCAAGAAAGGAGGTTGGTCACCTGAAGAAGACTTGCTCTTGTGTGAGGTATTTTTTTCTCTGCTTAATAATCAAAATACACAGCTGCATAAAACTCTTAACCCTGACTCCGATACCAGATTATGATAAAACTTGGGGCTTGGGCACATTTGCAGGCACAGAAGATATTTGGTAACAGATGGACAGAGATTGCAAAGGTGGTTTCAGGCAGGTAGTGCTAAGTTTGTTTTTATTTTCCAACCAATCAATGTTTCTACCTCCTCAACCATGACCTTAAAAATCGTTTTTTTTTTCAGAACCGATAATGCAGTAAAGAATCGGTTTTCCACATTGTGCAAAAAGAGAGCCAAGTATGAAGCTCTGGCCAAAGAAAATAGCGCGTCCTATACCAATTCAAATGGAAAAAGGGCCATTTCCAGATGCACGGTTAGCTCGAATGGCACTACCCCGACCAAAAGAACAAGGTACTGCAAAAAAATACCCCTATCAGGATCTGTTAGTAGAAGATTGGTGTCTGATTTACACTGAAAAATCATTCTTTTTTGTATCTTAGGCGGCACCACATCGTTGATCCTTCACAAAATGGTAGCTCAGAGGATAAATCACAGCACCAAAGGTCTCCGTTTGCACTGTTGATCCATAATGGTAAGTTACTGAACATGCAAAATCAAGAAATATTAAAATCTCTTATATATGAATCCATGAAGATTTTTTTTGGTTGTGATAATTAAGCTGCTCAGACATCGAAATTTGAGGGGAAATTCTTGAAGAAAGATGATCCAAAAGTGTCTGCACTCATGCAGCAAGCAGAACTGCTCAGTTCATTGGCGTTGAAAGTTAACTCAGATAACACAGAACAGAGTCTTGAAGATGCATGGAAGGTCAGTTTTTTGTGTTTGATAACTGTAAGGTCGTACTGTATTTAGTATTATGGTTGTTTATTTATGCAAAAAGAATTGAAATTTCAGGTTCTTCGGGATTATTTAAGTCAGAACAAGGGTGGAGGCAATCCCGACATTGAGCTTCAGCTTCAAAATATTAAAGACCTTGTAGAAGAATTAAGTAGTAACATGGGAAGTGAAACATCAATGAGGTTGATTACTATAAAATTTTAAAAAATAAATTGATGTTCTTGATTTACAAATACCCTGATGCTTGACATTTATTAAAGGCAACCCAATTTGAGTGAAGCATCTCCTGCAAATTCCGGATCGAGCACTGGATCAACTGTTTTTGCATCCACATCTCATGATTTGCTCGAAGAAACCCAATTGGAGGAAGATCAAAGTATTGACTGTGAATTTCTTCTTACTGATGATGATGGAGGGAGCAATAAGGGCAATGAGGATGTTCTTCCTTCAGCTCTTGTTACCGACCCAGGTTAGTAATGACTCAAAATCATGATACTTAATATCCTACTGCTTTTAGCTAAACAAGACAATTTGCGTTTACATTTTGGTGGCAGATACATTTGGATCACCAATAAATGAAGAAAAACTGTTCCATGAACAGATAAAGAAGGAAGCAGTAGTTTCTGTTTCTTCGTCTAGAGCTCATTTCACCTCACCACTTCAAGTGACTCCAGTTTTCAGATCCTTGGCAGCTGGGATTCCAAGTCCAAAATTCTCGGAAAGTGTAAGTCCAAAGTTTCGTTATTCTCGTTAAAAATCAAATAATTTTTTTGGTATTAGTTAATGGTAATGTTCCAAATTGCAGCATAAGTAGGTTCAAAACTAGAAGAATCAATAGGTACATTCACCAAAACATTCCTTGTAATCTAAGTCTTGAATAATTCTGGTGACCATAGTTGGGGTAGTTACCAAATTCCTAGACAAATTCAAAAAGTGAACTTTGTAATTATATTTTGACAAATAACAAACTGAACTTACACAAATTTGCAAACACCCAATTTCAATCCTTTTTTCACTAAATTTGGTAAAAAGAAGACAGGAATACCATTATTTATAAATATACTAAGAAAGATAACATAAAAAATTCGATATGCAATTTTGTAAGTCTCAATAGTTATTGACAAACCAAAGATTCGATATGCAATAATCAGAGATTAGAAAGAATGCCCTTTAGGTGAATTAGATATAGGGTTCAACATTGAATGAATCCATTTCTTCTTCAAAAATAATTTTTTCTCCAGAATGATTTTTCTGTGCAAATATATATATATATATAAAATTGAAGTAAAATATTCGTACAAATTAAAGACTAACTTCATATGCATGGATTTTTTTATGACAGGAGAGGAACTTCTTAATGAAAACGCTCGGAATGGAGACTCATTCTCCTCCACCAAACACTAATATCACACATCCACCTTCCTGCAAAAGAGCCCTCCTTCAGAGTCTGTAACCGAAACTCTCTAATCTCGTTTGTTCTTCTACAAAACATGGTGCTTCTCCTATCTACCTTAGCACATAGTTTCAGCTTCTCGGCTTTCTCTTGCAGCCATGTAGGCCTCAAGTTTTTAGTGAAAGGCATATTAGTCTGCAGTGTCAGGAAGGTAAAACCCTGATAAAAATTCTTCTGGAATGTTAGGGAACATTCCGGAATGCTGATTTGGTTCTTAATGTGTGTGTGTGTGTGTGTCGGTCATTCTTTTGTTTATTGGTTTTCTTCATCGGGGTTAGATTTAACCCAGATAAAGTTATGGCTTTGGATTGGCCATTTGTACAGAACTTGGTACTACAATACCTTTTGTCATTAAGAGTGTAGTTATACATTGGCACATCGCCAATTATGGTAGTAGAATAGTAGTGAAGAAAAAGGGGAAGATGAACAAGAAGAAGAGGATCAACCATTTGTTGTGGACTCCTTCTTATAACATTGACTGTTCCCTGTCCTTTCCTTTTTTTTCTTTGTTTTTTTCTTTTTGGGTGTGTGAAAGGTTATAATATACAGTAATAAATAGTGTTGGCCTTTGGTTGGTTGGTTGATTGATAATGTAATGCTACAACAACTTATTGTGGTTGAGAGTGGAATTTTTTGTTGCTTTTGGGTGTGCAGTGTTTCTGGCTGTTTTTTTTCTTCAGGATATCATTCATTCATGCATTATTTTTGCCTAATTATGCTCGACTTCAGAGATCTAGTGCATTAGTGCTGGTGGAATTGCACCTCAATGGATGTTCTAGTTTACATTTTTAAGAACTGAAATTCTGGGTACAGCAGAGGAACAAAAAGCAGAGAATGCAAGGAGAGACAAATACAGGGAATTTAGGCAATTTGTGGTCTGGTCAACCATTCATCTTTTCCAGAATATACTAGATTACTAGTAACAATAATAAACAAAGAAAGAAAAAACAGAAATTAAGGAAGTGTGCTTACATAGAGGTGACGTTCTTCTCTTCCTTGTGCTCTGTCTCTGTTTCTCTGTCTGTGAATGATGTTGGGAAGATGGAGAAGAGCAGTGGTATATATGTTAAATAGTGGTGGTCCGACATAATCATTAAGTATTCAAAAGGAGAGTAACAAAAAGCAGGGATTAGGAGGGAACTGGATGCAAATTAAAGCGTTATGCTCTTTCTAGCTGCTCTCTGACAAATTATTATTAGGTAAGTGTGATACAGTTAATAACACTTATCAAACTTAATTTAAAAAGCGACGGAATATATATACTCCCTCTTATACATCATATCCCCCCAAATCTGTTTTTCTAATGCTTGATCCAAAATGTTATAGAACCCGAATAAGGGTGTATACAGCTCGAATGGAAAACAAAAAACTTCCACTTAATGATAGAGATCTATTCAGCTACTTTAATTAGTGAACTATGGTGTAAAATTACAATACCTATATGGCTATATATGGTATTAAACCACAGTAGAAACAACCCTTGGGTGGCATAATTATAAAAACAATAACAATAAATCTGACTTGCTCAAGTGAACTTCCTCTTCTGCATTTTTTGCAGCTTCTTCCACTTGAGGTAGATCTGATACGACAATCCAGAGAAAACCATGGACACGCAGCCCCATTGCTTCGTTGACAGAGGATTCCCACTCAAAAGTGAAGACACCACAATGCTTACGAATTTCCGAGTAGTTGTTATGGTTGTGTTTGCCAGAGACCCGAACCGAGCAATGGTGAGGAATATGAAGTTTTGTCCGACCGCTCCACACAGACAGTAGAGGAAAATGTCCCAGGTTGCCTCTGGATTCTGCTTGCAGAACTCAACTACCTCGTAGCCGATTCCCTGGGGCCAACCAAACATGTAGATTAGGTTGTATATTGTGCCCCATAGGTTCATTCCCAGCATTATATCCCAGGCACTAGTCTTTGGGTATCTGAAATAAATAAAGAGAAATTAAATGTTTGAATTTTAACAAACAAAGTAAAGAAATTTCCTAAAAAGGTCTATCTGCTGTACTACCTCGTATTTATTGAGTCTTGTGTAGCGTTTGTGAACCCATCAAATGCCAAATTCAAAAAACACAACCCATATCCGAGAGGTGCATTAGGGTGAGCTAATTTGCTGATAGTCTTTGCACTTGTCTGAAAAAGTGCAGAAGAAGTCGAGTAATGGATAATTATTCTCTCTCAATCAAGCAGGACAAGGGCTTTGAACAATCCAGTAAATTGCTTACCTTTGACAATGCAAACAATGAAACTCCTCCGGCGACAAGGATAGTACATATGTACTCAGGAATGGTGTATCTAATGCCATAAACTAGAGTGCCCATCAGCATCACTGTCGAAGAAATTGTCGGACACTGGTTTAGTAACAGACACCAAATTAACGAAAATTGGGTGAAATATATTCACATTCAGCTACTGGCTACTACCAAACCCAACTTCAGTTCACTCAGAGAAAAAGCATATAGACTTCTAACTGGCTCCAACCGATGATAACATGCCCTAGGTTCTGCCAGATAATGTAATGAAGTTGCTTTCATTTTTTTAATGTTAAAAAGGCTTAGGATATATATCATTAGTAGTGAACCAAGGGGTGTCAAACCCATGTACAAAAGAGGGGTTTGCTTTCATATTGAGAACACATCCATGAAGAACATCTTACCAGGAATCATCTTTGAGGACTTCGCCAGGACCTGTATTAAAGCAATAATGGGGGATAATTAGTTTTTTTTTTTGATCATCATGGGGGGATAATTAGTTAAAATCTCTCAATTTATCATTAAAGAAAAAATCCAAGGAAATTATATCATGCCTGAGCAGGGTAACTAATGTATTTCAGAGCCTCAATCCCCATTGCTGGTCCAATGGTGTTGGTAATTCCAGCACTCCAATATGACCACCATGGCGCTCCGCCGGAACTGCTGCTAGACCACAGCTTTATCACTGTTTAGGGCATAAAAATTACTTTTAGGCTTCTCTTCCGATGAAAACCTTTACCAAGTGCCTTTGTAAGCCTTGAATGATTACGTGTTAGGAACAGGAGGTTGAAGAGAAACTCACTTATATATGACCAGATCAAACAAACTACATTTTGGGCCAAGTTTAGGAAAGAAAGGTGTTCAAATCTCTTCCCGTCCGGACCAAACCGCTTGGTGGACCTAAGCCGATCATCAGAAAATCACAAATTTATCACAAAGTACGACTGGATACTTACAGCACAAACAATTAAAGGAATTTGACACATTTGGTAATTCTCTCTACGCTGCGCTGCTCAATAGCCAATAGTCCATTTCCTATGTTGGTACGGACTAACGAAATCTATACTCCAATTACTTCAATAATAACCAAGCTCTTTTCAATTAACTACCTCGAGTACTTTCAAAAAATTCATCTTCTTCTTCCTTGCATAGAATACAATATTTACCATTTCAGCTCAGAACTGCCTTATCCATCAAAGCCTCATACCAACTCACAATCCCAGCGATTAAACGTATAGGTTATTGTTCTCACATTGCAGCCAACACCCAAGACAATGAACCAACATGCAAGAGTTTCCATCTAATTCAATCATTAATAATCTCATTCCATAAATCAGAAATCCAAAGCTGACGCATTGAAGAAAGATTCACGTCTATAGCACTCACAGAGTTTCCTGAAGAACTCCTTGGTATATATAAGCCGACCAAATTCCGGCGACGCAGAATGCCAGCACCAGGATACGGCGGATCCCCGCGCCGTGCGCTTCCATTGATCAAACTCCAAATGCTTCCGTCGACCACTAGATCTAGCTAGATCGTTCGCGGTCTCGTCTCTGGCTCTCCGAGAGAGAGACGAGTCAATATCCAGGAGGAGGTTGACAGTTAAGTGGAAAGTGATCAAGTGAATGAGGTGTTATAAAGAAATCGCGCCAAGTGACGTAGACTATCCACGTGGCAATATCGTATTGGAGATGTGACAGAGTGCAGTGTTTTTATTGGCTAGAAGATTGTAGAGAGAAGAGCATAATGGGCCCATTGTGGGCATGATGTGGCCTATTTAAGTGTATATGGATTGTAAATGGGCCCACTGTCAAGTAGGATGGACGTGTGGGCCTGAAAGCCCATTACCTATCGAATTATCGTCTATACTGAAAGAGAAGAATAAGGAACAGGAACAGTGTCGTTTTACCTGAATAAGACACCAGTCAGTCACCATCGAAATCAGAGGATCTTCGTAGTTGATTACTTCAGGAGGATTCGCTCCCCCGACCATTCCTTCTTCTCCTTCATCAATTCTTGTTTCATCCACTGGGCTGATCTTCTCTACGTCACATCCATGGCTATGCAAAGCGGAATAGGGCTGTCCAAGATCCTGATTCTCGCCGGAGCAGGCACGCATTCTTGCTTCTCTTTCCCAGCCAGCTACTTCGCTATTCAGGACTGAAAATCTGCGCTTCTTTCTATTTCTGAGATCTGATTTCCTTTTTTACGCAGGTTACACTGGCACAATCATGTTCAAGAACGGGAAATTGTCAGACGTGCTCGGCGAGCTGCAGGTACTCTTTCGAATTTCAGCTCAAATTGCTCAACCATCGCTTCTAGATAGGTCTGGCTCGTAAAGGAGCTGTTTTTTAATCACGAGCTCACATCTCTTGGTACCAGTTTCAGAAGTGCATCTAGTATGAATTTCTGCAGTTGATTCTTGTATATGACATGGCTGTTGCCGCCTGTTGGTCCACGGCTAATTTGTTTTGGTTTGGTCAAAACTTTATTCTTGAGCTGATTAAATACTAATATATGGATCTCTGGCTCATGATGAATACGGTTTATGTAATTAAAGCATTTCACGTATTGAATCTTGACAAGGAAAGCTCTGTTTCTGTTTATCACGCTGAGAGTTGAGACATTCTTCGTGGTGGGTAATTATGTTCAGATCATTCATTCTTCCTTGATTTTTTGTTGGATGACCACTTTCATTGTACTGTTTTTTCAGGCTTTAGTAAAGGGGTTGGAAAAATCCACAAATCAACCAGAGGGTGAGTCTGAATATGGGGATGCTATTGCTGCCCAGGTAAGAATAGGTTTCTATCCTTACTTCTTTTCGGTGCTTCTAAACCTTATCCATGATGAGACGCTATCTTAACCTTTTTTCTTCTAAAAGGTGCGTCGATTGGCAATGGAGTTACGGCAGATAGCTTCTTCACGCCAGATAACTGTTGTAAATGGAAATTCTGGCCAATTAGGTCTCTCTCTTTGCCTGAATAGAATTCTATGCAAGGGCTTTAGTTCACATGATTTTATTTTTCGAGGGTCACAAGAGTTCACATGATTGGTCTGTTTATTTCTGATTATGGTAATTCCAGGCAATTGGACTAATATGGTAGTTCCAGCAGCTACCTTAGGCGCAGTGGGTTATGGCTACATGTGGTGGAAGGTATCCTATGCCACAATCTTGATTTTGTTTATTTCTTCTTGCCTTATGTGTCTATCTGCAATTTTATATTGTAGTATGCAATGCTTGGTTGGCCTATATTTGAATGTTGAAGTGATTGAATTGGAAACTGGTGCACTGGGTTTAAATTTTCTCTTCTGTTATAATGATCAGGGCGTTGGTTTCTCAGATCTAATGTATGTGACTAAGAGTAGTATGGCAAATGCTGTAACAAGCTTGACTCAAAATCTGGAGAAAGTATCGGAAGCTCTCAGTGTGAGTATCTTGCTGTCTGATCACATCCTCTATATCTCGGAAATACTATATTGATTTCTTCCATGGTGGCAAGTCATGGGAAGTGCTTTGATAGCTTAGTCATATCCTTGATTCAACTATTTTGTTAGTGAATTTGCTCATACTTGTGCTTTTTCCCTATGATCTCATTATGCAAATTTTCTATTCGCTAAGAAGAGGCTTACAAGCAAGCTTAGTCCATAACCAATACAAAAGCTTAAGCCGATAGGTTTATAACCCACGCCACTTATATAAATGTTTAGTACATTTTTTTCAATTTAAGTCTGCTCTTCTAAGACGAGCCTTTTACATGCCAAAGCCATCACCCACCCCACCCCCACACCAACATCCTAGTACCGAGAAACTGAGTGGTACCTTGCACAATGACATAAAGGGTTGGTGTTTGTTGTTGTTTTGCCACGTGGACCGTCTCTGGTACCATTTAATAACCACTTGATATTGTCAATTTCACTTATTTTCTTCTTGTTTGCAGGCTGCAAAACGACATTTGACCCAGAGGATAGAGAACCTGGACGGCAAAATGGATGATCAGAGAGAATTATCAAAAGAAATTAATGAGAATGTAACTGCTGTGAATTCTCTATTTATTAGATGGTTTGTTGAGGACTATTTGTTTTTACTACAAAAATCTCAAACCGAACTATTTCTGGATCATAATGAAATCACTAGAAACAAATAGCTTTATCTTATGATAGATTTGAATTGGCTTGTCCTATCATTGTGGCGGATAGTTCAATATGATGAAGCAGTAAAAACTTGTTCAGTATTCCTATCTGTGTGGCATTCTTAAAATGGAAAAAATCGTGTCTGCTTCTCTTCTACTGATGTCAGTTATCTGACTACAAAATTGTCCTATGAAACAGGTTAACCTCGTTAAAGGAAACCTTAATGAGCTGGGACATGAGCTGGACTCTTTGCAGAGAATGGTCTCTAGCTTGGTAAGTTTTGGTTTTGATATGAACAAAAATCATTGAGATCGCTAGCATGCAGTCCTCAGCAAGGATGGGCGTCAGTACAAAAGGAGAGGTGTTCGTTATCTTACATATTTTACTCTTTTCTTTTTTTATATGTTTCAGGATTGGCGGATGGGTACTTTGGAATTTAAGCAGGTGATTTTTTATTTCTGCCATGCATAATATTAATCGCCAGTAAAGTAATTGATAGACTAGAATAAGCGGCAGTTATTAATCACCAGTAATTGAAGCTTGTGTTGCTTATGTTGGTTTTTAGTTAATGGGGATGCTGTTACTTAACCAACCATATATATTAGTTATATTTGAAGCATTAATGCATCTCCTCTTGTGGGTGATAGGACTGGGCTAATGAAGGGGTGAAGTATCTCTGTGGTGTAGCAAGTGGACAGAAACCAGAAATGCCGAAGCTTCTCCAGGTAGTACTACTTAATGAACCTCAATATTATGTCATTTAGAAATTCATTGATTTATGTCACCTACTGTTCTTGGCCCTTTTCCTGCTGATATATGTAAGTCATTAACAAGATTATCAACAAAAGAATGCTCCATTGAGTCTGCTGTATGGTTGGTTGGAAATTAACCCCTATTAAAATTTAAACATCATTTATTCTATTTCTTTCAGGAACAACTCAAAACTTCTGGTGGATCTTGGGGTTTACTAACTTACCCTGATGATCAAAACCTGCAGGTCTGTCATTTTTGCCCTCGTATTTTTCATTTCCATTTAACCTGAAGCAATCATAGTAGAAAATCTTGATCAAACAATCGAGAAACTTTGCTTTGCTTTCATTTCAGGGACTGAAGCATATTGCAGATGCCGTGACTTTGAGCATCACACGAACAACCTCTGATGCTTCTGCTGTGCAGGCTCGTGATGAGAAGAAACCAAAGATAATATTGAGGTTCACTCCTCCTCCTTAGTTTCTTAGACATCGTTCTTATGCATTGCTGTGCTAACACACAATAATCCATACCGACACTGCAGGGCTGCCTCAACCAAAAATTAAAGCTGAAATGTTGTTGAGCTCAGCAAAACCCATTTGGTTTAGTATATAGCACTTTGAGTAAGTTACTCTGTTTTCTCTATCTATTTTCTTGGAACCCGTTCAAGTTTGTGTCGTTCCAAGTATCGCCGTAATGTTGTTTTTTGTGTGATAATAATTTTGTTGTACATAGGGTTTTCACTGCTCGGGATCAAATTCCATCGACCCAAGTAAATAGTGTGTTTTTTTGGATATTGTTTGTTCAATACTAATAATCCAAGGCTCGATCTTGAATCGGCTGGATGGATCTTCATTGATCAATATGAAAGTATGCAAGAAATATGTCTGGTAACAAGCTGTTGGGAAATACTGATACCAATATATGTATATAGCAATGCAGTAAAATAGAGCAAGCAAATGTCATTCCATTTAGCTGTTTGTTCCACATGTCCATTATCGAATCATTTCAACATGGGGCACTTCTATACTAAGAGAGAGATCAAGGATTTAAGTATTTAACCCAAACACCCCCCAAAAAATACAGCTGAAGCACATACAAAGCAGGCAAAGTCACTAGGGTTTCACTTTCCCATTGGGGACCGGTGACCGGGTTGGGTATTGATTGTTATACGGAGAAGCATGGGAGTTGTTTGACATGGACAGGCTTCTATTTGCGTGCCCGTTCCTTGAAAACGAACCACCTTGAGTCCTCAACCCATTTCTCCCGTTCGGGCTTGATCGGACCCGATCCGACTGCATTGTCTGGAAGTAGTAAGAAGAGCTTGCCATGTCTTTGAGGTTAGGGAGGGGTTTGAGGGTTTCCACAACATCACTCATGCGAGGTCGGGATTTTGGATCCCGGCTGAGGCAGTGGGCTGCCATCTGGATGGCTTTCTGGGCACCTTTGATGGAGAAATGGCCCTCGAGGCGCGGGTCTATGAGGCGGTAGAATCTCTTCCTCTCACCGAGGTGGGGTCGGGCCCACTCAACGAGATTGTGTTCTCCGTTGGGTCGGCTCTTGTCCATAGATCTCCTTCCCGTCAACATCTCTAACAGAACCACCCCGAAACTATACACATCGCTCTTTGATGTAAGGTGTCCTGCAGTAACCATGAAATATGCTTAAAAAAAACAGAACTACCACCAGAAAAAAGATGAATTAAAATCTACAAAACATTAGATTTTAAGAAATTATTGATCCGTCTAAGAGCATGAGACGATTTGGCACTTCTGACAATTCAGGCAATGGCACGGTTTGAGATTAACAAACACATCCTTTCTGGTAGAAACAACAGTGAAGTATATATACATTTCAGGCTTCAGACAGTTGCAATTGGCTTGGAAAATTACTCTAAAGCCATGGAATCATCTCATCCTCTAAATGTTCCAACAGAGAACAAACTAAGGTACCTGTCATCACGTATTCGGGAGCTGCATAACCGTAGGTTCCCATAACTCGGGTTGAGACGTGGGTTTTATCCCCTTCCGGGCCATCTTTAGCAAGTCCAAAATCAGAGAGCTTTGCATTGTAATCCTGAGAATTTATATATCAGAAGACATATTAATGAAGAGCACTTACGACATAGGGTGATATTTTGTTCGAGTCAGCAGATCTTTATAACATACAGCATCCAGCAAGATGTTTGAAGTCTTAAAATCACGATAAATCACTGGCCTCTCTGCTTCCCCGTGAAGAAATGCAAGACCCTTTGCAGCACCAAGTGCTATCTTCATTCTTATCGACCATGGAAGAGGCAACGCTCCTACATACAATAATATAGTAACAGAACACACATCAGCACATTGGTTTTAAATATACATAGCTCATTAGCTCCAGTAAAGATACTTAGAAGGTGAGTCTTTACTTCTAAAGAGGTGGTTCTCTAAGCTTCCTCGAGGCATACACTCATAAACCAGCAACCTTTGATCATCTTCGATACAGTAACCAATCAATTTGACCAAGTTAGGATGCACAAGATCCCCAAGAAAGTTCACTTCAGCCTGCCAAATTACAAGAACCAAAGATTAAAACTAGAACAAGGAACTAAAAATCATGATATATGATTAATAATTTGGCAATCTTGTCCCTACCAGCCATTCTTTGTGCCCCTGAAGTCCATCATGGTTAAGGGTTTTAACAGCAACGGTGAGTCCCGTGCCCGGTTTCACTGGAGCAGTTCCATTTTCTTCAATCCAACCTTTGAAGACACAACCAAACCCACCTTCACCAAGAAGACTCTCAGGTCTAAAGTTTCTTGTTGCCAATTTAAGATCATTGAATGTGAACTTTCTTAGACGAGAGGCGATTTTTAGTTCTTCTTCCAGTCTAGAAGTCGAAGAGTTACTCTCTGCAACACTAGTGGCAGTAGATGACACTACAGGTGCTGTTGGTTGGTCTCTGCTAACATCATTCGGAGTTTTACTGTCAACTGTTCATAGTAAGACAACCATGTTTAGCACTTAAACATAAACCCATAAGTGCAAATGGCAAGTATACGAGCTCCTAATCACAAGAACCAGTTTCTTGGTTAACGCTTTTACTTATCTATCAAGTAAAAAGATCAGCTTGAAGATTAATAAAACAGCAAATATATTTAGCTCAAAACAAATTTAACCATGTCTGTCTCAAATATGATATTGGGATACAGACTAAGCAGCAGTTCCCTCAGAATAAGTAATTTGCATGCTCTTCTAATTATTCAGATTCATTTCGAACCGCAGCATATAATTAATACATACAAAACTAAGCCAAATGCAGAGAATCAGCTTCACCAACGACACAAAATATCTTCTTCATTAAGGTCTTAACCCAAACTTGCCAATTAAACTTCTGAGGCGATTTTTTTTCTTACCGTAGTTAGCACTGCTCCCACTTACGGAGCTATCGACTTTGGATCTCGAAGAAATGCAGCCTCCGATGAATCGAAACCGATCCCAGCAGCCAATCTCTCTGGTATCTTCGCTATCTTCGTCATCTCGCCTATCCTTCATCTTCTTCGTCTTCACCTTGGAATTAGCCACGTTCCACGACTCGACTTTACCATTTTCACCTGTTTTCACTACTCCCATCGCTCAGAAACCCTAGACGGACCCGATCTGCTTATCATTAACAAGAGACCCAGCTCAGAATCCCCCGCAGAAATCCGAAATTTGAAAATTTTCGACCAGAGCACCGATAATCGGCTTTTATTAAGTCGAAGAACAAAGATAACTGGTCACCTAGAAACCCACTAGAAAAAGCGATGACAGAAAAAGGACAGGAGCTGCCCAGGAAGGAAGAAGAAGAACAAGAACAAGAATAAGATTGGGGATTATCAAGTAGAGGAGACTTTTGAGAGTGCTTCTTTGTCTTGTGGCAGATACTGATCAATCAAAAGTTCCAGTATGCGAATTGAGACCCAAAGCCAAAGGAGCTTCTTTTTTTTTCTTCCTTTTTTTTAATAGTACAGTAATAAAAAAAATTACTGTTGATAACAGTATGTAATGAGGGACAGTTAAATTAAAACTTTGAATGACCAATAGTACTGTTGATTCCGTCTTTATTTATATATATATAAAAAGGCATAATGTGATTACTACATTTAATTTAAAAAAAATGTTCGAGCTAATCTATATCGAATAATACAAATGTTTTTATAATTAAAAATTCCACAAATATCGAGTATTGTAATGTGTTGGACTGGGGTGACTATTGTATATTTAATATTTGTACTTGAAATGTTCTTTTAGATATACATGTATTATTATATAGCCACAACGATATTGTAAGGTGAAATTTATCTATAATAACTCATTTGTAAAATTACAAATGTAATGATCAAATTCACTTCTTTTTTTTCCTAACGTGCTTTGTAACTGCTCTACTACTAGGTAAAGTTAATTGCCCATATAGCACAGTGAATGCGTGCTGAGCATTTAAGGTAACTTACGTTATTAAAACATTCATTAAGTGCTCGCCTACATTTATAGTAAATAACAATAATAATAATAACAATAGCATTACCTGAATCTGACTAATACTGTCCACAGGCACTATAGAAGTACATAGCCAAATTCTTTTTTTCTTTTCTAAATTAATTAACTTAAGGATAACATTTGTGTAGGGACGGTTCTGAGTGTTTCCAAGAATAGACATCATTACATTTCTTTAATCCGTAGCTCATCATATCATTAGCATGCATGAATATGAGGAAAAAAACAATAATTAATTTATCTTTTCTAATTTTATTTATGTCGCCATTCTAGATATGGACAAAGGAAGCACACAGAGCTTTCTTCATCTCTTTTTTTGTCGATGGGCAATAATGACAACGTTTTCTTTCTTCTTTCCAAACATAATGAGCCATCAAAATCGACTACTGCACTATATGTCACTGTAATGTGCACAATTTTTAGTTAAGAAATGCCAAAAAAATAAAAACAACAACAAACACGATACCTCCCCTTAAGAGGTACAACTCAATTATCTGTAATCTTCATCTGAAGCTGAACATTTTGTCTTCTTCCAGTAGGTGTGCCTTCTAATGATGATATAGAGTAGATACAATCTCATCATTTTCCAACACTACTATAGAAAAACTACGACGTGATGCCACAAATGTTGTGTGCTCGGTGGCTAACCATATGATTCTTCCTTCCTATCACCTTGTAAGTAAATCAGAATTCTATATAATCCCAGAGGAAATACTGGAAGTGGCATTTATCTTCAGAGAGTGCTCGGGTATATATGAACAGCCTGCAAACCCAGAAAAGATGAACATAGAGTGTATTATAGTTTGTTGCATCGAGTGTTTAAACAAACACAGATTCTTAGCATCTAATATCTAGCAGAAACGTAAGACATTTTCATTCATTCGGATCTAGCAGCTTTGGCGTCCTGTTAGCTTTTAAAATATAACAGTGATGCAAAATTTGTTAAGTTGTGATTAAGTTCCAATCAAGCAGTTCGTAATAGTACTTGGTCCGGAAGTATCTATGTGGTCCACAACATACTGGAATTTAGATGGAAAAACTATAGGAAGCAATACATACCAAATGGGTTGAAATTAGTGACAGATTACCTTTCTCTTTAACATCGATCTGTAGTGTGTCCAATGTAATTATACCGTCTGTCAGTGGAAGCAGTTCGAGCTTGATGGTGGCAGTTGTTTGGGAAGGAACGCATCTGTGATTGATTAGAAGAATAAATTATTACATAACATGTGCAAAAGATTCCTATAATAAGGAAAAAGGAAAAGAAAAATAAATATGACTGTGATGCATTTTATTACCCCAAAGGAACTCTACTCTGCAGCCACAGATGAGTACAAGCCACATCAGTGTTCAAGATGTCACCAGATACAGGGGAGGCTTGCTTGAAAGGAATATATCTCTTCTGATTCTCAGTCACCATAGAGACAATGCTACGATCGGCTTGGCTACTGGTCGACGCCCCATGAAACTCAGTAAGGCCAAAGAATGGATTGATCGGTGTTTTGGGTGTAGTGGACAAGGACATCACAGTTGGAGGAGCGGTAAATGAAGCAGGTGCTAGAATTGTCATTGTTAGATCTTCTGATGTTAAATTTGTAGCACGGAGCGCTAACACCTGATAGGAAAAAATGGAGAATTCTAGGCCACCAATTGTAATTAATTAAAAATACAATTGAATGACGGAAATACATGAAGAACAACTCAGACCTGTACAGGAAGCTGCGAGGCAACATCATCTGGTCCGGGAATATCTTTTGATGTTTCAGATGCAACAGAGATTAAGATATCTCTTGAGACACGGGGTTGCCAACTTGTTGGCTGCTTGAAGAACAATCTTGATTCTGGATATCATGAAATTTTAGTTACCAAAGTCTGTTTTATTTTTTATGTATAGAACATGTTTTTCGATTACATACCAGTGTAATTGCAACGACATGACACCATTACAGCGTATCGATCAGTGGTTGCAGAAGCAGAAGTACTATTCCCTTCAACAATCTTCGATGAGACATGCAAACTTGAAGCCCTTTTAGTTTGTGATTGTGATGATGATGGTGAACGGGTACTTCTTCGATCGTGAGAATTGAGTTTCTTCCATGCAGAAATCGCTGGTTTGACAATAAATGAGTGTTCTTCCCCCTTCCTGCCATAAATAATTCAAACGAGCTAATCAGCTAAGAAAAATAAAAGTGCACATTCATATAAGCAAAGAAATTCTTGGTCTCTGTATATACATTTTTGTCTATGGCAGAGAGAGACTAGTTTATAGCAACACTGAAGGAAATGCCATGAAGATAGCATAAGCATAAAAGAGTAATCTAAAACCTTAGAGCGAGATTTGGCATAGTGTAGTCTTCTCCAGGTTCAACAGATGCAATTGGAAATGATAACGGTGGACAACCTCTTGCAGACTCCTCAAGAATAATAGTTATAGAATCTATATATATCACTAGATCTGGTATATGAGCTGGAGAGATATTCTGCAAAATAACAAAGAACTTAGTAAAGAATATGTCGACCAACACCAGAAATATCAGAGAAATTCCATAAAAACAATATTTTTTACAAGCTGTTTCAGTAAAATGTCAGGCAGAGACCTTTATCTGCACGCAAAGAAGATCATCAGAGTTGCAGTCAGCAGCAAAAGATTGTATTTCAATCGGCTGAACAATTTCAAGTTTCCTCCTCCACCTTCTTCCGGGTATATAAACCCCTTCTAGTCCACAACGAACAGAAAATCTTTCTGGCTCCAATAATACAGTTCTAAAAGATAATAGATCTTCTTTACTAGTTTTCGGACTCGGTGCAGGCTGCTCTTTTGAAAACCAATCCCTATCATCAAAATCATAGCTTGATTTTGAACTATGACCAGCTGAAGGAGGTATAGAAGTTTGAGGAATTGCGGACATCGAGTAACTTCTGAAATGACCAAACGAGAAGATCTGAGAGCCAGGAGTCGACAAAAGGTTAGGCCTGCCAGATGTACTGACAACTCCAGAAGGAGAACCAAATGCAGGAGGAGATATTGGACGAACAGGAGGAGGAACTGAATTCTCCATAGGAAGCAACCATGTCAAGAGTCCTCCACATGGATCATTGTTTGTATGAAGTGCTTCTTCATTTTTCTCTAAGGAAGACCCTTCTGCTTGATATTTCTCAAACTGAAGGATCTCAATAGCAGGGTCTTTCAGCAAATCAACTCCAACACTTACTTGTAGCAGAACCTGCATCCTTCCAAAGAAGAAATACAATGAGAATCAGATACTAAATTGATCTAACTGGTAAATGCGTTATTAAATTTGAAAGTGAGACTGGTTTATGTATCAAAAAGAGACAGACCAATAGAAACTATATGGAAAAATGTACCTATATACAACTTTGACTAAAAAGATGACACGTCCAGTTACACATCAAACCACAAAGTTAGTTTAAAAATAGCGATATTTGTACCTAGAAGTGTTAAAGTTAGCAATGGTGCCAAAAGGATGTGACTGCCACTGGCTTAGAGAACATCAGTTCGCTAGAAGTAGAACCATGCTCCCCGAGATGAGAAGGGAGAAAAAAACAATATAAAGGTGCTTATTCTATAGAAAGGGGATCAAGAACATGTTGACAATATCAATGTCTCCTTGCACGTACCACTAAATCTCCATTAGCAAGTGAGCAACAACGGACATTATTTCTCGCCACCCCACCAGAAACGTTTGCATTAGATCCCCCTTTATCTACAACTGTGTTGATACGAGGAATTTCTTTTGTAGTATTACGGACCCCATTTATGACGGAAAGTTTGTCACCTGTGTGATTAGATTCTGAAGATTTTTTAGAAGCATCCCTTTTGGACCAAAGCATCTCACCTGACTCAGAAATCCGTACAAAAAAGTGAGAATTCTTAAACCGCTGCAATAGTGTTGCAATCTTCCTATTTCGATCTTCCTTTCGTAACAGGGATTCACCAGCAGATATGTCTTTTTGAAGATCAGTTTTCCCCTTAGACGGACTGTCCTCATTCCGAATGTGGTTTTGTTTATCCTGATGAAGTTCAGTATTTCCTGATACTGAATCCATTCCATCTGCACTGTTTTCATTTTCTTTTTCGCCATTCTGTCCAATACATTTTTTACTCATTACTGCAGCAACTTTGAAGGGAGTAATAATTTCTGTTTCCTCTTCATACATTGACAAGCATGCCATAATATGGACATGCTCACCTGGAGTATAGAAGAAGTTCAGTCAAACAATAAGTACCTCTGATTCTGCATTAATAAAACAGGAAAAGCTGAAGACGAACATAGGAACCTGGAAAGACAAAATTACGGTCAAGAGCACGTAGTGAATGTATATCTGGTGCATCAGTCCAATCTTCAGGAAGTTCCTCTGTACAAGCATCAGAGATGATATCAAACCGCAATATATGTCAAATATTTATGCGGTATTTAGCTGCCGAATGGGCATAAAACTGGCAACACGTGAAAAGCCTATCAAGGCAAATTGTGCTTGAATGATGCTGGATCAATCAGAGTAGAGAGGAAGTTTCTTCACAGCAAATGTAACCCAGAGGACTTAACTTTAAACCGAAATAAACAATAATGAGCTTAATGCCAACCACAGTTATGATCAGAAAAAAGCTTCCATCAATTAAAACAGGCCAAAAACAGTTATTCAGAGAGGCTTTGATAATCATGAATCAGGAAAAATTCTCACAAATTGCAAATTTAAAGGCACTCGAACTCTTTGGATATTAGCCATGTACTGATTATGGCATTATGTTGCAGGGGTATTAATATTGAACAGGATCAAGGCTATCACATAGATTCTGATGACAAGTTCTTTTATGTTCTTAATCTGTAGTAGTGGTACAAATTTTCTTTTGAATCTAGCTAAAGTAGGGACGAAAGACCATCTACTATGATCCTAGTTAGCAACTTCAAGACAATGCACTCCCACGTTGCAGAAGTAGTGAGCCTATAGTGACTCAATAAATCCTCCTAAACACAATGAGAGACAGAGATACCAAGTGCAAGTACATACTGCATGGTATTGTTATCCATCCTTCTTTTGCAGATACATCTGAGTGATTATCTCCGCACGAAGCATCGTTTCTGATGCTTGGTCCAGAATTGCTCCCAGACTGACCCTTGTCCCCACCGAACTCTCCAGAAGAATCCTCCTGACCATCGTACCTTGGAAATGGATCACCTGATACAAGTCCCTCTAAACTTGTCGGGCCTTTTGTCGGGCCATCATTTTCATTCAAAGATGTCTGCTCCGCAGCAGCAAGTGTTGCTGAACGTAGCAGAAAATTCATTACCTGGACAAGAAATCGCAAACCATGTTCAGAAAAAAGCACACCAATTTCACTCACGAAACGGAGTTATTTCAGCAACTAGCAACTTAAGGCTCCTGGAATCAATTGAAATGTCAACAGATAATTTCAATCGAATTCTAACTCCCGTCAAAATATCCAATCAACCAGCAATACCAATTGCTAGATGGAAGACGACCGCATACAACTAAACAGTTACAATTCATCTAGCGTTAAGAGGATCAGGACCTCCAAGCACCATGATCCGGATGTAAAAATCGATCACAGCGTAAAATTATCCGAACCTCCGAACCTTGGATCAAATCAAGAATTGGAAACAAACATATAACACCAAACGCATCAGAGAGATGGAGAGACGTACTCTTAACTAGCTCGCAGTAAGTTGGAGCTTGGAAATCTTCCACTCCACACTGGAATCTCGTTCGAGCTCACCCTCGCATGTAGCAGACGCCAATCTCGCCGGAGACCTTCGTTTGAAGCAGAAGATAGACGAATTCGCTGTGTCCTCGCTCGCTCGCGCTGTTGCCTCGATTTCGCTCGGTTCTTCATTGACTGGGCTTAGACTAATTATTGGGCTTTAATCCGATGGAATTTTTAGGCCCAATAGGCCGGACAAACTCTATATGTAATACTTTATGACCGAATTTTTAAGTATTTCATTATTTTTTATTTCAATAATATGAAAATCAAATTTATAATATCTAGTTTTTTTAAAATATAGGAGATAGAGACTATAGTAGGGGTGGTGGGTACAATTTGACTTATCGTGATATAAATATGCACTTATCATCTCCTTATGTTTGCATTGTAGATGCTTCATTTATGTGTGTGACGTGTCGATATATATATACACCTGCGATAAGATAATATTTATTTATTTAATAATAACGTATAGGGGTTGCATTGATGTTGCTCCCTAATTAGAAGAAGTGTAGTAGAATATTTTATTTGGTATTTTAAAAAGTTACCATAAAAGGATATGTTTGTAAAATGATACTGAATTTTTTATTTTTGTAATATATATTTAGAGAAGGGAAGTAAGTAAAATTTTATTTAGCAAATAGCAATACATGCATTCTTAATTTCTTAGGGTACGAACTTAAAATAAATTTCATGTGAATATAGATCATCATAATATTTTATCAAATAAGTTCACTATTCTAAGTAAATATAAATCACAATAATAAAAATATATTAAATTTTTAAAAATGCACAAAATAATGAATTAAATATATTAATTATTAAATTGAAATGAAGATTATTTATGCATAATTTTGTTTAATAATAAAAGAGATCATTTTTTGTCCTCACCTCTACAAAATAATTAAAGGGGAGAAATTATCAAAAAGTAAATTACTGCAATTTACCCCATAAAAGTAAATTTTAGCAAAAAATGATCTTGTGGCATAGAAATCATAAGAGAACAAAATGTAGTTAATAAAAATATTGTACGGCTATAAAATAAAAAAAAAATATGAAAATATTGTATTTGGGATAAGGGTGACAAATCGTGCGTATGTGTGTGTTATCGTATCTATTAATACGTTTATCGTGTAACACTTACCAAACACGAATATACACAATAAAATTATCGTGTCACGTTCCTCAACACGAACACGACACACAACTTTTCGTGCGTCTTCATGTCGTGTTGTATTAAGTTAATCAAATATATCTTCACATGCGAGAGTTATAAAAAAATAATAAATTGTTCATAGTAAAAAATAATAATTCAAACATCATATTTTATGAATATTTAAAATTAAATTTATAAATATACTTTAAAAACTATTAAAAGAGGTTTGTTTAGAAAAGTATTTGAACAAATGAACTTTCTAGCCCAACTGTATCGTATTATTATGCGTGTCGTGTTCTGACACATAAACACGATATGAAAATATTTTCGTATTACCGTATTTGTGCTATTATTTTATCATATATTTTCTTAATCACGATTTTTTTGTGCGTTTGCATCGTAGTTGGTGTTTTGTCCGCCCTATTTGAGAGGTAGAGTAAGTACGGCTGTAAATAGATTGGGGTAGGGTGGTGAGTCATTAGTCTGTCCCAAAATTTGGAGCTCAACCCATCAGAAAAGGACTGATTCGACATTTTGTTTTGTATGTTTGTGTTTGTTTTTCTGCGTCTACATCACTGCTTTCCTATTTTTACCAAACTATCCAATTGGTCCCATAGTAAGACACAAAAGATGAACATATCAATAAAAATATCTTACAACATAATTTAATGTTATATTATTATTTACTTTTAAAATAAATAACAATATAATTAATATATTTTCATTTTGTATCGGAACTCTTAATTATTATTATTATTTTAAAATAGTATATATTTTTTGTATCCACAGCAGACGGAGTCAATAAGGTAACTTCAAACAGGTTGTCTAATGTCTAATGATAATCCCCTCTGGTCTTCCTCCTGAAGGAAAAGAGCAACCCCTGTCACAGTCCCTTCATAACCTCTCCTCTGTTCCTTTCAAAACTCTCACCTTTCAATTCAGCTCATGCCCAGGTACAGATACAAGCCTCCATCTTCGCCGCCGTTCGAGCTCCACTGGTTAAGTTTCCTTCCACCATTGCCACTCTCAGTATAACTGCGGTTCTCTTCATCCCATAGTTTCATTTTTCCTTACCGTGTCTTGAAACGCATGATCTTTCGCTTCTTGCAGAAGAACGACTCTCTCAGAGAATTGATCGAGCACATGGCGGGAGTCAGAGCTCGAGACACTTCAAAGTTGACGTCTCCCATTAACGACGTAGACGAGCTTCTTCACCCTTCAGATATTCTTGACTCTTTCTGGGGTCCTGATTCCTCCACTAGTTTCCATGGTAATTCATTTGCATTTTCAATTCCTTGACACTGTTATTGGCGTCTGCTGTAAACATCGAAACTTTTTGCATAAAGCTTGTTTCGTTGCTTCTGATGTTCATCCATTGGTTCTGCCATTGCTTCAGGTTCAGAAACAATGGTGAATTTCGATGGTGACTGTGGAGTAACCAACGGGAACAAGACGTTCTTCCATGCCGTCGACAAGGACGAAGTCGGTGAAATGGAGGATTGCAGTGGAAGCTGCTTTCCTCTGTCGGGGAGGAAGAGGAGGCTCACCGCGGGACAGGTCGAGCTGCTGGAGAGAAACTTCGAGAACGAAAACAAGCTCGAACCGGAGAGGAAAGTCCACATAGCGAAGGAGTTAGGTCTGCAGCCGCGGCAGGTGGCCATCTGGTTCCAGAACCGCCGCGCACGGTTCAAGACCAAGCAGCTGGAGAAGGACTATGAATCTTTGAAAGCTTCTCACGACAGCCTTAAAGCCAATTATGAATGCCTCGTCAAAGAGAACAAAATATTAAAACTTGAGGTAGAATCCTCGAAAATTTGATATTTTTCGTGTTCTTAATCGTATCTTTCACGAAAGTTTCATCTTTTTTTACGTTCTTAATCGATTAAATTCGTTGCTCGATTACGGAAACCTCTAAAAATCAGCCCTTTTCGTATTTTGCTGCCTACGCAGGTGCTGTCTCTGAAAGACAAATTGGCGCTGAAGGATGTGAAGGAACTTCCCGATATTCCACCCGAGATGTCGTTTGAGAACTGTAAGCAACAAGAAGAAGCAAGTTCGGCTAAGAGCGACGTTCTTGATTCTGAGAGCTCGTATTTCATGGATCCTGCAATTTCAGATGAAAGCAGACTTCTGGGTCCGCTGCTGCAACTGCCGAAGCTCGAGGAAGGTTACTACCATGATCCATCATCTGCTGCAGATTTTGGTTGTAATTTCGTCAGTGAAGACGATCAGCCGGCATTCTGGCACTGGAGTTACTGAGGAGGCAGTATATATGTAACTGAATATGTCTTCCAGATGTAGAACAGTAGAAGTAAAACCGTCTTTATCGCGTAATAAAAACGAGAAAAATTAGATTTCGGAAACCCTAAAGTATGTATGGTAGGATTTAGAGTGAATCCATGTCTTCCAATCTATGAACAAGGAATGTGTAAAAATGAAACAGATAGTAAAAGCCTACCCCTTTTCCCTTCCATATATATGCATGGCTTCTTCTTCTTCTTCTTCCTCAACTGGGGAAGGAAGACTTTCCAATTCCACCACCCTATTGCATGCCAAACTTGTGCAATACAATGGACGAATGATTGACTATCCAATGTCTTGCATTAGACACCATTTTAGTTTCTTCATTCCAAAGATTGCTTACAAAACAAAAAGATCTTGCTGATGGAGAGGGAATCACGAAATTCACATTTATTCGATTACACAATATCACTTTTATTAAGTTAGAATGTTTATAATCAGGAATAAGCCAGAAAAATTATCGAGTGGGGGCAAATATTAGAATAATAACAAATAGTTGGAAAAAAAAAATGAGGGCAAATATATGATTCAAATGGTCTAAAATGAAAATTATTGCATTTTTAGGATCAAATTTACACATAATTAAAAATTGAGGGGGACAATTACCCTAGTCGCTTCGCCCCTGTTTATAATAACCAAAAATCTTACTTTATAAGCTCCAAACAGTTTTTAAAAAGTTTTTATTATCAAATTTATACAACATATATAAAAAATTGAGAAAAATAATTAATCTCTCATCCTTTCGTGCCCCTCTCTAATCCTACATAAATGTAATATTTCGTATTTAGTGATTTAATTAGTAGTAAGAGAAGGTATCTCATTTATAATTTGGTGGTCAAAATATATAATTGGAGATTCATTTGATACTTTTAAAACGATTTATGGAAAATGTGAGAGGTGATACCGTGATAGTATATTTTTTTGGGGCAATCTTCATAGTTTCTCGAAGATGTGGGTTAATACTGAATTTACCATTCCTTTTATCTTAAAGTGAAATTTGAATAGATGAGGTGAAGCCGTAGAGACTCAGCACTGTGGGCCTCTGAAATTGATGTGAGATAAATAAGGATCCACGGGCCTTTATCCAGTGAGTGATTTGAGTTCAATTTGTTTGGTCTGATTGGTAAATTACTAAATTTTCATCCATAAACTTTGATTTTGTCGATTTTTATTTTTACTTCACTGATTCTACGACGACTGCGATCCAAGGAATTTTCTGACGAAATCGACCCACAAGATGGAACTGAATGGAGCTGGCGAAGAGAAAGAACCAGAAGCGGAGCTACTGTGCTGGAGCTGGGGAGCGGGAACGGACGGGCAGCTGGGTACGAGCATCCTCCAGGACGAGCTCCTCCCCCGCCGTATCTCTCTTCCTCTCTCATCCATCTCCTCCGTATCCTGCGGCGGCGCTCACGTCGTCGCCGTTACTTCCCGTAATCCCTTGCCAACCTTTGAATCGCCTTTTTTAGTATTGCCTTTCGTTTGCTTACAGATTCTTAATCGGTCTTGGTTGGTGTAGACGGTAGGGTTTTCACCTGGGGAAGGGGTAGCTCTGGGCAGCTCGGGCATGGGGAGATTGTTAGTAATTGCTTGCAGCCAAAGCTTGTGGCATCTTTGGAGCAGTTGTTTGTTTCTAATGTTTCTGCTGGTTGGAACCACACTGGTCTTGTTTCAGGTTTCATTTTGTTTTGTTCTATCCATTTCTGCTAGTTTCAAGATCTCTATACTATTAGATTTCGAGCAAATTTCTTACCTTCAATTCTATGAGGTGGATCTTCCATTCTGATAGGTTTATAGTGTAATATAATTGCAATAGTGGCAGTAGCTGTCTATATAGTGCTTGCCATTGTGATACTGATGCTGCTGATTCATGAACTAGACAATGGATGTCTCTTCACTTGTGGAGATGGAACTTTTGGTCAGCTCGGCCATGGAGATTCCCAGTCACATTGTTCTCCTGTTGAAGTTTCATATTTTGCATCGAAGCATGTGGAACAGATAGCTTGTGGCATGCGGCATTCACTGGTCTTACTCAAAGGTACCATGTTTTGATGGATCAAGGCGTGCTATCATTTTCTCAATACGTTTTCTATGCATTTTCCATGTAAAAATGAACTTTAGTCCATTGGCAACCCAGTTACTCGAATTTCATATGGTAGAGTTCCTAGCACAGGTGATATTCAAGACCCAATTTATGGGTTTGGTGCTTGCAAACGCGGTCAAGTAGGGATAGTCAATGGCAGAACAAGATCAATCAACCTCCCTCATGTCATTAATGGTCTCGGCAACATTGATTTTGTCAGTGTAATCGCCAATGGAGACCATAGTGCAGCATTATCTGGTGAGGTTCTTGACCATATCAAAACAAACTATAAAAACAATAATTTCTTGACTTATTCCATTTCCATTTAGCTGTGTTTTTGCTTTATTTACTAGCTGATGGAAGTATGTACTATTGGGGTAGAGGGTTTCGGGGTACTCCAGATACTCATTCTCCTCGATGTTTAGATTCATCTTTCCGGATCGAACAAGCAGCTCTTGGATGGAATCATGCTGTAATGTTGACAGGTTCTTTGCTGCTACTTTGCACTGAAAACAACAACACTTGTGCTATGTTGTTTGTTAATGGTTTGTTTTTGTCATGTACTCTGATCAGATGGTGGAGATGTTTTCATGCTCGGTGGTCACCAGTTTGGTGTTCTTGGTGATTCTGGCAAAAACAGTTCAGGTTGTTCTACCGTATCGTGTTAGATTATTGCTAAAGCCTGATTAGGTATGCTTAATATGTAGAAGAATGTGTAAATTTTGCTGCAATTTTCTTCGCGATGACAGATGCAACCGAGATTGTTCCTCAGAAAGTGCACGGCCTCAGCGGAATTAGGGTTCTACAGGTTGCTGCAGGAGCAGAGCACTCGGCTTTAGTGACTGGCAAGTTTTGTCAGTCAGTACATTAAAACTGTCTCTCTGTTTTGGGTTTTCATGTCAATGATGTGTCTATGGTATTTACAGAGGATGGATCTGTGAAGACATGGGGTTGGGGAGAGCACGGTCAGCTTGGTCTCGGAAATACCTGTGATCAGGTTTTACCACAAGATGTTCCGTTGGTAATTCATGTGGAATCGAACCACCATGGATCAAGATGTAAAGTTCATTGCGGAAGTGGCTTTACTTTAGCCATGAGGGCATGCCCTTGAACATGAATTCTGGAAAATGTTACCCTTTCAAATTGACAAATCATATGGTAAATTTTCAACAACAAAAATTGTTTCAAAGAGGTAAGGAAGGTTTATATCTGAAAGGAGAGAGATCATTTCCGGACTTTACACACATCAGTGTTTATGGGAGATCTGATTAATTTCCATGGATGGGCGTCACTGCACATTTGAGGGTTTAGTTGTCCTTTTTCCTTAATAGCTTTCCTACGGCGCTGCATCAGTTGAAGGTTTATTATCAAAACAAATAAATTCTCCGAAATCCTCAAGTATGTCAGGGTGGTCTTCTAAAAGTACAGCAGCTTCACGGTATAACTCCTCTTTTGAAATGTTTTTCTTCATATGCATGTCCAGGATCTCGGAGAACAAATTAGAAACTCGAGCTGGAAACAGCTCCTACATAAATAAACAACATCGAAGATAAATGTTCAATCAACTCCTCGTGTCAATAATTCGGTAAGAAGAGATTATGGCGAACCTTGATCTTGTTCCCAAATTCTAGACCATTATAAAATGCTAGAGCTCCCCCGTAACCCTCTTGGAAAAAATAGCTGAATTCTACTATCAAGTCATGATGTCCCTTGAGCAGCTCTTTTACCTTCGCTATAACAGCATCTCTGTTAATTCTACAATCACAACCAGGAATTTGACTAAGGCGTGGAAACAGAGTCGCCATTAAAAGAAAGTATGATCATTAGTTCATTACTACCTCTGAGCTTTAAATTCGTTCAAGATTCCAAGAAACTCGGAAAATTTATGTTTCTCATCTTTGAAGGTATCTTTCACTGCCCCGAGATACTCCTTTGCCTCCACCTCCACCTCTGTTATCAGATTCAGGGCACTGGCACCGCCGGTGTCCTGAGGTTGCCTAGAGTTTCATAACCGAAAAACACATACAGATTACGATAAATTGCTCAATCAAATCAGTATAACCAAATATCTCAATTACATAAGCAAGCTATCATCACTCACATAAATCCTCATCTAAAGCCATTAGTAGTAGGTTATTTTCGCGTTAATCCTTTGGACTCCAGATGCTTTTTCAGTAGTAAAGAGAGAAACCATTGGAATTTTACTAGTTCGGTAGGTGCGAGTAAAAATTGAATTCACAAACTTTCAGATTACGGATGAAGCAGCAGTTCTTCAATCAGATAAAACCCTAAGCTCATGATATACACAGCTCGAACGATTTTACTTATTTAAAACTAAGGAACAGAACAAAAAACCATAAAAATCACTAGTATTAATTTTGGATGTCAAGACGACTTACGCTTCGTCTACAGGCTCCATATGCACATGATCATCATTTTCTGACATCTGCGTATTAAAAATGCAAAAAGACTATCAAAATGTATATAAAGACTTCCACTGCCTTTCTAGCCTCAACAATTAACGAAAATTCCTACAACGAGTATGTCCTTCATTCAAGAAAGTACGCAGCAGAGGAACTAACCGCAAAAAGGTTAGCTGACCTGAGCTATCAACTGATCGTCTCCTGAGAACTATCTTCCGCTTAGGCGATCAAGCGGTCAACTACGAAGCAGATTGCGTTATACCAGGGTTGAACAAAGAAATCTGATTACTTGAACACCAAGTCACGTAGAGAGAACGGCTTACCAAGAATCGAGCACCGGAATGGAATAGTCACGGAAAGAACGAACAATGCATAACTGTGGGGAAATAGCTAACCCAGGGTGAGTAGAGGAAAACTGTATTGCAGCAGAGATATATAAGAGAGAAGGGGTTGAAGACGGACAGACTTGAGAACTGGCGAGCGGTATGGATGATATATGAGCCTACTCTCAGATTATGCAAATAAAGATAAGTAGGAGGGCCTAAATAGAAAATCTCTATCAATTATTAAGTAGTCCCTCATTTTTTGATATATTACATTGAAGTCTCTCATCTCTCGACCAAATGTATGTACTCTGGTTTGGCTGGTACAAGCCAAGAAATTAAGTCAGATGGGCATATTAAAATTCGTAATGTATACAATTTTGAGAAGACTTTTTAGAGGAAAGGGGGGAATTATCAATTTTCAGAAGTTCAGTCCTGAATAGCTTCGTTTCGGTATAAAAACCTTCATTTAGGGGAGTAACTTGGCAATTTTCAGAAGTTGTTAATGACAAAAACACGAATTTTTTTAAAAGAATTTGAAAAAGTAAGTATACTGAAAAAATATTTAGCAAAATGTATATAATCGCTACTGGGGGTAGCGTTTTTCAAAAAACGCTACTAGGGGTAGCGTTTTTCATAAAACGCTGCTTGGGATAGCGTTTTTATGAATTTCGCTACCCCTAGTGGCGGAATTCTTTTTTTTTTTTTTTTTTACGTTTATGACGATTTGATGTTTAATTTAAAAAAATATAAACAATTATTAAATTTTTTTAAAAAAATTACAGTAAGTAGATATTTTAATTTCGATTCAAATGATGCAAAAAATATTAAATTTGAACTTACGGATTGATTGTAAGCTCTGCCGTAAGTTGAGATATGAAAATTTGACTTCAAAAAATATAACTCATACCCTGTAAGTCCAAACTGACCACGGTGAACATCATTTATGTCGTAATTCAATTATCTATGTAGGGTAATTTTTTTATTAGAAATACAGTAATTTTGTAACCAAACATCGCTTGTCTTAAAATTTGACCAAAATAATCAAATGCATTAGGTGAGAAATTTAATTATGTCATTACTAAAAAAAAATTAAAAAAATTAAAGTGAGTAGATAATTTAATTACAAATTAAATGACGCTAACTAGACGTTAATTATTTACTTTTAGACTGATCGTATAATACAATACGCCTTTAATATTTTTTGCATAATTTGAATCGAAATTAAAATATCTACTTACTGTAAATTTTTTTTAAAATTAAACATCAAATCGTCAAAAAAAAATCGCTACTAGGGGTAGCGAAATTCATAAAAACGCTACCCCAAGCAGCGTTTTATGAAAAACGCTAAAAAACACTACCGTTTATATACATTTTGCTAAATATTTTTTCAGTATACTTATTTTTTAAAATATTTTTTGTACAGTAGTTACTTTTTAAAAAACTTCCAAAGAACACAGCTAAATGTATTGTGGTAAAAGAATCAATCATCAGTATGTTGACTGTTGGCATATTACAAGATCAAGTCAGGTGTCTAAGAACTTTTCATATGACGATGAGCAAATTGTTTTCATATCCATTGTCATAAACAATCGGGCGCAACGGATCCAGCTTCCATACACCATCAACGATGAACTTCATCTGCAGAAAAAATTCGAGGTTCAGAGCCATGGCAGCTCTAACCATCAATTGAAAATTTCCCAGCAGAGAAGAAGAGACGTACCTCATATCTTCCTGGGTACAGCTTGAGGTAGATCGAAAATACACCAGAATTTGATTTCTCCATCTTTCTCTGCAATATATATATATATATATACTTACATTCCCTCTGTAAATTATTAAAACAATGTTATATTGATAGTGATGGAGAATAAAGCTAACCTGGGAAGCCCAACCATCAAAAGAACCAGATAGAAGAACCTCGTCGGCTGGATTATGCCACACGATACAGGCATTGCGCAACAGTCGTTGTGCTCTTCGAGCTTCATCTATTCTCTTCTGTTTCTGTTCAATTGTCTTTTTGGCTTCGCTGATGGAGAAAACAAAATAGGAATGAATTGCAGTTTTCAGATAATAGAAACAAGCGATGGGCAAAAATAAGATGATAAAAGCAAGCATGAATTCCTGTTCAAATAAAACTGACATTATCGATAACGCCATCTTTCCTTCCAGAACTGCTAATTTCGCACGAATAGACCGTAATTTGTCTCGGCCATGCATGATCTCATTTTCCTGAAACTCCCATGCATCAGAAAGCTCCTGCAGATCCTCGGGGACGGATTTACGATCCTAACAAAGAAAAATAGACAAAAAAGGAGTGTCATTTCATTATGTATAATGTTCTTGTTGTTGTAGTAATTACAGGTTTTGCACCTTTGGATCATCACTGTTGTTCACTTTAGATCTCAACAACTGAAGAACTGATGTAAGCTCAGTTTCCAGATGCTGAAGCCGACCTTTTATCTGATCTGAACCGATTTTTTTACTAGGGCTAGGAGAGTTCGAGTCTTTTGTTTTATCAAAATTCTCACGACTTCCATCTCTTGCTTCATTATGATCGGATAAGTTTTCTCTTGATTCACGTCCTCTAATTCGGACTGTGTTTATTTCACCAGCTGCACATAAATAGGAAAATCCAAACTAGCTATGCTCTCTCGATAGAAAACTTTGTACACATGTAGGACAATAAATTACCTTCAAAATCTTCATTGGAAAAACCTGATCTCTGAGAGCTCCATGTTCTCCACTGATCTGACTGATGTGTGTTTTTAAAGTCATTTACAACTGAGGAATTTCCTGTTGGATCGAACTCGGCTTCCAAACTATTTTTGGTACCGTTACTGAAGCTCAATGAAGAAGCATCGAGCCTTGTTTCGTATCTAGCAACTGTCTTTTACACGCAACATCCATGACAGCGTATATGTCAAAAAGGACAAAAATAGAATTTCCAGGCAACAGGAAAAAAATGAGAAAAAAAATGAATTTTTTAACTTATAAATGAGCAGACCTCATCTGCTTGTGTTACTTGCAAGCAGTAATGTCTATCTTCATCATTGGGAATACTGTGATTGACTCCTTTATCTCTAAGGCCAAACCCAAATGTGATATTCCGCTCCTTCTCCAGTCTACTCAATATACCCTCAACTCCAGAACAATCTTCAGATGAAGATTCTCTGCAATGGCACATCATCAAGCATTAATTGCTCATTCCAGTAACTTAATCAGGCAAAGATAGGCCTACGCTTGGTAGATATGAAATTCAAGACACTGATTTTGAAACTAAGTCTGTGCCTCTGTGGCAGAAGTGAGCCAATCCTAGGAATGATGAATTCGGTTAACCATGTAGAAATTGCAATAACATTGTTACAGTTTCATGCCTAACTCTAAAAAATCTTCACATCCAGCTAAACAGCCTCATCAGGAGAAGTTACTATGTGCAATATATAGCAGCCTGTAGGATTGTCTTAATCACCAGTGGTAGTAAATATCTAAGCCTAGCAAATACCAACCTCAGTAATTGTGAATATAGCAAAAAACGCTGTATAAAAATCAAGAACATTAATTCAAGCAAAAATAAGGGCAGCAGACCATTTTGGAAGACAACAACGCAGCAATGAACTGATCTTAGCAAAATGTCAGTACTATTCCTGATGTCTCCATTAAGGTATTACCAGAAGAGACACTATTGAAAATCATCAAGAAAGAGAGAATAAGAAGAGAACCATACTGTGATACTTCGTTGTATGACGGTGGAGTAGACAAATTAGAAGGTAAGGAGGAGACTCCTCGTTGTTCCATGGTCGCCAGAGTCCGAAAATCGAAATCATCATGAAAAGTGAGGCCTTCTTCGACATCCGAATCCCACCCTAGTGAAAGCCACCCGCCCTGCGCAGAAATGGCATCCACCAAATCCTTCCGCCCGGAATCAATCAACTGTTTCTTCGTCGGAAACATGTCTGGGTTTCCAGAACTCTTCATGAACTCCATAATCTCAGCCTCCAAATCGAAACCCGCCCCACTCTTCCAGTTTTTGGAACACCTTGTCACAAACCCAGAATGGTTAGAGGCCGAGTACCAATGCCTCATCCTCATATCTACAGACCCCCCACAGATTTTGATACTGATTCTGGAAACGGAGAGGGAATATAGCGAAGTGTGAGTTTGGTGTGGAAATTCTAGACGAGAGAAAAACGGAGGTGAAGCGGCGGCGATGAGCGATGGCATGGCTCAGGCATTTCGTCGAGCACCTGGATTCCGCGGGTGGGGAGGAAATAGAAGTCGAGGCTGGAGAGAGATGTAATGGACTCGACAAGCAACGAACAATAAAAAGCGTGACGCCGTGACAGACTAATTAATTCTCTATGAAAGTAAGAGTCAATTACTCATATATCATAGATTCTTTCTTTATTTTTGATAAAAATATATCATCGATTCAATTTTAAATTAGCGGAGTTTAATTCCTGCGAATCTTAATAAATTATTGTTTAAATTTATTAAATATAAATATACACAGTAAATCAATCATATTATATTTAATTGATTAAATATACATATACAAAAATAATAAATTATTTATACAATAAATAATGAATTTAAATATTATACTATAATATTGACAAATTTTACAAAAGTTGTTGCGTCCATGTCGGTCATATTATATGTGGTTTGCACATCCCCTAAAACTAAAATCAGTGCAGAATTTCATAATTTTTCGAACTATTTAAATCATTTTTGCAAAAATAATTACTAGGACAATACAAAATTTGAAATTTTGTATCTATTTATTCGAGCTTGTACATATAAGTTTTGTCTGATACCGATGATTGCCCATGTATTTTTTTTTTTTTGTGGAATGGGGTGGTGTAGATTCAATTCAATTTGGAGACATAAATTAAGGAATGTACGCAAAAGGAGAAGACAAAAGACACCTCTGCCGACCTAACTTGACGAGGAGTCGGTTAAAATGAAAGTGGGCCAACGTTTCTGGGCTGTGCCATAATGTTTTATTTTGCCTATTAGAGTATGTTTTATTATTTGACCCAACAAAAAAAAGAGTATGTTTTATTGGGCCTAATAGAGTAGACAGACCACTACCCATTGCTAGAAAACGTGGGATTCACCGTCACAACTCAAGTTGAATAAAATCACTACAACTCTACTATATTAATTAGGGTTGATCATGGGCGGACCGGGCCGGTCTTGAAGGCAAGACTTAAACCGGAATTTGGGTCTCGATATTTGGAGGACCGAGACTGACTTTGGCAAAAAAAAAAAACGAGTCGGCCTTGCTTGATTCGGACCGGCCTCGGCCTTGGACAAAAAATTTTGGTAAAAAAAATTCACTGAAATGTTGGTTGTGAACCCCTTCGCTCCTCGTCTTCCGTCGCATTTTTCTTATGGAACCGATCCAAGGTTTGTTGAATACTTCAAGGTCATGAATTACTAGTGTTTCAATGGTTAAACCATGAATTTCTACGGTTTTCTTCAAGGTCGGTCAGTCCAGTCCTAGTCGGGTTTTTCCCCCAAATACCCGACTAGGACCGGACCAGCCCTACCTTGAAGAATAAAACTTGTATGTTCGGTCTCCGTCCTAATCGATTCGGTCTTGTCGAAAATTCTCTCCAACCAGCCTTTTTTTATCCCCCATAATATTAATTGAGGATCAGATTAACTATACACACATATGTTCTGTTGTTATTCAATAAGTAAATATGTTGGTGAGGTGTATAACAACAAAACATATGATATTTGTTGTAAATATATCTAGATGTATCCATACCTATTTTATTATTCGAGAAAGCTAATTGTTTTACACTAAAAAAATAAAATAAAAAACATTTTCCTTTTAAGTAACAAATATTAATTGGGTTAAATACCAAGCAGCTACATGAACTTTGGACGTTTTGCAACGAGCTATCCGAACTTTGAAAATTCAAAACGGGCTACCTCAATTTTGAAGAAGGTGCAAATAGCTACCTTCGTCCAATTTCTGACGAATTTCCGACTATCGTTGACGGAAAATTAGACGGAAGTAGCTATTTGCACATTTTTCAAAGTTAAGGTAGCCCGTTTTGAATTTTCAAAGTTCGATTCGCTCGTTGCAAAATGTCCAAAGTTCAGGTAACTACTTGGTATTTAACCCATATTATATTTATCTCTTTTGGCAAAACAAAGATACATCGAAATGAAGGAACGAGCCCCACATTTGGCTATATCATTGTAATTACACCCCATGGATTCATTAAGGACGACATTTATTGCATCTGTAAGGATAAAGTTTCTGATAACAATCGCCTTTACGTGTAGGGTCGTACTATGTACTTTGATACAACAAATACATACATATACATATACATATATTATATAAAACACGAACTTTACTACCCAACAAATTAATCAACACAGAGCGACACATGGTCTTGTCCTCCTCAGCCTTCCAGGAATTAGAGAACAGTTCAACCTTCTCCCTCTAGACTCCTTACTTTCTCTCTTTGTGTCTGTGTTCAATGGGTTGAGTGACGAATGGTTGCAGAGAAAAAATGGCTGAAGAGGTGGCGGAGCATGGAAAGACGACTGTCGGAAAGAAGCCCGGAGGATGGAAGGCTATGCCCTATATACTAGGTACGATGACAAACCCTAGCTATATATATAGTGTACGTATATATAGAGAGAGGAGAGTTTTCTTTTGATTAATTCCATCAATATAATGTAAGGTAACGAGACGTTTGAGAGATTATCGACATTCGGTCTTCTTGCCAACTTGATGGTGTACTTGATGAGAGTTTATCATATGGATACGGTGGAAGCCTCCAATGTCATCAACATTTGGATGGGAATCACAAATTTTGCTCCAGTCATCGGAGCTATCATCTCTGACGCAAAATACGGTCGATTCAGAACCATTGCTGTCGCCTCTTTCGCTTCTCTTATGGTATGTACATGTTATACTCGCAATTAATGAAAAATAATTGATTTAACGGTTAATTACAAAAAAAACCTGAACTTTAAGGAAAAATCAGACAGCAAACCGAACTTTTTCTGTTGACAAACAACAAACCAAACTTTTGGAATTGAGCAAACAACAAACCTACCTCAAATTTTCATCATGTTTGAAGAGATTTTTCAATGTTTGAGAGAGTTATTAAGTCATCAACATTAGTTAAAGAATTCTAAGGAAATGGTATTACGACTTAATAACTCTCTCAAATATTGAAAAATATGTTCAAACATAATGAAAATTTGAGGTAGGTTTGTTGTTTGCTCAATTCCAAAAGTTTGGTTCGGTTTGCTGTTTTTTTTTCTTCTTAAAGTTCGGTTTGTTTTTTTATAATTAACCCTGTATTTAATTTGGAGTCTACATGCAGAGGAAGAGATAGATCTTGGCATTAATGGCGACGAGTCATCGCTGTCACTGTTTATGGACTAGATGGAATTAATTAGTTTGTATGTTTCCTGTTTGGAAAGTTATCTTGGCATTATTTTATTTTTCAGGGAATGGTGATGCTGACCCTAAGTGCATGGCTTCCTACTCTACACCCACCGTCTTGTTCATCGGATCAGCAACATCTGCATGTCAACTGCCAAGGCCCGACTGCATCTCAAGTAGCCTTTATCGCCGTAGCTCTAGGGTTTCTGTCTATCGGCGCCGGCGGAATCAGGCCATGCAGCATCCCCTTTGGAGTTGATCAGTTCGATCCGACCACACAAGAGGGACAAAAAGGAATTAAAAGCTTCTACAATTGGTATAGTATTCGTTCGTGTAGAACATATATATATAAATTAAAAATAGTGATTAATTTTAATATTTTTTTTAACGTTGACAAATATATTTATAATATTATTATATCATATTAAGTATATAGGGGTGTCAAAACGGGTCATGGGTTGTCGACCTTGAGTTGTGTCAGAGACTCTATGACCCAAAGACGACTCGTGTAATAGTATGAGTAAATTTTTGAAACTCAAATCTGACCCGCAGATTGTTGGGTCAACCCACGGGTCAGAACTCGTTCGACCTCTATGACTCGTGGGTCAGCCTGACACGTTCGTCCCACCATTTCAATAAAAACAAAAAACATACTATAATATATAAATGAGACGGGTCACGGGTCGATCCCGTGGGTCAAAACTTCTTACCTGAACCTGACCAGTGTTTTCACGGATCATCCATGGATCGTGTCAAAATGACCCATGAATCAAAAACTCTAACCCAAACACGACCCACCGACGGATCACCCTCGGGTGGGTCAGATTTTGATGCCCCTAATATTAAGTGAAGTTCCCTTTTTATATATATATATATATATATATACTATTGCTATTTGTTAATTAGGTACTACACGTCCTTCACCGTGGTGCTACTAATAACCCAAACCATCATAGTCTATATCCAAGACTCAGTGAGTTGGGTTTGGGGTCTTGGGATTCCGACATTCCTCATGTCTTGTTCCATAATGTTGTTCTTCTTCGGTACGAGGATCTACGTCCACGTCAAACCCCAAGGAAGCGTCTTCATCGGCATCATCCAAGTGTTTGTGGCTGCATATCGGAAACACAAGGTTAAGCTTCCGCCACCAAAAGAGGTGTCTGTCGGAGTTTTCTACGACCCTCCAGTGGCGAAAGAGCAGTCGGCTTTAGAGAACAAACTCCCACGCACTGACAACTACAGGTAACATAAGAATCTTCCTTTCTTATAACAAGTTCTCTTTGAAACGGACAAGCTCGCTATGTGAATTCTGATTGCCACAGGAGCTTAAACAAGGCGTGTATAATCCTGGATTGCGACCTCAACCCTGACGGATCTCGCAAGAACCCATGGAACCTCAGTAGCATCCAACAAGTTGAGGAGGTCAAGTGTATCCTTAACATCGTGCCGATTTGGGCGTCGGGAATCATTTCCTTTACTTCCATGCTTCAACAAGCCACATTCACCATATCGCAGGCCATCGTAATGGACCGTAAACTCGGTCCGCACTTTCAAATACCTCCTGGTTCGTTCACTGTCATCTCTCTTCTCACTATCGGACTCTGGGTCCCGTTCTATGACCGAGTCATGGTGCCTGCCCTACGAAAGGTCACTCACCTAGAAGGAGGGATAACCCAACTACAGAGAATTGGTATCGGGATCGTATTCTCGGTCCTAGCCATGGTGGTTGCAGGTATAGATAGGAGTATAGTATATAGGAGAGTTGTGGGTATTTTATTTTAGACCTAAAATTTCAAACTTTCTCTCTATAGGAATAGTAGAGCGTGATAGAAGGGATTCAAGTAATGGGTCTCCCCCCATGTCAGCCTTGTGGCTCGCGCCACAACTCATTCTAATGGGTTTCTCCGAGGCTTTCAACATCATCGGACAGATCGAGTTTTACAACACCGAGTTTCCTTACGAAATGAGGAGTTTAGCCAACTCCTTGTTCTTCTGCTCGTTTGCGGGTGCGAGCTATGTCTGCGCCCTGATGGTCAATATCGTGCATAGTGTCACCGGTGGGCACGGACACCCGGATTGGCTCACCAACAATCTCAATGAGGGTAGGTTGGATTACTTCTACTTCCTCTTAGCCGTCATTGGTGCCTTGAACTGCGCTTATTTCCTATATTCCGCCACTCGGTATCACTATAAGAGTCGGGTTGAACCATAGATGGTTAAGGAATTGCAAAATAGACTTGTAAGTTTTCTCTTTACAACATATGTTAAGGAATTGCAGTAAACAAGTCTCCATTTTCTTGGCAATCAAAGTAGTAAAATCATTTCAAGAACCGACACAAAGAACAATTGCAGCTTATTAATCTTATTCTCTATTGCTGCATTACGTTACCAACAAGTTTGGCAACGTCTGCCACTACATATGCACAAGATCCTTGCAAGTGCAAACCATAGATATATTTACACTACCATAATTATGAACTAGATATCGACTCGTCCTAGCACTCGGCTCAGGTTGGACTTCTGCACAGAGCTGAGATCTGACGGGAACGTGATATCAAATATAATCCTAAGCTTGCCCTTCTTCTTGGGATTCTTGTATTTGGGCATTCCTTCGTTTGGTATCACCAATTCATGATCAGGTCTGATAATATCAGAAACAGGGATGACAAGAGCTCTTCCATCTAAGGTTGTAAGATTAATGGTCTTCCCTGTCAGAGACTCCAGGAGGGTCACTGTCTGATTAGTCACCAAATCGTGTCCATCCCTCTTGAAAACAGAGTGTGGTTTTTCATCAATCACGAATATTAGATCAGGCGGCGAACATCCGGCTTCAAAGTCCCCTTGCTCGGGGAAAGTTATCTTCGTCCCCTTCTTCCACCCAGGCTCGATACTGCACTTCAATGTTTCCTCAACTGTTATGGGATTGCTGCAAATGTTGATTGCTACCATGTCAAGCACTGGAAGAACATGCATATAACTGATGAATTCATATACTTATGCTGCAATTACAATGCACGAGTGTCTGGTTACACTACAAGTTCAGTGGTCTTTGCAGATTCAGTTTCGTAGTACTATATACGTATGTCTGGTTACTGATACCAAAATCTTGTAGCATGATCACTATTTTCAATTTCATTCAGTCCAATCGATCACATATTAAAAACAGATCATTTAGCTTCAAATTTCACCAAATTAGCACAGCTAGACTAGAGATCAAACCAAAAACAATCAAAAACTGCAGACCTCGATATCCAGACCATGGAAACATCAACTGATCAACCAGATATCAGAAGAACAATCTTGCGTAAAAAAGATGGAGAATAAAGAACATTACCCGAATTCATCAGGAACAACGCGAGAAATCATTATCTTCCTCCTCCCGCCTTTGTAAAGCTCCTCCAAGCTGCAAGGCAACTTATTCTGCACTGGCGGAGGCTTGTTACAGCTATTACTCTGATTCCTGGCACTGGCATGGCGGGTACTGCCTCTCTTGTTTTCCCGGAAAATCCTGTCCCTACTCGTGCTCTTCGTCCGATATGCGCCGGGGAAGAATTCAGAGAAGATATCATCTGCACACTTTGTCTCGAAATTGTACGAAGAAGAATCGGGCCGGGACCCGTCAAATGACGGTGATTTAGGCACAGCTCCATTCTTAAGGCCCTCCTTGCCGCACTGATGGTAGATCCACCGCTTCTGCGGGTCGCTGAGTACATCGTAGGCCTCGCACACGAGCTTGAACTTGGCATCCGCCTCGTTGTGATTGACAGGGTTCTTGTCGGGATGATATTTTCTCGCCAATCTCTTATAAGCCTTTTTCAAGTCATCGTCGGTGGCATACCGATTCACTTTCAGTACATTGTAGTAATCAACGCCCATAACTTCTGCTCCGGGAATTGGGAGCTGTGAAGTGTGAACTGGTTATTGTATTAGGATCCAATGAAAGTTTGTTAGGAAATCAAGATGCTTTAATGGCGGCTTAAAAAGCGAGAGACAGAGAGACTCGGGAGTATGAGTGATACTCCAGAGAATCTACTCAGCCTCAGGTTGTTGACCGAGTTAGCCGTTTATAATATTACGCGCCAAATGTGATGTGATTAGGCATCTCGACCAACCTCTAATCTTTGTTTCCATAACTACTATATGAACTATTTAATATATTTTTTCGTTGAATAAGCTGATATGGTAATTTATTTAATTGATGTTATTTATTTGTCAGCATTCTATGCCTTGTTTGATAGGTTGAAGTAGACTGTACGTACCAAGATGTAACTGTGTGTTCATAATAATAAGTTATCTGCAGAATTATAACGTGCAGTCCATATGCACGTTGAGTGTTTTCAATATGCCGGCAATAGTGTGGTGAAAAACTCATAACAATGGTTATAACTGTTACTGCTTAATAGTACGGTTATTGTGATAAATTTTCTACCCATAATGGTTATAGTTATGGTATTTGAGTTATAACCATGTTATTATTAAGTATAATAATTATTCATTATTAATAAACTAATATATACTAAATATAATTAAAATTGTGGTTGATGTACATACACAGTTATTGTTATATATTTTTATTGTTGGTAATATAGATTTATGTATTTTTTAAAATAATATTTTCGATCTTTTATTATATTACATGTGTGGAATGAATATGAGTATATGAGTAAAATCATGGTTAATAACCACCGTTATTTTAATAGTTATGGTATTGAAAATTGTACTCATAATGGTTATGGTTATAGTATGTTGTTTAAAAATATGGTATGGTTATGGTATTTGTCATACACGTATCATATCCTAACTATCGATAGAAATAGTTTTCGATGTATTTAGAGAACACAAACAATATCAACACCTATATTATTAATAATTAATTAATTAACAATCAGATCTAACAATAGCAACAGTTGACCGAATTAAAATATACATTGCTAAATAGATAGATATAAAGATGGTTGGATCCACATACAAATAAAGTTTCACTCAGGGCCATAGAAACTGCTTGGATAAAAGAAACTAGAAGCTCTTTCTAGCTTTCTACAAGCAGCCCAATTACAGTATACGTAGTAACTAAATATATAATTTTATTTATATTTTACTTTTCAAAATATTACCTCGTAACAGTTTACTATTGTCTCCATATCAACCTCTCCCCGGCCGGACATATGATATACGATCTACAACGACAGCGTTGATTGACCTCGACTTACTAATGTCATAGAATGCCCAGCTCTGTTATTTACAAACACAGAAAATTTTCAAAACTGAATCTTTAGAAACAAATTAATGTCCAATTTGTCTAACCTGTTAAAGAAGATGGAGCTACAACGACGTGCATCACGACATTGGGAGGGAGTTGAAGGCGAAGAGGGCAGAGTTTTCCGTTAAGCGGGCTGCGAGAACATACCACTGCATCTCGGATGCCCGTCTCTTGCTCCAACAGTCGGGTTAGTTCACGGACGCTACTGCCTTTGAAGTGAAGGGAAAAGCCTTGCAAATCCTCTCCTTCCACCTCTCCCTTATCGTCCGTCATGTGGTAGTAAATTGTCCTGCCTTGGGTGACCAAACTGGATTGCAGAAATGGTCCGATGGACTGAAACAAAATGCATTATCAGGGTGACAACTTGGATTTATAAATAAATCCGTAACGTACGGATGTATATCCGTAGTTTAAGAAAATAAACGAACCTCTTGTATGCAATAACTCCTGTCTGAGACAGAAGAGAGAGATCCCTCAGTGACTGAAGTTTGCGAGCCAGAATCTGAGGTAGAATTGCTGGTCATTGGTGCTTCTGGTTCGACCATGGCTATGGGTTCACTCAGTGGCTCGAATCCATGAGTAGGAGAATCCACGTCAACAACTTCTACTTCCCATAGCACCCAATTCCGAGTGGTTGTCCTCCTCGGAATGTCGTGGGTGACCGAGTTCCTCCAAGGAGGAACCGAACCATTACCGCGAAGGAAGTTACCGTATCGGGTCCTGAGCTTGACACGATTCCCTTCCCTTATGGGGTCCCATTCCACTGATGAGTCCAGTTTTGAAGGCCTCGTCTGTAGCACCTGTTAATCACCCGATAAACAATATAAATGATGAATACTTTTATAAAAATTTAATTTTTAGAATTCAAAAGGATTAGTTAAATCAATTTTACAATCATGATTTGACTTAATCATATGATACATTGATAAAATCATTTCATTATTAAAAAATCAATGAAAATAGAAAAATGATCTTATTGATTATTCCATGATGAAATCATGGACTTAATCAATATAATTGAATCCATCTACTAAAAATTAATAAATATAATTGCGCAACATTAATCAAAAACTAAACTTAAATGACATTATACGACAAATGAATAGGATCATAAAATGAACTTAATCATTCATTTTGGGCAAATTAATATGTCCAGAACTAATAGAATTAGAGAGATCACCTTGAAACCGGTCATGCGGAGGGGGTAAGGGTCATCGGAGGCGGTGAGATACTTGCCGCAACAGCTTTTAAGACGGATAATGGAGTCCGAGTTGAGGACAAACTCCACCGTCCATCGGGCGTTTGCTGCGGTGCCGCTCCGATTCTGGGACACTGACACCAAATCGTCACCGGCGACTAAATACTTGCCGTGGCGACTACGGAGGCGTACCACCTTAGCGTTGCGGAAGAAGTCGATTCCGCTCTGTGACTCGTCGTCGCTTGACATCTGCACAGACATAATTGATTAATAAGAAAATAAATGAACAAATAATCTCTGCGTGCAGAAAAGTTGTGTTCTTGGACTACTGGAATGAGGGAGAAGGCAACTTCATTATGGTTTCCGGGGGGGTTCAAATGGCGCGTAAAAGGCTGCTATATAAAAACTGATTCAATCCCTGACGTATATGAAAGTCGCGTTTCTAGAAGCCGTCGGTTCATCCGTGTGGTTAGATATCATAATATACACGAACACTTACGTTCACAAGTATGATATTTTAGTATTTTTATTAACAAGTTTAGTTTTATAATAATTTTTAAAACTTTATCTGATTGTTTAATTTTTAAAATTTGTCAATTTTACATTAATCAATTATAAAATCTAATGTTTAAATTCATGCTTCTTAGAATGGTTTGATATATAAAAATTTCATATTTTAACATAAATAAGTAACTTAACAGAGTACGATAAATTTGGAACATGCATAAAAAAAATTATTGAGTCTTCGTTGTTAGTATCACCCTTAAACGTTACAACCCATGCTATTATATTTATTTCAAAAAAAAATATTTTCTGAATATCGAGTTGTGTATTATTATATTCAAAATGTCGAATTATAAATACAATTCTTCTTCTGTGTATATGTGACAACTAGTTATGATCTCTGTATCCTATTATATAAATTATAAGAAAAAAACAACTCTTTTTTGGTCGATTAAAAATTAACATACAAGCTAAAAAGATAACAATTTATAATTATTATGTGACCGCAAAAAGAATACAAAAATACTGTTTGTATTACTATTATATAGTGTTGTATCACTTAATAAGATGGCCAAAACAAAACAAAACTTATCGTTTTTTTTTTAAACTTTTTATGATTGTATTGTAATAATCTTATTAAGTACTATGTAATATTTTATTAGTTAATTTTACTTGTTCATTTTTTTCATTAAAAATGAATTGAAGAAAGAGCATGATATATGATGAGTGGGTGACGTAACTTATTACGTCACGACTCTCGAAGTACCTCGTGGTCAGACGACATGCTCGTATACTTCCTAGGTAATATCATCCTCGCCACCGCCGTGCACGGCGATCCACTCTCCGATCCAAACGCGCTCAGAATTTCGTCGGAAACAGAAGAGAAGCTTGACATGGACGACAGATACTGCTCCAACGCCGAATCAGTCCCTTTCCGTACAATCTCTTTCTCCTGCGCCTCCTCCACGTCCCACAGAATCCAATTATGCATCGCGCCGCTGCGCGGATCGTCGTGAGTGATGGAGTTCCGCCACGGCGGCATCCCACCGTTCGCCGTCAAATATTTCCCTCCCCACGTCCTCAACCTCACCTGAAAATAATCGTCGATTAGATCTCTTCTTATGCATCGACGTTTCAGAGTTAGTAGTTCGATTCATGTGTACCTGAAACCCGTCTCTGATCGGTTCCCACTCGATAGCTGTGGCACGATCGGGAAGCAGGTCAGTATCCGGTGGCGTCATCAGAAGCGCCTTCTTTCCTGTGACGCCGAGGAGGAAGGGAGTATCCGACGCCATGAGATAGCTTCCGTGGCAGCTTTTGAGGCGGACGACGTTTTCCTTTCCCTTGACGGACTCGATCGTCCACCGAGCATTAGGGGAGTTTGCTGAGCGGCGGCTCTGTCGCACAGACTCTCCGTCGGCGGCGGCGACTAGGTACTTGTCGAGGTGGCTGCGGAGCTTCACCGTCTTGCTCTTGCTATCCAAGAAGTCCATCTGAATTGTTGGAGAAGTCAGTCTGTCAGTCACCAGTTAAGAGAGTGGCCGTGTGCGATGGATTCTAAAAGTAAAAAGAGAATGAGGGGGAATTTGGGCCTTTGGCTGCTGCCTTAAGAATTTGCTCGTATTTAAACTAAATTATTATTAATATATATATATATATATATATATATTATTTGGAGACGTAATAATTAATAAATAACAATCATTTCAAAGTCGTATGAAAAATGCTTGTTTTGTCATGCTCTTATTGTCTTATCCCAAAAAATAATAATATTTGTTATATTGTCCCATTTTTTCTAACCCTTCCCTTGCTTTAAGGGTGTCAAAACGGGTCATGCGTCGACTTTGGGTCGTGTCAGGAACCCTCTGACTCAAACACGACCCGTGTAATAGTATGTGCCAGTTTTTTAACTCAAACCTGACCCGCGGGTCAGAATGACCCGTCAGTAATGGTAAGGGTTGGATCAGACTGATTCGTTCGACCTCCATGACCCGCGGGTCAATCTGACCCGTTTGACCCACCATTTCAATAAAAACAAAAAATATATAAATGGAACGGGTCATGGGTTGACCCATAAGTCAAGGTTTCTGACCTAAACCTGACCCGTGTTTTCACGGGTCATCCATGGGCCGTGTCAAAATGACTCATGGGTCAAAAACTCTTACCCAAACACGACCCGTGGGCTGGTCAACCATGGATCACCCACGAGTTGAGTCAAATTTTGACACCCCTACTTGCCTTCTCAGTCCTCACCTCACAAGTCACGTTTCTTTTCATTCCTCCACATTTTTTTTCTTCCATTTTCATATCTTTATTTTGTAAATTTAAATATAAAATTTTGGTAAACTATTTATATTTAATTGATCATTATAATTACTGTTTTAACATTAAATATTTCTATTAAGACACCGTGGCATGTGTATACATACTACCAAGTGGGATGGAAGGAAGGAAAAACTCGCAACTTCCACACACCTTCCTCTCTTCTCCACCGTTGAATATTGCGTGTTGAATGGGTGACACGTGTTCCACCCACACTGAGAAAAGACCGTTGACTTTGAACATACTACAAACGAAGGGTAAAAACCGTAAAATGGAAAGACTACGACCCGACTTACTAAATTCGAATTTATATATCCATATTATTAAGGCTGAACATGTTTTTGTAACCGCCGCATGTAAATTGACACAAATACCCTTTAATAATCTAATTAGTTTACATTTATAATAACTATTTTGGTCATTTAAATGTCTTCTAAAAAATGTTATAAAAATATATTTATACGGAGACTCGAACCTATGACCTTATAAGTGAAGACATACGTATTAACTATTAACCAGCTACACCCTTATCACTATCTCTTTCTTTTTTTCTGTTGCAGCATTTTTTTTATATATCGCTAACAAATGAAATTATAATTGTGACTTTTTTAATGTTTCTACAATTAATTATATATATGTTTTTCTTCAAAACAATCTCTCTTCTTTCCAAGAAGTTAAAAACAAATTGAATTGTAAGCATTGTCATTATAAAAATCCATTTATCTATAAATTAAAATAGAATTATAATCGATCAAAATTTACTATATTTATATGTTGAATATACATAATCTATCGCGTGAAACAATAAATACAAAAAAAAAACAAATTTGAAAGGAGATATTTGATTAATGTATATATTTTTTATATGGATAATTATAAATTATGTAGTATTTTCAAATAATGATATTATTAAAATGTTTAAAAGATTATACCTTTTTTAATACTATTAATATTAATGCATAAATGATTCCAGCTGCCCAAAGTTGTTAATATGTTATTACTCCAAACTAATATTATCCAAAATTTAGGTATTACATGTCGAGAAAAAAGTAACAAAAATATTTTACTACAAAATTAAAATAACTCCGGTGATGTGTTGAAATAATATTTTACGAATTACTAAAATATAAAGATCAATATTAATTTCCAGTGCTTATTATTTATTATATTTACAAAATATTTTTGGGATTGATCAAATTTAGATTCTATGAGTATTTCTTTACTTAACTCTACATTTCAAATATATCTAAAATTAACATATGAATTTACCTAAATCTCAACCCTACTTTATGAACTCAGGAAATATTCAAGTAAAATAACTCTGAAAATATCAAAATAAAAAAAAGTTAATCAAATATATCTAATTTTATATTTTGGGTAAATTGTTATGGTAATTTCTTGATGTTGTCACAGTAGATTTTTTATAATCGTCGTTTCATAGACATGGTAGTGAGTTTGTTAAGAGATCTTAAGAGTATATTAAATGTATTCACTGACATGTTCGAACTTATGAGACAGTTGGTTAAGGCGTGCGTCTTATATTATAGATACTAACAGCGCCCAGGTTCAAATCCCGGGGATATCGACAGTATAATAACCAAAGAAAGGTTGGATGTATTGAGTATAATACTCAAAGAAAGGTCGGATGTCGAAAAAATTTGGATGTCGGGAGTATAATACTCAAACAAAGGTCGGATGCCGGGAGTAAAATAATACTCAAAGAAAGGTCGATCGGATGTCGGGAGTAAAATACTCAAAGAAAGGATGGCTGGATGCCGAAAGTAAAATACGTATTTTGTCCAAATATCGACATATAATTTTTTTGATCATATTTAAACAAATATGATAAATATTTATCATGCTTGAGGTGTTGATATGAGAATTAAACATTTGATAAATATATCTGAAATTAAAATATAATTAAACTTAACTCTGAAAATATCAAAGTAATAAAACAAAAAATAAATTGATCAAATATATAATTTTTTTTCCTGCAAATTAGTGGGAATTTCTTGATGTTGTCATGGTAGATTTGTAATAGTTATTATTTTATAGACATAGTAGTGTACGTGTTAAGATACCTTAAGAGTATATTGAATGCATTCATTGACGAGTTATGACTTATGAGCGTACGTCTTAAATCTCAAATAGTATGAGCGCATATGACTAAATCCTACGAATGTTGTCTGAGTGAAAATACTCATAGAAAGTTCGAGGTTGGTATGAATACTCATAGAAAGTTCGAGGTCGAGCATTAACGATAGTTGGTATGAGATAAGATAGTATGACACGATACATGAGTGAAAATTACTCATAGAATGTTCGAGATTGAGCATTAAACGATAGTTGATATTATCATGATAGATTTGTAATAGTCGTTGTAATAGCCTGTATGAATACTCATAGAAATTAGTTCGAGGTCGGGCATTACGCAATAGTTGATATGAGATGAGATATTATGACATGGTATGTGAGTGAAAATACTCATAGTATGACTATAAACAATGCGCAATGTCAACTTTATCAAATATCGACATATATTTGTTTGATCATATTCTTAGTAGCAAATATTTTTAAAAAATTGCTCGAGCAACCGGGACCAAGAACCACTACTAACGAGGCTCGCCGTTGCTCGAATAGTTTTTTAAAAATATTTAAAACAATATTAATTTTATTTAATTATATTAGGTAATTTAAGTTTAGTTTTACAATTTAAATAATATTTTTAATCAAGTGTTTAGAGTAAAATTGGAATAAACTCAACGATGTACCTTCATAATATGTAGACATGTGTTGCGTATATATATAGATATATCTAATTAACTACTAAACTATGCTGAAATTTTTGTAATCCACTTAAGTGTATTTCCCTAATGGTTATACTAGACTCCGGCACACGCTACGCGTGTGCACGTTGTCGTCGTTGGTCTTGCGTGAATTCTTACGAGAACATCATCAACCCGACTCCTAGGATAATACAAGAATTGATCACTTCATAAAAATATTATTAATGTAAAACTAAACTTAATTTGTATAAGATAATGAAATAATAAAATTTAAAAACTCTTAAATATTTTTAAAAAATTGCTCGAGCGACTGGGAGCCCTTTTGATAGTGTTATATGCTCCCGGTCGCTCGAGCAATTTTTTAAAAATATTTAAGAGTTTTTAAATTTTATTATTTCATTATCTTATGCAAATTAAGTTTAGTTTTACATTAATAATATTTTTATGAAGTGATCAATTCTTGTATATATAATATATATTAAACTGAACCTTAATTTTCTTAAACTTCCCAAATTTGAATTCACGAGGCAAAAACACACAAATTTAGTACATGTCTGATTTTTGGTCTGTTCGGCGTCTAACTAAAATTTTGAGTCTGTCCTTAACAACATCAATTTGGTCCCGTAAATACAAACGCAAAAATGCCCAACAACTTTTTGCTTTTTTGGTCAAAGTTCAAGAATTGATAAGGACTTAGAAGCAAGGGCGGTACCACTAGTCCAAATGTTCATTGTTAACCCAACACGTGTGAATGTGGTATATGTCGATGCCTTTGATAATCGGAGAATGTGATTCCATGTAGCAAAGAGTATACATACCACCAATTATGTGTTAACCTAACTGTTGCAATGTACGAAACATACTATTCTCTTCGCGGAAGCGTATGTGTCTGAGGTTGGGATCACGTCTACTGGACATGAGGTCACTCCACGGGTTAACGGACAATGACCTAAGTTTCCACAACTACTTACCTCAGTCTAAACAGTAGGACGACAGAACATCATCGTCAAGTTTTCAAACCCTGAGCATCCCTATATTATATAGAGAGAATAATTTAGGTCATTATCCAATATTGAACTTATTAGAATGAGTTTCCACTAATGGTCGACCCAATCCCCAAAACCAACACTAACTAAGGTCTCAAGTTAATTAAAGAACACGCAAAAAAGAAGAAGCATATAAGTTGGAACACAAATCTTTGTAATGCAGGATTACTACATGAATGATGAACAAGAATTCCACGATTCTGAACAGTCTTCCATGAAGTTAATAGCCTTTTTTAAACGACATTGATACTGAACAACATGGCACATTTGCAGAAGAAATTGTGTCAAAAATATTATAAGCAAGGCAAGATAGTTCTGTTCCGAAAGCATATAGATAGAGGATAACTCACACAATGTTGTGCCCAGGCATCATTAGGGTTTATCTTGAATCCTTTTTTGCAGCTTCATCAGCCTCTGATATTCGACCTACCTCGAATAAAATGTCATCATTCTGTATGATGTGTCTCCTTTCTACTAATATAATTCCTGAAAGCACTTCTTCGGCAGAAAGAACCTGCTGAGAAAGATCATGAAAGAGATCCAGACGACCCATGTAGAAGCAGAGTATCTGTGCTCTTTTCAAAGAAGACAGCTCGTGAGGGAAGTATTTAAACAGCTTCAGCAGAGAATCATAATCCATTTGAAGCTTTAGTCACCATATATATTAACCAACCAAAAGGAGTTTCGATCCAAGCTAGGAGGAGAAGGGTAGCAAACCTTGATATGGAGATCAAAGGTTTCATTATCATCTCTGTTCTTCGAAATTCAATTATTGATACAATCAAAAGCTGCTATCTCATCCGGTGATGCTTGTCCGGGTATATCATACATAAAGATTATGATCAAAGTAAAAAATGATTTGTTTTCTTTTTGTGTATTGGCGAGCTTTTCACTTAATCACTGATCCCAGAAATCTCATTTACACTAAACCCTAACCCAGAAAATCCCATTTGGTCCTTGATCCAAACATCCATCCATAGCTCAAAGCTCCGTTCATTGCTAACTGGGAATTCATACCAGGTGAAACTTGCTAACTTCGATCAGAAGGAGAAGGGCGTGGGACAGCCCTAGACGAAGATGTACTACTTATTCCAATCAAAATTCCTCATTTTTTGAGCCCAAATGAAAAGAACAGACTCAATCAGGCTAGGTTATCTTAGCGAGAACAGTCGCTCGAGTTTGGAACGACACTAAAAAACTTTAGATTGTGATTCTATTTAATTTAACTTGTAGATAAGACTCTCATGAACAAACAAAACTTAGGGGTAAATTTGGTATTTTGAAGAGTGAAAGCGTAAACGGTAATAATTAGACAACGCCACCCCACAAATGAATGCATAACATTAATCTCTTTAGTGGTAACTTTTGGAACCTTTATTACTTAAGAAGAGGCATGTAATGTCATGAACATTGATGATGACAAGGACAACATTCAACTACAAGTTGCCCCAATACCATTATATATCTATATATATAGTGACCATCATATCATGGAAAATTACTAAAAATGCATGATGACACATAAGCATGGCATGAAGGGTCCCTTACGTGTAATGTCACGTGTCTTATATATGTCGGGTTTGTGCAGCATTCTACTGCTTCGATCAAGTATATTATCATCATCATCATCATCATCATCATCATCATCATCATCATCATCATCATGTCCGAGTAGTAAGTTTCAGATCAAATGGAGGAATCGTGGCTTATACCGAGTTGTTGATAGTGCTTGTAGTCAATCCCATTGAGTCTTACACAGCACAATATCTGCTCTGGCAACTCATCTGCCTTGTTTCCCTGTTGTTGTTCCCACATGCACACAAACAATTAGAAAAGAATCTGGCAGTTTGGTCAGTTCATTCTGTTAGATTAGAGATCAGTGCTAACCTGGATGGTAAGTCCAACATCCAATTTGCAGATCCTGAGTCTATCTAGGAATGCTCCAAAACCTTTCCTAGATATGAAACTGAATCTGTGTATGTCTATATCTATCTCCAAGTAATTGTCTCCCTGCAAAACTCACATCTTCATGATCAGGACATATGTATAAAGGAAATTGCATTCGTGAGTTAGGACCATAACCCCATTCGTGAGTGTCTTGGAAATTGAAAGTCGGGTTTTTGAATAATAAAAATAACAAAAAAATTCTATTTTGATCCTACGTACGGTTCTGTATAGTAGAACTCATATAGTATATTAAAAGATAAGGGAGAAAGTGAACTCACCGTGTAAAATTCATGTTGGGGACGGGAAAGTACTGGTTTTTCATTGTAAGCTTGCATAAGTTTCCTTTCTGCTGCACTTAAGTTGAGATCTTCCACATTTGCAACACGCCCAAGTATCTTCAATCTTTCTCGGAATGGTACAATTTGGTCTACAGGAAAACTTTTGACTCTTTCTACTTCATCATCTATTAGTCTCTATTTTTTATGGCATGGAGAAGAGGAGATGATTACAAAAAGAACATATAAATTGAAATGTGTTAAGATGTTTGACGAAAACAACAGGTCATTCAGGATATAATACGTACCAAAATACTATCTTGAAATTTAGAAGGAATATCCTTCTGATAGCTATCAGATAGTTTGAAGTACAACACAAAGCTCATTCCTTCTCCATCACTTTCACTCTGAAAAAGGGCAGCAGGGTATAGTGGCACCTGTTAGAGAAGGAAGCAAATGTAAATCCCAAGTCCCCAATAGAGATCAAGCATCAACAAGGCACTGATATATATATATATATAAGCCATTCATTTATAAGCATAATCTTAAGAACACTAGGTGCAGAAAGAAAATATAGGACGCGTATAGTAAATTATAATGAAGAAAAATGTACCTGGACATTTACAACAAGGATAGCAGGCAGTTTAATGGAGGAATTTACTGATGGGAGCTCCACAAAACGGGATATATGATCTACTTTTCTTGGAGTTAAGTAAACGTCAACACCAAAAGGATAATATGCTGCATGACTCGGAGCAAATTCCTTCTTCTTGTCTCTGCCACATCACAATTAAAACAGTGAGAAGAGAATAAAAGGCCAATCGGCATCCTTACAAACATAAGTATATCCGCTAAATTCCTCAGTGGTATGATACGTTAGCTAACAACCGTGGATGTAGAACTGATCAAGAGTTAAAAAGGCAAACTGAAGAGAACTGGATCAAAGAAGTGATCAAGTGTTGATACCTAAAGTAGTTCACTCCTCGAACTTTAAATGAACTTGGCTCGATGAATGACCAACAGTCAACCATTTTCTTTTCAATTGGGCAGAAAGGCACTTGAGAACCTGCTAAAGGTCTCTGGAGAAGCATCTTTGAGGAAACTGATACAAACAGAAATGATATCAGTGAGGTAGTCACTAGTCATATAGCAAGTAGGATCTAAGATGAAATGTTGAAAATACCATGAACAATGTTGAAAATTAAGCAATTCAAAGATCCCATGCTAAAAATCACTAAAAATTATCTGGACTTACATAAGGCTGCATTTGCATTCCCCTCCCTCCATTTGAATGATAGTTTTGAGGCAACCTTTTTTCTTGCTATCGGTGGGCTCGAGCTTAGCGAGACGGATGGAACAGTAGAAGCAAGACATGGCAGACAATTGCCCGGTAAAATACCACAATTATTCATCAGCCCTCCATCATTTCCTAAATTCTCTGTGGTGGAGGAGTTTTCATCTACAAAGACAGGTAGCTTAACTTTATCAAATGTAAATGCGTGCTTCTGGATTGGAATCAATTTCAGCAGAATGCAAGCCATGAGCACCAGAGGTTCCAGTTGACAGATTGCTGGGTTTCCGTGTCCGACTCTGATCAACTGAAGAGGCATGATGAACTGTTATACATCTTTCTCCATGCACAGAGTCTCTTGCTGAGGTGGTACTCGATCGTGATGCACCTTCTAGTGACATTATATCTGCAGCAAAATAAATAATGTCTTGAGAAATCAAGCACGATAATCAATTATTTTAAATTAGGATCCTGCAATGTACTGCATGAAGTAAATGTTCTATACCATCTGGGACACTCCTATAGTCTTCTTCACAGTCAGATTCAAGATTGGTTATTGAATCAAACCACGCCTCATTAGTGCTTCCTGGTTTGCAGTAAAGAGAAAGGAAATCAATTAAAAGAAGATTTGACACAAAGAACAGTCCATTAAATAATGAAGAAACACTTTAATGTCAAATTCAAGCAGTGAAAAGGACATCCATTCGCTGTTTTTTGCATCATATAGTTGATCTTAGAGTCTAGACTAAAAAGAAAATGACCCATATACAGGTTTACCACCAATACACTCTATAGCGTGCACAGTTCCCTGACTGATTGCATTTGCAATTACTAAAGAGAAAGTAAGCCATTCAGTCCACGTCAATCAAATTTGATTTCCACAATTTCATTTGCTGAGAGAACAAACTAACAAAAATGACCCCGTTAAAATCAAGCAAGAAATCAGATGATCTGATTTTGCATCAAGATCCGGTCAGAATATTAGAACCAAATTACAGGAATATTCCCCAACACCTCATTTCCCACAAAAGAAAGACGGACCCTCATAACCAGATGAACAATGGACTCATTTTCTGGCCACTGAAAAAGCACTATTTAAGAATTTATTTCTTTTTAAAATGCAAACAATTTTATCAGGATTCGGGAAAGCCCTTCAACATTTTACAATTACATACAATGGCAATTGATAGTACCATCGAGAATATTAAACTACTTTGCAAAAGATGATGTGATGATCCAAAAGGTACACAATTTTGCCGATTCACACAGACCATAAGCTTGATTTAATCAAAAGCCGACGACAAGTAGTAGCTTCAGAAACTTGCATGAGGGAGTAGCATTGAACAAATCAACGTCAGATAAACCGATCGGTACAGCAATACCAAGACATGCAAATAATGCCACACAATATACGCATATATCCAGAACTGATTTCGCCAACCACACTAAATCCTAATCATAGAAAAGAGAATGAAAAAACCTTGAAAAGCTGAGCTCTGAGAGAATCGATCGCGTGGCCTTGCCGCATCTATTCTGTCAACCGATCCATCCGACAATCGAGACGGAACTCTTTTCTTCGTTACTTTCCTTCTCTTCCGTGACAACTTCTTCTTCGACAATTTTAATCTGCCTCGGACGCACCCTTTGGGTGCCGACATACAGGCCCCCATGTCTCTCAGCTACCACCCCTTCCTCCGCTTCTGAATCAGCAAATCCCGGTTATCTCCGATACCCACCGCGGTGATACAGCTCCGTCTACGGATAAATTAAAGATGGAAATGCTACGAACCACAAAGCAGTTTTTGTTGAGCTGATTGGTGAGATTTCTGCGAGAGGGAGAGGAGGAGGGAGAGACGTTGCAACGAAAATTTATGTTCCTTTTTATATGTGTAGTATGAGAGGAGACGGAAGAGAGAAGAGAATTGATGGACGGGCAGTTCAGATTTTTTTTCAAATTTATCTTAATTTAATAATTAATAGCGTTTTTTATTTTAAAAATGAAAAAACGCTGATAATAGGATTCAGAATAGTGTATTTACCACATTTTTAAAGATTTACTGTATATTGCTTCATATTTTGCCGAATTATCGAACCTTATATGAACTACTTCAAAAAACGGTTCATAACCGATTCAGTCGAATCAGTTTATTAACAAACAAAAAATGACAAATCAAGTTACCCAGTAACTCCATCTAGACGAATTCAACACAAATTGACAGAAACAATACAATTTCGGTCGAATCAAGTCCACTTTCATCATAATTTGGGTCGAATTAACACAAATTTCGAAATAAATAAATTGACAGAAACAACACAAGTTGGCAGGCGAATCAAGTTCAGTTTCATCAAACATGACAGAAATAACACTGTAAAATCACCTTCACTAGCTTCGCTGTCTCGCCTCTGCTGTTGCTGCTCGTCGCGCCACTGCTGTCATGGTCGCTGCTAATGAGGAGTGAAACTGAAGAATTGAAGACAGATTTGTATTCAGCTTCAGTTATTAGGTATGTTGGTCAAATTGTCTGCCTTGGTTTAGTAGTTTATTAAAACTGGTACAAAAAATGGTTCGATTGACCGTTTTCGAACCGATCTTTTGTACATCTTCTGAACCGTTTCATATTTTTGTAAAAAAAAAACATTTAGTTCGTAAACTGGTTCGGCTGAAGTGGTTCATTATTGTTATATAAAAAAAGGTGATACTTATATTATTCATTTGATATGATAAAAAAAATATATTATTCATTTGACCATGTCGGTTATGAATATTATGAGGTCAAACAAAACGTAATATAAAGTATAAACCCATGCAGCATGACACGTCTCCGGTTTGTGATGAAAAGTTGGTTCAATTGTAAATGTATACCACTATGGGCCATCGGCCCAATAAAACAACAACAACTTAGTTTTCCGGCATTAAGAACAGAAAAATATTTGTCTTTGGAATGTTAATAATTTCCTATAAACTATCAAAAGAAAAACTATTTACAGTAATAATTCACTAATTCTGACCTTATAAAAATATGTAAAACCGATACACATACTGCCATACAACACGGGAGGGATCAGTGTTATTGCTAGAAACTCTGACGCCCTATTGATCAGAGGGGCAAATAGAAAATTGACGGGAGGGAATGCCACAACAATGGAAGCCGAAGCTATTCTGCTAGGGACCAAGCTTGGTATAGAAAAAGGATGGAACCAAGTTGTAATCGAGTTGGATTCGGAAGTTGTGATCAACCAACTAAGGGGTAGCGTCCACCATTGGAGGATCGAGATGATATGTGGGAACATAACCTCTTTGCCGAGCCGATTTAACTTGATAGAATGGAAGGCGGTCCGACGAACATCGAATGAAAGCGCAAATTGAATCGCGAAACAATATTGATTAGGAGTGTGTCTCAACGACTGAGTCTCTGAACCCTCACTCTCACTTAGAACTATCTTAATTAGTGAATGTAATAATGAAGATGTCAGTCCCAATTCGTAATGAATAAAATAATTTGTTTTGAAAAAAAATAATTAAATACCAAGTAGCTACCTGAACTTTGAACGTTTTGCAACGAGCTACCCGAACTTTGAAAATTCAAAACGGGCTACTTCAACTTTGAAAAAAGTGCAAATAGCTACCTCCGTTCAATTTCTGACGAATTTTCGACGAATTTCCAACGACTTTCTTACGACAATTGACGGAAAATTGGATGGAGGTAGCTGTTTGCACATTCTTCAAAGTTGAGGTAGCCCGTTTTGAATTTTCAAAATTCGGATAGCTCGTAACAAAACGTCTAAAGTTCAGTTAGGTAACCCAACAAAAAATACACATACTCCGAACTGAATTGAGTCATAGTGAAAATTATTAGCGTGCCAACAAAGCCAATGTCCCTCCACGAGACAAGACACAGCAACAACTGATCTGTCCGATTTGTCTTAACCATTACATAAACCAGATATTCTTCACAGCTCATCATTTTTATTATCTTCATAACGTGGTATTATTACCATTTTTAATAATTGCGTATACAAGACCAAGTTAAAATACAAACAAATGATTGAAATAGAAGAAAAACAAAACAATATTATTCAAGGTTCATATATATATATATATATATTATGGAAAAATAAAAAATGTCTCTGTTTTAATTTTATATATATATTATTTCACTATATAACAAAAAAAATTACGGTTGAAAATTGAATTCACGTTCTTTACTTTTAATACAAAAAGTATATGATCACCACTCACTTATTTTAATGATTTTTTACAATGTATAATATTTTATAGTTACATCGATATTATTATTACATCAATATAAATATATACACGCGTAGTTAATTAGTGGTATCTATTGTATATATATAATACAGACATATATAACGTCCTATACCTAATCTAATACCTTCGGCCCAAAAAAATAATTTAATACTTCACGTTTGAAGTTTCACCAATGAAGCTAATCGTCTAACATCAAACCCAACTCAAAATTGAATTCAAAATTACATGTGTTGTGAGTGATCGTATAGATGGAGTACCACGGAGGAACGAGGGGCAGTCAACGTTTGATTTTGTGCATACATGACTCTACAAAATATAATAATTTTTTTAAATCATTTTAAATTATATATTTACTTCTATTAATTTTTTTAGTTCAACTTTGTAGTCATATTCTAATATTTGCCTCCACTAAATAAAATTTTTAACTTGGTCCTATGATCGTTAGATGTAAAAAGGGATATATGGTTGGTGTACCGGAAACTCTCTCTAATATTTCTATTGAGAAATTTATTTCCATGAATGAATTAAGAGGTCTTTATTAAGAGAGTGATACCAATATACCATTAAATATATTTTCTTTATAATAAGAATAATACTCACTCGTAATACACAATGGGATAAACTCGTAATGGACTATCCAGAATATTCGTTACGGATAAAATACAACATTACTCCTTAATGTTTGACCAAATTTAGAGTTTCATCTCTTAACATTTAAATCATAAAATTTTATTCCCTTATGTTTTGTTAGAGTTCGAGTTTGTCTTCTCCGTCAACTATTCCATCCAAACTTAAAAGATTAAGTTTTAAAAATTGCATAAACAACAAAAAACTTAAAAAATATATCAATAATTAACTCTTTCAATCTTTTTAAATATTACAATTGTATCCCGAATCAATTTGGGATTGAGTTTGAATTTTGAACAAGACCGAGCTCATGGTCAGGGGATCAGGTTTGGGTCAATACCTTACTCAAGCGCCAATTAGGGTGGAGTGGGGGGCTTGGGTCTATGTCAAAATTCAGATTTGGTCCCCCAACCATGATGGATCAGTTTGGGTCAAAACTCAAACATGATCCCTAATTGAATCAAAACTCAATTGTACCATTTAAAAAAGTTTGAAATTGTTAAATTGTATATATATATATATTGCAATTTTCAAAATTTATTTTATTAATTTAAATGAAAAAAAAAATTGATGGAGAGAATTCTCGCCGAATATGAAGATTTTATATATATATATATATTTACAGTTTAAGCTTAAAATTTAATGAATCATTTACATATGTCATGATATTCAACGAACGTTCCCTGTAAGGCTTCATAAATAGTGGGTATGACGCATTGACAAGACAGATAACGAGGTTCCTGTTGCACTCCTTGGAGTTGCGTGCTTGAACTGAGGTGTTGAGATATTGATGGATGCTCTACGAGGATCAGATTCTCTTAACCAAATGTAGTAAGTTTACACGTGAGAATATAAGGCGCATTTTACACGTTTATATATCCATCTATATAGTTCCAATGGAAGAACAAGTTTCCAACACGGTCGGAGACGAAAATTAGGATATATATTTAAGAGTGAATTTGAACCGATTCAAAAGAGTTAATTTTTTGTGTTGTGTTTTCGATTTTGAAAAACACGGAGGAATATTGCGTGACTTTTTATCAGTGTTATCAGAATCAGATCGACTCTCAAACCGATGAAGAGTTCGGTTTTCGGTTCGGCCGGTCCAACTCTGTCATTTCCGGTTTGTCGTGCGGTTCACTGTTCACAAGCAAAAGAAAAAACTGAAAATACAATTACAAACTACATATTCTCAAACACACACATAATTACCACAAACTACATAGTCTAAAACACACACAAAATACATAGTCTAAAACATACACATTATTCTCAAACACAACATAATTACCTCAAACTTTGAACATATATAACACGATATTCTCAAAATCAAACACAATAGGTCTAAACTTTAAACATAACTTCAAAATCGAAGAAGTTGCTCGGTCGAACCGAAGAAGTCAGTTTAAACCGAAGAGAACTACCTAAAAAATTTAAACCCCCCAAAAAATTAGAACCGAAAACCGACCAGTTTGATTAAAATAGATGATTTTTCAAAAATCAACCGGTCCAAACCAGTTCAAACACGGTTCATATGCATTTCGGTCTTTTAGCTGAATCAAATAGGACAAGGGTCTGATTTCCGGTCGAACCACCGGTCCGAATCTAATAACACTGGTTTTTATTTGTGTTTAACTTATGTTGTATTTCGAGTGGGTCTCAATCCATTTGAGAATTGAGTTGACAAAACTGATTCCGAGTTTCAAATAAAAAACCACTCATTCGATCCCAGATTTACATTCGGGACGGTCTCAAACTATTTTTTTGGTCCACGATTTTTTTGTGTTTCCCTTCCTACATTTATCGATTCCTCGACAATAAATGAGATCAAACAAGTATTATATAGAATAACCATTTATATATTGAGTTTTTTAAATTAAAAAAATGATTGAACCCCTACTTTTAAAATTTCCAATGTTCTACTTCTACTTACCATGTAATTGTAAATTGAAGTATAGCTAATATATGAGGAAAGGGTGATTGTTATTTTCCTAAGAGAGTGAAAAGCTTGCTAGCATCCATGTCGGGTAAGGTTAGGCATATGTCACTATAGTTGGCAAACTAACAGGTATTACACACATATATTTAAAAATGAAATGAAATATTAAATATAATTATATATATATATATATATAAATATATAAAAGAAAGACAATAGTAGTGTCACTCGATGAGCTCTAGTCGTAGTCGGTGTAGGATAGAATGGAAAAACAGACAGGACCATTAAGATTCAGACCTAATTAGCGCTTTCATCGGCAAGTGTTTTATTGATATTGAATAATATACAGAGAGAGGTTTAAATATCACATATATACATGAACTTAGACATTTTGTAACGAGTTATCCGAACTTTGAAAATTCAAAATGGACTAACTCAACTTATACAAAGGTGCAAATAGCTACATCCGTCCAATTTCTGACGAATTTTCGACGAAATTCTGTCAACGGTTGAGGATAAATTGAACGGAGGTAGCTATTTACACATTCATACAAGTTGAGATAGACTGTTTTGAATTTCCAAAGTTCAGGTAGCTCTTTGATATTTAACTTATATATATATATATACACGTCTTAGGTAGTCTTGGTATTTTATTTGTACATTTTTATAAAAAAAAATTATGTTATAATAATTATTAATCCATATTTATAGAAAAATTAATATACTAAAAAATATAATTATATTCTTCCTTCAAAACAATATAATATGTTCTTATATGATCACGAATATCGTAACCGGCACTCATCAAAGACCCCACAATAGTGTATATTTGTATACATCATAAATAACAACAATAAAGTTGTTCATTTTATAAATTTAAAAACACGATGATACGTTTGTTGTAGTGTCTAATTTTTAGTGTTTTTTTTAATAATTATAGAATAAACCGCTACATATGACACATTTTTCACCCAAGTTCAAACTACAAAAACAAGACTAGCTAGTTTTAACAATTCTCGAAAATGAAAGACTAATAGCGTTTTTTACGGAGCGCGTTAGTAGTTCCTTTCGGGGGTGAAGTATATGGAGTTCAAAGCATGATGCTGGTTAATCGTCATACTCGCCATGATATCAACTACCACATTTGCTTCTATAAAACATGTCTCATTTTTTAGTTTGGATGGGATGACATTTAGTTTAGTGATGCTAGATTGCTACATTATTACAAACTATTTATATATTCAGTAATATAATTAATGGCGACAGAGACAGTGCTTCAATATTCTTGGACCTAAAATACAAAACGAACTGTGTAGCTATGCCATATCGACACCTCAACCATACGGTTTTGCAAATACACAAAAACCACGTGCTTGAATATATATATATATATATGTATGTATGTATATGCATATGTATTGGCAACGTGGCATAGCCATTAGCGCAGACGAAAGGATCGACGTAACGGGGTTTCCTATTCGGGGAAGGAAATGAAAGGAGAGGTAGGAGATGGACAAATATGGAGAAATTTAAGAAATGAAAGGATAGGTATTTATGGATTTAGGAAACTACACCTACTATATATAGTGTAAGTATATGTATAATATTATTATGTGATCATCTTTTATGCCTAGATCTATGTATTATTTTAGACACAAATAAAATAGGTGGGGAAGGATAATTCTCTACCGAAATTATTACAATAATTTAATAGTTTGAAAACGGTGTCGTATCATTACATGTTTTTCTACTAAGAGCTATGAATCTCCATACACTAGATTCTATATAACCTATTTATATATCTACCTAAATACGATATATATATATATATATGGTGAAGATCACATCATTTTTCTATATTTTTTAAGAAACAAATTGGTGCATGAAAGAGTGTTATTTATTTTTTCTCTTAAGTCTTGTGAAGAAATTCCATATATGGATCTAATTAATTATTTTTCCCTACTTTTGTTTTTGGTAAAACATAAACTACAACAACCAAAACTAAATGTTAATTGTTTTTAACTATTCTAATTGTGTATTTCCTTTCACTATCAAACATGGAGTTTCAAAATGTCTGAGAGAGAATTCGTTAGAGTATAAAATAACTCATTCAGATTAACCGTTTTCTTAGCTAAACCATCCGTCACCCCATTTGCTAAAATCCAAAATAAGTTTCATGCAATCCAAAATGAGAGGTATTAGTGGTCTATATGCATTTAAATTCTCAATTATCAAGTTAATTGCTTCATGTGCGTCTGCTTTTACGTGTAGATCATGTACTCCCAAATTTGATACATAATAAATTAATATAGACATATGAGTTGTAATGTTAAGAACAGTTACGGACAGCCTATATTCATTTATACACATATATATATTATTTAACAATTGTACATATGGTTTGTGGATGGGGTCCATCTATTTATTTACAGTAATAAGTACTTAATGATTAAGATGCTACTTAAGGAGTTTATAACGGCCGGGCATTAATTACACCATATGTTTTTTGTATTATTATATATGACTTAAGCAAATCAAGGGCCCCTCCCGAGTCCCGATCATTAGTATCAGGTGCTCCCTCGTATTATATTCAGCCTAATCCATCATCTTAATCACTTAACAACAATTATTAATAATTTAATATAATCATTGGAACCCAATCATTAATACCATGTCTTACTTATATATATATATATACATATATACTTGGGCAATGATACAAAAATTAATCCAGTGAATTATTTTTAAAAGGAGGAGATCACGATTCGTCCTAGATCTACTATTAGTTTGTACGTTGTATCTGTACTTGCCTACCTTAGCTGCTAGCTCGACTACGACCCCACAGCTTTATACACCAATCCGGGTCAGGTAGGGTCGGACCGCTGTTAGGCTAGGTCCGTGCTTGTCCCATCAATAATTGTAGCTGAACTCTATCTAAATTTCCCGACAATCACATAATATATGCTTGGTAAATGAAATAATTATTGAGACGTTGATTATTTTTTTTGGGTCACAATAGATAATTTTATTCATTATGAAGTAGAGTGTTTGCATGCTCGGTAATATAATCACTAATAAGATAATTTCTAAGAGGAAGTTGGGGTCGTAAGATCTAATCGTTAAGACACACTTTTAATTTAGACTGTTTAGTAACCCAATTTGCATATTCGTTTGCCGTGCGGGGAATTGCTTTCCATTCAACCATTTTCGATATTGCCAACCAATCTCGTGATGTTTGTGCATGTTGTTTCGATACGCCAGTGATGAATGTTCCCTTCGACACTTTCTCTTGTTTCCCTTCGGTTAGCTCCTTCAGTGAGTCGGCCATCCGAGTTTCTTGCCACTATCCTGAGTCCACCCGTCTTTGTTTGTCGACACCATGACGCGTCACAGTTCACTTTGACATATCCGGTCTCTGGCGCCTCCCATCCTTGGCTATTTCGTGGTCTTTGAACCTCGTTTGTCACCTTTGGGATATTCTTATATTCCACGTACAACTTCTTGGCTTCCTCGACAGCTGCTGTTGGGTTCGGTTTGCACCTCTTTTTCCATATGATCCGGCATGTCCACATCCAAAGGTGTCACCTTTCTTCCTTTGTTGCTCGATTTGTGCTAGGCATTGAGCCGTCGATGGTGCATACTCTTTTTGCTTAATACTTTATTTTACATTTTTTGTGTGGATATAATGACTTAAAAAAATTGATACATTGACTTTAAATTTTAAAATGTAGCATAAGAGCTTTAAAAAAAAAATGAAAATTCAGGTAGTAAGAAATTAAGAATACAAAAGATGACAACTTTAATTAAAGGGAAAAGTATGAAAAAAATGTAACATGTTTGTCAGAAATTGTGAAAGCGACACAGTTGTATTATTTGATGTAACATGTTTGATGTTGTAGGTATTTGATTCAGTCGTTAAGTTTCCGTTCAAAATGTCCGTTAAGTGTGCACATGCCATGCACGTGACGTATTTGAAACGTGAAAGTCCTTAAATGCCCCTGTCTTCTTCATAAGCTGTCTTCTCCATTGTTCATGTCTTCTCCATTGTTTATGTCTTCTCCAATCTTCGGCAGTGAGCTCCAATCTTCTCCCGTGTTCATGTCTTTTCCAAACAATGATGTCACCGCACAAGTCCAGCAGCTCTTCTCGAAGCTCGAAGGCGCATGAAGAGTACCAACCGTTGATTTGCTATTGTGGGTTCACTAGTCATGCCAAACCAGCTTCCACATGGAAGAATTTCGGTCGGTTTTTCTATGGGTGTCCCAATTATAAGGTGTATTTGTTGATTTCATTTGGTTTTGACTCTAATTGTAGAATGAATTTGAAAATTGTTGCCCAACCACAGTTGTAAAGTTCCATTCGAAACCCTAATTTCCAAATTTGATTGCAGAACCACGGTTGTAATTACTTCGAGTGGAGTGACCCCCCAATGTGCATATACGGAAGGAGAGTCGTAAGCAAATTTCGAGATATTCATGGCCATATCGAAGAAGAAGTTGTTCTTCTACATAAGAGGGAGAAGATGTTAGTTATTGCTGTTGGAGTGCTTGTGGTGCTGCTTGTTTCTGTAATGTTAAAAGTAATTGTCCGTTTAGCTGAGTGTGTGTTTGAAGTTTGCGGGTCGGTTTTAGGGTAATTATGTTTTTTAGTGTGTTGATGTTAGAAAACATATGTTTTGTAATTGTTGGTTTTTGATGCAATATGTTTCTGAACAAGTATAACATAGATGTAACATGTTTGGCAAATTTCTGCAGAACATTACCAACAGAACCGAATAGAATGCCACCTGAATATCAAAACCTGTAATCCAGACCATACAGGACCCATACAAAACCTTTCAAAGTACCTTCATACAATACCTATTCCGCCAGATCACACACTAGTTCATCAAAATCCACTAAAATCCACAAACACATTATAGTTCATCAAAATTACAGCATGCATGCTGCAAAACACCTAAAAATACATAGTTTATCATAATATCTAATCCGCAATGACATAAATCTTCACTGAGTCGGGAATTTAGTGAACTTGCTTGACCTGAAACGGGGGGAACTCCTTGACGGTCCAGCCCTCTTCAAAATGTTTTTTTTCTTTGGGGTGATTGTTTTCAAAGGCATATCAACGGGAACGATCGCTCTGCAATCTGACAGTTGGGGGGCACTTGAGCTAACTGCGAATCTGGAACATGAGGCGGCGAATCTGGAATCTGAGCTGCCTTCTTCTTCCCTTTCTCTTGTGTGTTTAGTCTCTGTTTGACCGGTGGTGCAGTATGTTTCGCTTTTCTTTTCCTAGGTGTCCGAGCTGACGTTTGAGTTTGTTGGGACGGTTGAGAGGTCTGGGTTGTCTGGGTCTGTTAATACCATACCCTAAAAATGCTCACTTGGAAGCCTAGAAGGTTTAGCAGTAACAGTGTGCAGATGAAGTACCTTATTCTGCAGATGTCTTCTTAAGCTCACCAACCACCTGAAGAACCTACTAAAAAAACGAAACCTGAATAGACTCGGTGTTTAATAAGCTATCAATGAAGAAGCATTGCATTAAGATCTGCAAGAATGAACATGAAGACATTGGAAAGAGTAGTCAAAATTAAATCATATGAATCAATCATTCAGCTTGAGTCGTCACCCAGATTATAAATTTCTGCATTATGGGCAATGATCATTATTCATTTGATATACAGTCTCAAGCTCTGGCTTCATTTACATCAATTGCTACAATTTTTATTTTACTTTTAGCCAAAGGAATCCTTCATCTATTCATAGTCAAAATGTAAGTACAAAAATATAGCATAGATAATGAGGTTCAGTTTACAACATTGCTACCACTTAATAGAAGTAACTTGCAGCTTCAAAAATGAAAGCAAGATTCCATCACGAACTTTCCCAATTCAGCAAACAGCTTCATCTGAATATATATATAAATCAACAATATGCATGGTATGGTAGCAATCACAGAGCATAGAGGAGAATTAAACCAAAACATTAATAACGGGTCAAGGCACTCTGTGAAGCCGGAGCAGTTTATAGATGCAACCCTTGAGATTTCTCTGTGAATATGAATAGGGCCAAGGGAGTTACCTGAGGCGGGAGAATTAACGGGTAAGGCGACCGATGACTCGGAGAAGTCGATTGACGATTCGACCGAGACCTGAAGCCGTTTGCTGCAATAGGTTCCGTGCGAGGAGTCATTTGCTGCAATCGGTTCACGTCGGAGGGGTGGGTGCCAGTTACCTGAGGCGGGAGAATCCGGGTCAGGTAGGGTCGGACCGCTGTTAGGCTAGGTCCGTGCTTGTCCCATCAATAATTGTAGCTGAACTCTATCTAAATTTCCCGACAATCACATAATATATGCTTGGTAAATGAAATAATTATTGAGACGTTGATTATTTTTTTTGGGTCACAATAGATAATTTTATTCATTATGAAGTAGAGTGTTTGCATGCTCGGTAATATAATCACTAATAAGATAATTTCTAAGAGGAAGTTGGGGTCGTAAGATCTAATCGTTAAGACACACTTTTAATTTAGACTGTTTAGTAACCCAATTTGCATATTCGTTTGCCGTGCGGGGAATTGCTTTCCATTCAACCATTTTCGATATTGCCAACCAATCTCGTGATGTTTGTGCATGTTGTTTCGATACGCCAGTGATGAATGTTCCCTTCGACACTTTCTCTTGTTTCCCTTCGGTTAGCTCCTTCAGTGAGTCGGCCATCCGAGTTTCTTGCCACTATCCTGAGTCCACCCGTCTTTGTTTGTCGACACCATGACGCGTCACAGTTCACTTTGACATATCCGGTCTCTGGCGCCTCCCATCCTTGGCTATTTCGTGGTCTTTGAACCTCGTTTGTCACCTTTGGGATATTCTTATATTCCACGTACAACTTCTTGGCTTCCTCGACAGCTGCTGTTGGGTTCGGTTTGCACCTCTTTTTCCATATGATCCGGCATGTCCACATCCAAAGGTGTCACCTTTCTTCCTTTGTTGCTCGATTTGTGCTAGGCATTGAGCCGTCGATGGTGCATACTCTTTTTGCTTAATACTTTATTTTACATTTTTTGTGTGGATATAATGACTTAAAAAAATTGATACATTGACTTTAAATTTTAAAATGTAGCATAAGAGCTTTAAAAAAAAAATGAAAATTCAGGTAGTAAGAAATTAAGAATACAAAAGATGACAACTTTAATTAAAGGGAAAAGTATGAAAAAAATGTAACATGTTTGTCAGAAATTGTGAAAGCGACACAGTTGTATTATTTGATGTAACATGTTTGATGTTGTAGGTATTTGATTCAGTCGTTAAGTTTCCGTTCAAAATGTCCGTTAAGTGTGCACATGCCATGCACGTGACGTATTTGAAACGTGAAAGTCCTTAAATGCCCCTGTCTTCTTCATAAGCTGTCTTCTCCATTGTTCATGTCTTCTCCATTGTTTATGTCTTCTCCAATCTTCGGCAGTGAGCTCCAATCTTCTCCCGTGTTCATGTCTTTTCCAAACAATGATGTCACCGCACAAGTCCAGCAGCTCTTCTCGAAGCTCGAAGGCGCATGAAGAGTACCAACCGTTGATTTGCTATTGTGGGTTCACTAGTCATGCCAAACCAGCTTCCACATGGAAGAATTTCGGTCGGTTTTTCTATGGGTGTCCCAATTATAAGGTGTATTTGTTGATTTCATTTGGTTTTGACTCTAATTGTAGAATGAATTTGAAAATTGTTGCCCAACCACAGTTGTAAAGTTCCATTCGAAACCCTAATTTCCAAATTTGATTGCAGAACCACGGTTGTAATTACTTCGAGTGGAGTGACCCCCCAATGTGCATATACGGAAGGAGAGTCGTAAGCAAATTTCGAGATATTCATGGCCATATCGAAGAAGAAGTTGTTCTTCTACATAAGAGGGAGAAGATGTTAGTTATTGCTGTTGGAGTGCTTGTGGTGCTGCTTGTTTCTGTAATGTTAAAAGTAATTGTCCGTTTAGCTGAGTGTGTGTTTGAAGTTTGCGGGTCGGTTTTAGGGTAATTATGTTTTTTAGTGTGTTGATGTTAGAAAACATATGTTTTGTAATTGTTGGTTTTTGATGCAATATGTTTCTGAACAAGTATAACATAGATGTAACATGTTTGGCAAATTTCTGCAGAACATTACCAACAGAACCGAATAGAATGCCACCTGAATATCAAAACCTGTAATCCAGACCATACAGGACCCATACAAAACCTTTCAAAGTACCTTCATACAATACCTATTCCGCCAGATCACACACTAGTTCATCAAAATCCACTAAAATCCACAAACACATTATAGTTCATCAAAATTACAGCATGCATGCTGCAAAACACCTAAAAATACATAGTTTATCATAATATCTAATCCGCAATGACATAAATCTTCACTGAGTCGGGAATTTAGTGAACTTGCTTGACCTGAAACGGGGGGAACTCCTTGACGGTCCAGCCCTCTTCAAAATGTTTTTTTTCTTTGGGGTGATTGTTTTCAAAGGCATATCAACGGGAACGATCGCTCTGCAATCTGACAGTTGGGGGGCACTTGAGCTAACTGCGAATCTGGAACATGAGGCGGCGAATCTGGAATCTGAGCTGCCTTCTTCTTCCCTTTCTCTTGTGTGTTTAGTCTCTGTTTGACCGGTGGTGCAGTATGTTTCGCTTTTCTTTTCCTAGGTGTCCGAGCTGACGTTTGAGTTTGTTGGGACGGTTGAGAGGTCTGGGTTGTCTGGGTCTGTTAATACCATACCCTAAAAATGCTCACTTGGAAGCCTAGAAGGTTTAGCAGTAACAGTGTGCAGATGAAGTACCTTATTCTGCAGATGTCTTCTTAAGCTCACCAACCACCTGAAGAACCTACTAAAAAAACGAAACCTGAATAGACTCGGTGTTTAATAAGCTATCAATGAAGAAGCATTGCATTAAGATCTGCAAGAATGAACATGAAGACATTGGAAAGAGTAGTCAAAATTAAATCATATGAATCAATCATTCAGCTTGAGTCGTCACCCAGATTATAAATTTCTGCATTATGGGCAATGATCATTATTCATTTGATATACAGTCTCAAGCTCTGGCTTCATTTACATCAATTGCTACAATTTTTATTTTACTTTTAGCCAAAGGAATCCTTCATCTATTCATAGTCAAAATGTAAGTACAAAAATATAGCATAGATAATGAGGTTCAGTTTACAACATTGCTACCACTTAATAGAAGTAACTTGCAGCTTCAAAAATGAAAGCAAGATTCCATCACGAACTTTCCCAATTCAGCAAACAGCTTCATCTGAATATATATATAAATCAACAATATGCATGGTATGGTAGCAATCACAGAGCATAGAGGAGAATTAAACCAAAACATTAATAACGGGTCAAGGCACTCTGTGAAGCCGGAGCAGTTTATAGATGCAACCCTTGAGATTTCTCTGTGAATATGAATAGGGCCAAGGGAGTTACCTGAGGCGGGAGAATTAACGGGTAAGGCGACCGATGACTCGGAGAAGTCGATTGACGATTCGACCGAGACCTGAAGCCGTTTGCTGCAATAGGTTCCGTGCGAGGAGTCATTTGCTGCAATCGGTTCACGTCGGAGGGGTGGGTGCCAGTTGATCTTCGCAAGCAGCTCGTCGCAACAAAAAGCCTCTTCGAACTAGGGTTTGTCGCAGACGCAAGGAAGGGCAGACTTCGGTATGGTTTCAGACTTCGGTATGGGTGATAGTAGGAAGGAATGGCTTATGGAGGGAAATGGGTGTAGGGGTATCTTGGGCATTTACAAAAATATTTCATTAACATCTGACAAATAATGTCACGTGCCTGACACATGCTGGTTTTTAACGGGCAAATCAACGGAAGAACAAACGTTTGCATTTAAAACCTACAACATGAAACGTGTTAAATCAATTACCTACACTCCAAAACTAGTTCCATCAACCACCATTTTTGGCAAACATGTTACATTTTTTTCATACTTTTCCCTTAATTAAAGGTAGTAATTATTTATTTAAGATGATAAACGAAGTCATCAAATCCAACGGTTGGATAGAAGAGAGAAGCGATGGACTCTCCGAGAAAACCTCACTTGAAGTGACTTGTCTGCGACTCTCGAGGTCTCTGTCTCTCTTGAACAGTGGGTACTTATAGCAGAAGCAGAGCAGCAGTGAATGAATGAAGAGTGGCTTTGAAGAGAAGAGAAGACGAAGAACAAGTCGAGAAGACGAGAGAAGAGAGAGAGAACCAGAGGTTTACGCGCTCCATTGCTTCTGGTGTGGGCTCCGATCTTCACTGTCCGAGGAGATCACAACGCACCTTCTATGCCCCCCTTCTGTATTCATTCTTAATGGATGGACTCAACGGACCAGATTGCCATTTCCATACACATTCTGAGCATCTTTGAGCTCTGATCCTATTGAGCGTTGTTTCCTAGTTCGCGCTCGAAGTTCGACTTGCAATGGATCCGCCATCGATGATGAATGGAGGTCCAGGAGCCTTTTCCGGTTCTTTCAACCTCTCTGAGATCTGGCGGTTCCCTGTGTCCTCCGGCGGACAATCCGGAGCCTTGCTGGGGCTGAGGACCCCGCAATTCGAGCAGAACGGTATGAGCCAGTTCGGCCACAGCTCCGGCACCAATCAGGAGGCCGACGGAGATCATCCGTTGAGCATGGAGTTGAGAGTTAACCGAAGTGGCACAAGGAAGCATCGTGACGTGGATGATGAATCTACAAGCAATGGAGATGGTGGCTCGGTATGTGTATCCATTCATCCATCATCGTGATTAACTGCAGTTTCTCTATGATCCTTCAAGCAACGAAATCCTTCCATCAATCAATTGAACAAACAATGATAAATTTAAAATTGGCTCTCATGACTTGGTGAATAAGATAAGACTTTTAGGTGTAATTTTTGTTTTCCTTTCATTTTCTGTTTTACTGTTAGTTGATTGATTGAATATTCTTCATCGTTATCAGAGTGATTGTGATGGGAAGCGGCTTAGGACCAGTAGAGACGACAACGGAGACAGTGCTGCAAAAGGAGAAGGTGAACCGAGCTCGGCTAAGGCTACAGACCTGAACAAGGCTGAGCTCCCAAAGCAAGACTACATCCATGTCCGAGCTCGAAGAGGTCAAGCTACAGATAGCCACAGCTTAGCAGAAAGAGTATGTCTTTCACGGTTTCACCTAGCAGATCGATTTTTTAGAATAGTTAGTCAAGTAATCCGTCTATATTTCATACCTTATTGATACCGAACATGTTTCAAGAATTATACGCCCAGATTCTTGGACAAGACTGGGCATCAAACTCTGTTCTTTCAGGGAGTTACCTAGAATCTTGATTTCATACACCAATACTTTTCAGTAAGTCTTAACGTTCATGGGAATTTGGTGTATATTTCTGATATGCTTTTATAATATCTCTTTATTTACTTTCTTCTTAGCTTTATCTCGAATAGGAAAGTCGAGAAGAACTGTGTTCATGCGATTTCTGCTAACTAAATTAAGTTGATGAACAGGCCAGAAGAGAAAAGATAAGTGAGAGGATGAAAATTCTTCAGGATCTGGTCCCTGGTTGCAACAAGGTATATACTAGCTGTATATTGGCCAGTCTCTAGTAATTATTTGTCTGATCCTCTGCAATCTGTTTAAGATAGGGAGAGCTAACACATATCTTGGATATTTGCCGTGCTTCTAATGTTGCTCTCCCCTTGATTTTCAATGTACTTGGATCAGGTGATCGGAAAAGCCCTTGTCCTCGATGAGATCATCAATTATATCCAATCGCTTCAGCGCCAGGTTGAGGTAGGGATTTCTTAGTACAAATTTGCGTTTCTGTAATTCCCCAAATTCTCTATTTTGAGCTTTAATGGTTGCTGTATAATTGCCTATTCTTGCAGTTCCTATCTATGAAGCTTGAAGCTGTCAATACAAGATTGACCCCAGGGATCGAAGTATTTCCTCCTAAAGATGTAAGTCTTTGATACCCTTCTTATTCAAGGTGAATATCAGCTTTGTTTGTGATAAAAAATCCATTTTTTTGCTCCAAGAATGTTCTCATGAAGATTAGCTTGTGTTGTTCAGTTTGGTCTGCAGACATTTGATGCGAGTGCAATGGGTTTCGCTCCAGCCCCGAGAGAATACCCTCGTTCATCATCACCAGAATGGCTACATATGCAGGTTGGAAGCGGTTTCGATAGAAGAATATAATTAATTATGAAAGTTATAATTTCTCCATATCTATACATTTCGACATAATAAGAGCATAAGAGGCAAAAGCTTCATCTCAGTCACTAGTTACTTCAAAAACTGCACCCTTAAACAGTGTATTCTATTCGACTTTCTGAACTAGGATTCATATACTCTTATAAGGTTAGGTGGCATTCGGACCAAATTGCTACCTTTGTATTGCTTGCATATATAATATAGTGTTGTATGGAGTTTCTTGGTGCAATGGTTTCGGTATAAGAACTAATAGAGTTCGTGATTTGTGATATAAAAATGTCGAGAAACCTGTAAGTTGATAGTTGTATGGTGCCCGCCTAAACGACACCGTTGAGTTTAGCGAGTTCATGAAGTCCAACTGAACGGCCATGGCCAACCGCCTGTTCCTTTGGCGCGTTGCTGACTCGACGTGAGGCTCAAGAATAGTCTGATTCAAGCGCGTGGGTGCACTACTCGACTAAAACTAGGGGTGACAAGTCATTAATCTTGCCGTGTCTAAATATGTCTCGTGTCTAAATGGATAAGTCTTAAATGCGTCTCAAAACTTCAAACACAAATACAACATGATTATTAATCGTGTCTAAACGTATAAGAATTGTTTAGACACAGAATCCGTTAAAGTCAATCTCATATACGTTTTAAACCAAATATATCCACAAATCCATATATACAAAGTAAGGTCTTCAAAGTTTAATATTAAAAAGTAAATGAGTATTTTAATATTTTATTATTTATTATTATAATTAAATGTGTTTATATGTCACGTGTATACACGACACGATTAGTTAATCGTGTTTATACAGACATCTGCAGATCTGATGTGTTTAAACACGATTATTAATCGTGTCTAAACGTATAATAGTTGTTTAGACACGAGATTCGTTAATATCAAACTCATATACGCTTTAAAACAGATCATGTCGTGTTTTTTAATCGTTCGTGTTAGAAATTGTCATCTAACTAAAACTGAACTGATAGGATCATTTTCATTTGTTGTAAGGCACGCGTTAGGATGCGCGTATGTATGGTAGTGGGCTCGTTAATGTAGGGGGGCAAACCAAAGCGTTATTCATACGATGCGTTACGTAGGTGGGAAAAGCTGTTAAAAGAATATTTAATAATAAATAAATATAAAAAAGGCGCAAAAAGAAAGGAAACAAAAGCTCCAAAAATCCTGCCACAAGGAGGTTGAAGAACAACGAGATCGTGGAGACAAAAATAAGAAAGAAATTCGAAGTCAAAATCAAGAAGAAATAGGTTGGGCAGGTTCTGAATCTTCTGTTGATTCTATGCATCGAGGGGAACGAGTGGCATTGCGTTTCTTTGCGGCAGAATATCGCATCAGAGGTTGCTGAGGTTTGGATCCGCCAATTTTTGTTGCATTTCGTGGAAGGGAGAAGATGACTGGATTTGAGCGAGTAAAGACGTCAAGGGCGAGGTTCGGCCACCACTCAACTCTTGGAAACGGCCGTGCGACGGTTCAGACTGTCCAGCTTGGCCGTGTCCAGCCTCAGGCACCCACTCACCGCACCATCTTCTGCAATGATCGCGAATCTAACTTCGCCGTACGGTTCAAGGTAATGTGACTGCGCTTGGTGTGTTTTCGTCTTTCTTGTGGGTTTAGGCATGTATGATTAGCTTTTTTGTATTTCCGGTGAAGGGTCTGTCTGAAGAGATTGGAACTCTACTGAACTAGTTTCATTTGATCTCGTGCTAAATAATTTTGTCCCATTGAAAATGTGAGTTGTTCAGCTGTTGACTTATGGTAATAATGACATACTAATCATTCCATTATGCAATTTTGAACATTCAACAATGATGGGTGGTTGTTTGAGTGATGAAGAACCTGTTTGTTACTAAAATCACTGTTCGTCTGACTGCTTGAATGCAGATTCGAATCAAGTGCTTTGTATCTCAGATACATAAATACCACTTTAGTTGTAAACCGTGAGCCTAGTGTGGTTAGGTGTGCGTTCGGTTTAGAAGTGCAGGAAAGAGGGATAACAAAGCACATATTTGGAAGATAGCTGTAGATGTTTGGGTATGTAGTCTGTAGATTGATTCAGTATGGTGGTTTGCTGTAATTCACGGTTGCTGAGGTTTAGTTAGATTCTGTTGTAATTGCTAAGGTTGAAAAATGTAGTAAAATCAGCATTTAAGTTCATTTTATAAAAGATTGACCTGGAATATCAATAGATATTATGCAGGTATATGTGACTCAACTAAGTGCTGTATTAAATGTTTGATTCCTGTACTAAAGGCTTTCTACAAAGCCAAATGTATGGCATTCTATTTCTGACATCTTAAGAACTAATGTACGCATCGAGTAGATTGTCTCTTGTTTTGTGGCTGTCGATTCCTAACTTGCACTATTCACTCCGTGAAGGGGAATTCTATTTCTACTACGAAGTACAACTTCTTTTCATTCATCCCTAAAGGGCTTTTTGAACAGGTGATTAATAGCGTTTGTTGAGCATTACTTGGTTCATTTTTTTTTTTTTTTCATTGTGGACTCTTCATAGAATCTTTTCGTTGACTTTACAGTTTAGGCGGGTGGCAAATTTATACTTTCTCATGATCTCGATTTTATCAGCAACACCATTCAGGTATGTCAAGCTCATGGCGAGCTGCCCTTTTCAGTAGTTATTTGGAGTTATATACAGATCTTGGTGTATCCTTGATAATTTAAAAAAATACTAAAATCATCCCTATAGTTCAGAAGCACATAGGTTTTCCACTGGCGCTGTTTTGTTTTTTAAAAAATAAAATATCTAAGTACTGAAACAAAGATGTACCTCAGCTGTCCTTGCCAGCAATTTTCTCCACATCCTACTCCATTTGTCTGTGTTGACTTTGAGTCTTTGACTTGATGCTGTGTTGTGTGAACTAAATTCACATTGTTGACCTCATCTTTCTTGATCATGCAGTCCTGTGAGCCCTGTTACGAATATGGTCCCCCTCAGTCTGGTTCTTCTTGTCTCGCTTTGTAAAGAAGCATATGAGGACTGGGTAAGTCATAGAATGCCTTTTTCCCAACTATGACATGTACCCAAGAAGATTTTTCCCTTTCTTTCTCAGGTAGGTTGATATAGTTTGGCATGCTAAGCACTTCTTAATCCAGTGCTCTATCTCATTCTCAACAGAAGCGTTTTCAAAACGACATGTCAATAAATAATAATCCCATTGACGTATTGCAAGACCGATGCTGGAAGAGTATTCCTTGGAAGAAGTTGCAGGTTGGAGATATTGTGAAGGTGAGTAGGCTTTCGATATTCTCTATTTGCTGTTCATGATTCTATAGAATATATGGAATCTGTGTATTGTTCAAATTTTGGTGAAATATAGTTATTCATTTTACGATCATATTTCCATCGTTGCAACTTGAGATCAGTCATGCTTTCCATTGCTTGCCAAACCAGCTGATTGCTTTATGTGACAATGTGCTGATACTGGATAGGGCTTTGCAGTCTGCTGCAGTTTGTTAGATAAATTATACCAGATCAACTCTGCTTAAAGAGTGACTTTGCCTTCTACTTTCAGGTTAAGCAAGACGGATTTTTTCCTGCTGATCTGCTTTTTCTTGCCAGTACAAACCCTGATGGTATCAGCTACATTGAGGTTGTTTTTAGTTTTTTTTCTTCTTCTATTCTTCTTCTTTTGACATTGGTCCTGTAGGCAGATAGTAACAGTCTGGGCTGCTGAATGATTACACTGCTTATGCTTGCAGACAGCGAATTTGGATGGAGAAACAAACCTGAAGATAAGAAAGGCCTTAGAAAAGACGTGGGATTATTTGGCACCAGATAAAGCTGCAGAGTTTGATGGTAAAGTCATAACCGGTCATCTGAACTATGTTTGAAAGAGCACATATAATAAATTTGAGAAGATGATAGGGAGGATAGGTTCCACCATCAATCAGCTTCAGCTTTTGGGCCCGCATAGCATATGAGTATTTTTTTTCTCCTTTTATATGAATGGACATACGAGGGTTCATTAAGTCAGTTTAGCGCCGTAGAATGGCAACTTAAAAGAAAAACATCATTTTACGAAATGCTGCTTTTTTTTCTTTCTCATTTTGAAGTTGTAAAAGGTAAGTTATGGTTGAATCCAGAAATTTTAGGAAGTTTGCATCCTGTACCTTTTTGGTATTTTCTACCCTAAGCAACCCATTCTACTGTCTGCTACATGTGAACTAGAGCCGGCACATCCTGTATGTTGACCTTTTAGAGTATTCATTTGGTAGTACTTGGAGAAAGAAGAGTGTCCTGTTGCCTAAAGCTGAATACACCGTAATCGACCACCCTTTTCTTCCACTCAACAAATTAATAATCATATAATTTCATGAGAATCTATTAACATCAGGTGAAGTGCAGTGCGAGCAACCAAACAATTCGTTGTACACATTCACCGGCAATCTTATTTACCAGAAGCAAACACTGCCTCTTTCTCCCAACCAAATACTTCTTCGGGTATGATAAGATTTACTCAGCTTAATTCATTTTGATGTTACGTTGCTTATTGTATGTGTCTTTCTTTTTCCTGTGTTCTACTGCAGTTGCTAAATGTTTCTATCAGAGATTCCTGTTTATAATTACTGCATTTGGTCAATTTATTGAATTTATCATGTCTTCCGAGTCTTACTGAAATTTGACTTGCTGTCTCCTTTTCGTTGTCTACTTTCAGGGCTGCAGTCTTAGAAACACTGAATACATTGTTGGTGCTGTTATCTTCACTGGCCATGAGACTAAGGTATTTAATGAAATGGTCATCGCTGGACATATGGAATGTCCAGTATACTAAGTAGAATTTATGTTAAGTAGATACTTCATAATCATTACTCCCAAGCTAGTCAAAAATGAAAATTGTATTAAGGCGAGATAGGTTATCTAAACCTGTAGCATTAGTTAAAAAGTCCAGTGGCGGTCCGGTTGGTTTGCATCTGTCTAACTATTGAAGATTTTATTAGATTCCAACAGATAATCTTTTCTCATGTAATTATTGAAGATTTTAATAGTTCCAACATATAATCTTTTTTCATTAGAGAAATTGCTGAATCTTCTCCAAATTTCAGGATTTTTTTTTAATTTTTTTTCCTTGGATGAATGAAATTGCAGGTCATGATGAATGCAATGAATGTTCCATCCAAAAGAAGTACAATAGAAAGGAAACTTGACAAACTAATACTAGCACTTCTATGCACTCTTTTCAGCATGTGCATAATTGGAGCCATCGGCAGGTGCGTGAATTACTTTTCATTTATCCCTATCATCTTCTTCTTGACTTGAACTCTTGAGTAAGTTATGCATTCTTTTGTATTAGATGCAGAAACTGGTATGTGATTACCCTAAATTGTTTTATCAAATTCTGCAGTGCTATCTTTATAAGTCGCACACATTGGTACTTGGGACTTAATAAAGAAGTGGAAGCTCAATTTGACCCTGGAAACCGGCTTGTGGTACTAGATACTTGCAATTAGAGTTATCTGTCTCTTCATATCTTTATTCATTCCTGACTCACCTTTTTTTATATGTTGATTTTGCAGGTATTTGCTGCTACTATACTTACACTCATCACACTGTTTTCGACAATTATCCCTATTTCTCTTTATGTATCAATTGAGGTGAACGCTGCTGGCTATGCTACTTAGCATCCAGGGATGCACTTTCACAGTTATAATACTTCACTTTTCTTTTCTCTCTTCAATTTCAGATGATCAAAATTTTCCAGTGCACACAATTTATCAACAAAGACTTGCAAATGTACCATGCTGAAACAAATACGCCTGCTCTAGCCCGGACTTCCAATTTAAATGAAGAACTTGGGCAGGTAAGAATAATATAGTTCCTCCCCCAACCCCCAAAAAAACTAGCTTGGGAAAATGAGTTCCATCTAATTATGAACTGATACAAATGTTGGAATCACAATTATTGACAGATCATATGTGTTCAAAGAATTGAACCATTTTTTAAATTACATTACAAAACAAACTACATGTGCTATTTGTTGTCTGCTCTCGTATTAGCAAAAATTGCTCAAGTATAACTATTTTTCATTTGCTGCTTGAAACAGATAGAGTATATATTTTCTGATAAAACCGGAACACTTACAAGAAATATGATGGAGTTTTTCAAGTGCTCGATTGGAGGTGAGATTTATGGAACTGGTCTGACTGAAATAGAGATGGGTGGTGCTGAAAGGAATGGGATGAAACTTGAGGTATATTTTAGGTATTCTACTAGGAAAAAGCAATACCTTTCTGTGTTATGAATATGATTTCATTCTTTGAAATGCAGATTGAAAATGCAGGTTCTGTAGCACGCGAGAAAGGTTTTAACTTTGATGACCCTAGGATAATGTTTGGAGCTTGGAGAAATGAACCAAATCCTGATGCGTGCAAGGTTGGCTTTTTCATACTTAAACACTTATTTTCAGGCAATAAGCTAATTCCTCAATATTCTGCGGAACTATAAATCTGAAAGTTTTGAGGTAGTTGAAGCTTCCCCGGCCTAGACAAGAATTTCAAATTGATTTCTCAAGATTATGGTAGAAATATCAGATGTCGGCTTCTTGATTCACTATATACTTACATGAGGCTGGTGTAATAGCATCTTATTCTTGTGTAGAAATGGATGTTAATGTTGTGGTTCCGTTTTTTTAGGAATTCTTTAGATGCCTTGCTATATGCCATACTGTACTTCCGGAAGGCGACGAATCACCAGAAAAAATTACATATCAAGCTGCATCCCCTGATGAAGCTGCATTAGTTTCTGCTGCAAAAAATTTTGGTTTCTTCTTCTTCAGGTTTTTGCTCGCTATTTTTTATAGTCCGTTGTCAATAGTTTGATGCCTAATTTGTCTTTTGTCTTTTGTCTATTCTACTTCTATTCTAATGGTATTATGTCTGCTAGGCGGACACCTACTATGATCTATGTTCGTGAATCCCATGTAGAAAAGATGGGCAAAATCCAGGATGTTACATATGAGATTCTAAATGTCATCGAGTTCAATAGGTATGATTAATTACCCCAAATTTTCTAAGGTGCCTTTTTTCAGAAGTTATTAATATTTTCTGGATATATTGTTGAATAATAGTACAAGGAAGCGACAATCTGTTGTATGCCGCTATCCAAATGGAAGGCTTGTGTTATACTGCAAGGTAATTAATTATTTAAGGATTACTATCTAAACTGAGAGTAGGAGAGGGTACCAGTAGCTAATTTTTGACGTAGCTGAAAATTAATTTTCGCAGGGAGCTGATACTGTTATCTACGAGAGACTAGGTAGTGGCTACGATAGTATCAAGAAAATATCCAGGGAGCACTTGGAGGAATTTGGATCTGCCGGACTGCGTACTCTATGCTTGGCTTATAGATATTTAAGTCCTGAAGTATACGAAGAATGGAATGAGAAGTTCATTCAGGCCAAGTCATCTTTAAGAGACCGCGAAAAGAAATTGGATGAGGTGAACCACACTTATCAAATTAGGAAGTATATTGCATATAAAATTCTGCGCAAAATACTAAATTACACTTAGCAAGATTGGATTTCCACATTGAGTTGATGATTATTCGAATCTATCAGGTTGCAGAACTGATAGAAAAGGATCTTATACTGATTGGGTGCACTGCTATAGAAGATAAGCTTCAAGAAGGTGTACCTGACTGTATAGAGATTCTATCAAGAGCTGGTATTAAGATTTGGGTGCTAACTGGAGACAAGATGGAAACGGCAATAAACATTGCTTATGGTGAGAATATTGTTGTTGTAATGCTCGAGATCTTCTTTTATACTGACTACTGTATGTAAGTTCAGTTTTCACATCTCGTTCGCTTTTTCTACAGCATGCAAGTTAATGAGTAACGAGATGAAACAGTTTATCATTAGCTCTGAAACAGATACAATTAGGGAAGTGGAAGATAAGGTAAGAATCATTTTATTGTATCATAATTAATTTCTTCTTCGGTATAGCCTATTATTTATTTATAGCTGTATAACAATGTTTATTAGGGAGATGCAGCAGAGCTTGCACGTGTTATGAAAGAAGAAGTGAAAAAGGCACTAAAGAAATGCCTTGAGGAAGCACAGCGCTATTTTAACACCGTGGCTGGACCTAAACTAGCTCTTGTGATCGATGGCAAGTGTTTGATGTATGCTCTGGAGCCAAGTCTTCGTGTGATGATGCTTAATTTATGCCTGAATTGTAATTCGGTTGTTTGCTGCCGAGTCTCCCCTTTACAAAAAGCGCAGGTAATCCAATTTCAGTGATATCAACTCTGGAAAAAGAAAAAAAAAATCATGCATGGTTGTGCTATTTGTAAAATAAGAAGGATTATTGAAATGGTTTTGCTATCAACAACAGGTAACAGCTCTGGTAAAGAAAGGAGCTCAGAAAATAACACTAGCCATAGGCGATGGTGCAAATGATGTCAGCATGATCCAAGCTGCTCACATTGGAGTTGGGATTAGTGGGTTGGAAGGAATGCAAGCAGTGATGGCCAGTGATTTTGCGATTGCTCAGTTTCGGTTTCTATCGGATTTGCTTCTTGTTCATGGGCGATGGTCGTATTTACGTATCTGCCAGGTAAAAACATCAACTCCCCTTCTTAGCTTGGTTAAAAATTGAGTAGCCCTAAAAAAAATTATTGTCTTTGTAGGTGGTAACATACTTCTTTTACAAGAACCTTACATTTACCTTAACTCAATTTTGGTTCACCTTTCGAACTGGCTTTTCTGGGCAACGGTTTTACGATGATTGGTTCCAATCCTTATATAACGTCATGTTCACTTCCCTTCCAGTGATTGTCTTTGGACTTTTTGAGAAGGTACTACTTACTATCTTTCCTTTCTCTATCAATTCCCATTTCAAACTTTCTTTTTAAACATATCATTTTTTGGAGGGCAGGACGTAAGCGCAACTCTTTCAAAAAAATATCCACAACTATACCGTGAAGGAATGAGGAATTCGTTCTTCGAATGGAGAGTGGTTGCTGTCTGGGCTTTCTCTGCATTTTATCAATCTCTAGTCTTTTATAACTTCTCGACAACATCGGGTTCTACGGGTCAAAATTCATCAGGGAAGATGTTTGGGCTCTGGGATGTCAGTACTTTGGCCTTCACTTGTGTCGTAGTCACTGTCAACCTCCGCCTCCTTATGATGTGCAATTTAATCACAAGGTGGCATTATGCTAGTGTTGGTGGAAGCATTCTTGCTTGGTTCTTATTCGTTTTTATATACTGTCTTATTCGGGTAAGTCTCTTGCCTGCCCTTATTCTAAAATCTACCGTTTCTTACTGGGTCGCAGCAGCAATGCTAACAGTATCAACTTTGTCCAACATTTGGTGCAGGAAAATCTCTTATTTGTGATATACGTCGTCATGAGTACATTATATTTCTACCTATCGCTTATTTTGATTCCTGCTGTTGCTCTGCTTCTCGACTTCATATACCAAGGGTAAGAATGGAATTTGTAGGAAAGCTTGGGGGAAATACGTATCTGGGCACTGGTATTTGTACCAAATCTAACACATAAGACATCACTTGTTTATAGCAGATAGTGGGTCACATTTTGGTTTTTGAATGGTTGCGGTACAAATACTGCAAACAGCCAAGTTTTTCTTCACTTCCATCGCTCTGGGGACACTTTCATTTTAGGACCAGAGTTTAATTACGTGTGTGATGATGAAAGGGTGGAATTAAAGTCTGTCTACGAATCGATAATTATTCTGTGTCTTTCAGTGATGAAGTTTGTTGATGAATTATTGCAGGATACAGAGATGGTTTTTTCCATTCGACTACCAAATAATTCAGGAGATCCATAAACACGACCCCGATGACTACAGCCAAGCAGCAGCAGATTTAGAGGTATTGACTAATCTGACACCTGAAGAAGCCCGGAGCTTTGCAGTATCACTGCTGCCTCGAGAGACTTCGAAGCACACGGGATTCGCCTTTGACTCTCCAGGGTATGAGTCCTTCTTTGCCTCTCAACAGGGTGTATATGCCCCACAGAAGGCCTGGGATGTGGTGAGGAGAGCCTCTATGAAGTCAAAGACACTCAAAGCTTCTTTCAAGAAATAATCAAAGTTACTGTAAAAGTAACAGAGGTGTCTTTCTTGGCAACAAAGTAACCAGAATGGTAGAAATATTCTGTAAAAAAAAAAATTAGTTGTTTTACAAGAAATTACAATTTTTAAGTTTATTTTTTAGCTGAAGCATTACATAAATGTACATTACATTCTTTATAGAAAGGTTTTGATTACAAGCACCAAAATCAAGTGGAGACAATGAACTGGGTGAGTTTGTGAGAGACTGACTGCTCCGAAGGATTTACAATCCAATCTTCATCGTCATCATAATCATCATCGTTTTCAAAGACCAAACAAATCCCCTGCTTCTTCAACTGAATCCCTGGAAAGTAAGGTGGATCTTGCAGATATATGCGGATCGTATCACCTGCTTCAACCAACCTTGACTTGAACTCAGGAAACCGAATTACGTAGAGTTGATCTTCATTTGAATGAGGAACTCCCGACAGGTTCAGTACTGACGAATGTACTCGCTCATTGAGCCTCACTATCTCAGCTTTTACATCCACAATTCCTTTAAGTTGCGACTTAATGTTGTTCGGATTTTGATCGCTCAAAGAGACAACCACCGCAAAGATAATCCTTTTCAGCTCACGGTTTCTGGGAGCTGTAAACTTAGTGATCTGTGGTACAAACCAACTCGGGATATCACTCCCTGGGATGCATAAGTTGGACAGTTGCTTCAAAGCTCCCTGCAATGTTTCAACAAAATTTATCTTATGAATAGAAGAAATAAATGACTGGATTTCACTAGATCATGACAACAATGCATTAGTAGAAAGGTTAAATACGAAATTGCTAGCTGATCTTGTAGCCGATATGTTGGGTACTGATTGAAGTTTTTCTTTTTCTCGAGATTGCGATATCTAAACTAATAAATTAGTCCTTGGTATACATGTGTTATCCAAGCTTAACAGAAAAATGGACGGCCAGTTACGCTTCGGCATTATTACAACTACTAAAATGTTGCGGAAAAAATAAAATCAGCATCCAGCTCATCGGCCACAAATTTAGCTATCAGTTTGGTATTTTAAACCTTATGAGAAATGGAGTGGAGGGTGTATAAGAGAATGCACACCTTTTTCAGCCTCTTTTTAATGGCAGGAAGGCACAATTTGCATCCACCCAAGAACAGTCTTCTAAGGGATTTCATTACTTGAAGATCTGGCACATCAGATATGGTGAAGCAATTAGTCATGTCTAGCTCTTCCAAATTCTCCAAATTCTCGAGCCCAGCTACATTCTCCAATGCGGTACAATTTGCCAAAATCAATCTTTCCAATCCCGAAGGTAAACAAGGGAGAGATTTCAATGATTCACAGTTAGTCAAATTTAGAGTCTTCAGAAGCTTAAGGCCCTTGAGACTCGATGGCAGTGCATGGAAATCGTTGTAACCGAGTTCCAAACTCCTCAACAATGTTAGCCTCTCAAATTCATCAGAAATTTTTCCAGATAATCTCCAGCCGCGGGCATCGAACTCTTCCAAAGAGCATAGATTCGAAAAAGATAATGGCAGAGAAATTTTGATATCAGTTGGAAAAACTGGTTCTTTCCTCATTTTCAAGAGCTTAAGCCTCGATAGCATACCAAAATTATCAGGTAATGCCAATAGCAAAGTCTCAGTCATCACCAAACTCTCCAAACTCTTCAAATTCCCCACTGAAGACGGTAATCTACGCAGCTGCCTGCACAGCAAAATCCCGATGAATATTTGTATGTATTATTAGAAAGCCATATAAATGCAATTTTCAGAAGTGGGAATCTCGAAAGAAAAGTCAAAGCCATGAATCACCTGCAATTTTGCATTCTCAAAGTTTTTAGCTTTTGCAGATTCCCGAGGGATTCAGGCAGCTCGATTACGGGGGTCCCGTCGAGTACCAAACTAGTAATGTTCAAAAGGTTTCCAACAGATTCCGGAATTGTAGTTAGTGAATTGTTGAATCCCAAGGAAAGATGTTGTAACATCTTTAATGCACCGATCTGGGTTGGAAGTGCTTCAATTTGTGTGACATGAGAACTGAACTGAATTAATGATGAAAGGCCTCCGATCGAATCAGGCAATGAGGTTAGATCTCGACAGTTGTTTAGAGACAGACATTTCAACCTCGATAACTTACCAATTGAAGAAAGCAGCGCTGTAAGTGGACTTCCACTGAGGTAGAGATGAGTCAGAGACTTGAGGCAACCAATGGAATCAGGCAGTGAAGAACACCTCAAGAGAGTCAGGTTTTCTAAATGCCCTATTGATTCTGGCAGTTCTTCTAAAGGCGTACCATCAAGATTGAGCTCCGTTAGTGATTTTAACGCTCCTATGGAAATAGGCAGCTGTTTCAGTGACATGCAATTTTTCAAACTCAATTTCTCGAGGCTTTGGAGACAGAATATGGAGTGTGGGATCCGCTCTATTGGTGTGGAGTCGATGATTAGCTCCATTAGAGATCTCATTCCGCTTAGATCCTCTGGAAGTTGTCTGAGTTGAATGCAGCCAGAAAGATCAAGTTTTTGGAGATTTTTTAACCCGGAAACATCGCCTGGGAATTCTACAAGATTGGAGCAGCCGCTAAGATCTAGGGTAACTAGTTGGTGCAAATCACCAACTGAATCGTGGATCCTAACAAGTCCTATGCATCGTCGCAGGATTAATTTTTCCAATACTTCGAACCCAGATAAGGAAGGGAGTTCAGTGAGATTTTGGCAGTTTTGAAGATCCAGGACTAGCAACTTCTTACTCATCTGTTAAAACGGAAAAGAAAATTGGAATCAAACAAATTGGCTTATTATTCGAATACATAAAAACCATCTCATCAAGAGATATTATTGGAAAGTACAAGGAATCAGAACCAATGCAGTTAAAGTTATCATTTGAATTCATTAAGCTTTGCTTAGAAGATAGCTATGAACTAAACAGAGCAGAGCATAAAAATAAAAACATACTGACCTCTAGTTTGCAAAATCTCAGATCAGGAGCTAGATTTATCAAGTTTGATCATAAAACTAGCATCCTAAATACCTAATAGGATGAATAATGACAGTGAAACTTCAAAGGTTGAAGAGTTTGTTGTCTGGTGGTGCTTGTCTTACATGACTTTAAGGCCGTCTTAAAATCATAAATTATTATGTTGTCAAATGGAAGACAAGTCCTAATACTAGAGGCTTATTTACAGTTCTCTACCTTTAGCAATTAAATAATGAACTATTAAAGATCACAATGAAGAAATGTACCTTCTCTCTTGAGTAGGAATTCCATTGATTCCACTTCCACAATCTTGTTAGTCTTGTGCTGTTGGAGAGATTAAGAAAACCAAGATTCTCAGGAAATCTATCAAATCGAAGAGCTTCCATTGGGCATCCTTTCCACTGCAGCCACCTTAGCTCAGAAGGCATAAACTTGAAATTTCCCTGCATTGCCACATTATCTATCTCAAGAAGCCTGAGATTAGGCATAGCTTCAAATGACCTCGTCTGCAGATCCTCTTCCTTAAAGCTCAAGGTGTTTGTTATTAATTGCTTCAGGTACAAGATACAATTAAACTTCTTGTTCAAGTTTGTAGTTTGGACATCCATGGTACTAGTAGTGACATGCTTCTTTTCCACGCCTAGTGTGATTCCTTGAATCATCTGTGATCCCTATCATATAAGACAAAAATAGAATCAGAGACCCAAAAGCATTATAATACCTAGATAGGATGAAAGACAATGAAGAAGATGATGTTCTGAACCCTACCATCTTACTCCTAAGAACCCTTAAGATTTCATCATGTTCCCATAATCTACTGCGCATGCTCGGATAGTCGTTGCTTTCTTTCAGTACTATTTCCTTTCCCATATCTCTTATTTGATCATGCATCCAGAGAGTGTCATTTTGGACAACTTTTACGAGAGATTTTGCGACAAGAACTCTGATTGATATCTCAGGATTGAACCCACATGCCCTGAACACATATACTGCATCTTCTCGAGTCATCTTCATTTTCAGAAAGAAACACGCTATATCAAGAAACATACTCTTTTCTTGCCCATCAAGTGAATCAAAACTTATCTCTAGTACAGTCTGTAGCAAACCTGGTCGATTCTGCTTCAATTTCTGCAGTGCATCTCTCCACTCCTCTTTCCTCCTCTTGCCATGCAGGAAACAACCAAATACTTCCAAAGCTAGTGGAAGCCCTCCGGTGAGTGACACGATCTGTTCTGTCAGGACAGTTAAATTTCTACAGGGTTTGTCCCTTCCAAAGGCATGGAAGCTAAACAACTGAAGGGACTCTTGTGAGTTCAACTCCTTCACCTCATAGTGTACATTCACAATTCCCTCAGGAAGGGCATCCTGGTCTCTAGACGTGAGAATTATTAGGCTCCCTTTGGAGAACCAATCTCTGCTTCCTGTAAGTGCATTTACTTGACTTGCATCACAAACATCATCTAGAACTATAAGAACTTGCCGCTCAAACACCACCTTTTGGATCCAAACGATCCCATCTGAAATCTCTCTTACTTGGGGTTCCGAAGTGTTGATTGATAGATCACAAATTAATTTTGACTGAAGCGATTGTAACCCAGCTTCTTGCTTGGAGTTCTCTCTGACATTTGAGATAAAACTACGGTGCTTAAAGCGGCCGATAATGTTGTTGTAGAGAGCCTTGGCTAATGTCGTCTTGCCAATTCCACCAGTTCCGTATAAACCCACAATTAGGACATCGCTTGTATTAGCATCGAGCACCTTTCTCAGCTGCTCAACACGTATGTCGATTCCAACTGCGTATTCTACAAGTCCAAGGGGAGTATTTCTCAGCTTCTTCAAGATTCTGTTCACCACTGCTTGGATTAAGTCTTGTTCTTCCCTGAACGAAGAGAAGAGAGAGGAAAAGGCATTTATTTTATTCCTTTACAGAGTTAGCTAGTATCTTCTTATTCGTAGAAACTCCAAACGTTGTCGATGATCCAATTGCATATTTTTTAACGTCAATTAGTATACGATTCTATAATAAACGATAAGCTATCATTCTGACAATGACTGAAGCTGCGACAAGATTATTTTCTCCGAGGAAAGAAAAGTTGGGGATGAAAGTAGAATCAGAGTAGCATTTATTACCAGACTTGAGAAACCCAACCGGAAATGCCGGCGGCCTTGTCCATGGCTTCTCTCCAGCGCTGGACCTTCTCCTTCCCGCCCTTCTCCTCCAGCTCCGGCAACAATTGAAGTTTTGAGCCGCGGATGTCAGAAGGCTTGACTCGGTAGAAAATCGGCAGCAGGAGCTTCCTCTTCTCGAAGATCGTGGCTAGCTCCTCCAGGCACCAACTTGAGTCAGCGTATCTCGCGGAGATCACCGCTATGGCGGCGGCGGAGTCCTCGATTGCTTCGAGCAGGCCTCGCGCAACCTCATCGCCTCCCTTCAGGCCGTCGTCGTCGCGGAATGTGCGGACTCCGTGTAATACGAGCTCATTGTAGAGACGGTCAGTGAAGTGGTGACGTGTATCCGGGCCACGAAAGCTGAGGAAAACGTCCCACCGGTAGCGGAAGCACGGCGAGGCGTCGTCATCGTTGTACGGATCATCCATGTGCAGTATTTCGCCGGACTTCCAACAGGAAACAGCTTTCTCCAGACCTCCGTGAAAAATATGAAAAAAAGGCTTTTAATGGTACGATTCCTCCGTCTCCGTCACCTCAGAATCAAAGTGACCTCAGAATAAAAGAGGCATCTCGTTCTCGTAGTTCTTAGTGGTCTGTAAAGATAAGTTGTTAGGTGGTGGATTTCATTTCGTTTTCCCATTAAGGCTTGAGTCGTTGACAATGACTGATACGTCGTGGTCTTTTATGACTAAAGATGTCACTTATTATTATAATAATATTTAAACATATTATGAATTACTTTAACCCAGCTAATTATGCATTAATTTTTTACTTTATGATCAATAGTATATTTTTTTTATGGTTCATATTATACGATCAGTCAGAAAGTAAAAAATACGTTTACTTAGTGTCATTTATATCATAATTAAATTATCTAATAAGTATATAATTAAATTTCTCATTTAATCATTTCGATAAAATTATAGGACCAACGATGTTAGATTAAAAATTAAATATATATTGAATCAAACAACTCCAAAAATATTAGAGTTTTTAATTAAATCCAAAAAATGATAATTGAATTTCGTCATAAATATCGTTAACGTGTTGAGTTTGGACTTATAGTGTATGAATTATATTTTTTTAATTCAAATTTTCATATCTCAACTTACGACAGAGCGTACATTCAATCCGTAAGTCCAAATTTAATATTTTTTGCATCATTTGAATCACAATTAAAATATATGCTTACTATTTTTAAATAAATACATAATTAAATATCGAGTTGTCAAAATATTTTAAAAAAAAAACTATACATACCTTTTGGTAGCGTTTTTGGTCAAAAAAATACGCGCATATACCTAAATTTCTAACTTTTTTTTGTAATATATACTTTGTTAAAAAAAATTCTGACATGTATATTTTGCGAAAAATAATCTACTTTATATTAATACAAAATATTAAAACATATAATAATAGAGATAGTCTAAAATGAAAAAATAAAGATAAATTTAATATAAAAAACGAATTATTATTTTATAAAGATCATATAAAATTTATTTATTTGTTATTTAAGTGTATTATTATTTTTATTAAAATATAGATTAATTTGTTTAGAAAGTTATATAAACAAATATAATATATGATTTTAAAAAGTAAATATTTTTAAAAAACAAAAACACAAAGGATTCTATTTTATCTTTTAAAATAATATCTAATTTTTTATTTTTCTGTATAAAAGTTTTTTTCAAAACATTTTTCTGTATTTTTTTAAATAATATAATTAAAAAAAAAATACAAATGATAATATTTAAAATTAATGTGTTGTAAATTTTAAAAAGAAAAATATAGAAATGAAAAAAGAAATATCCAGAAAGCAATTATCCTAATTTTAATTAGGAAGATCCAAAGGATTCAGTCTCCCGTCTGCAGAAAGATCCGTTTTGCTGCTAACCCTAGCTCCCGCCCTCTCTCCACCGATCAATCTCCATACTCGCGTCCATACGATCGCTAGCCTCCGGAGGTTTGACAGGTAGAGGCTGGGTGGGAGACGATGCCGTCGCACGCGGATCTGGATCGGCAAATTGAACAGTTGATGGAGTGCAAGCCACTCTCGGAGTCGGAGGTGAAGATTCTCTGCGATCAGGCGAGGGCGGTTCTGGCTGAGGAATGGAACGTCCAGCCGGTCAAGTGCCCAGTCACCATCTGCGGCGACATTCACGGCCAGTTCTACGATCTGATTGAACTTTTCCGGATTGGAGGCAAATCCCCCGATACAAATTACCTATTTATGGGGGATTATGTAGGTCAGTTCTCAACTTGTGACATTTGCCACTGGGTTAGATTCTTAGGAGCTGATTACTCAATTGATCTCAGTAGAGAGTTTGATGGATGTGCATCTGTTTTACTGGATATTGTTCCAAATTAAGCTTTTTCGCCCCTTAGCTGCGGATTACATATGAAGGGTAACCATTACTTTTATGTAATTTTCATAATAATATATTCTTAGGATACTTAGAGTACCACATTCTTTGATAAACTGATGCAGATCGAGGATACTACTCAGTGGAGACTGTTACACTTCTGGTTTCTCTTAAGGTCCGTTTCAGGGACAGAATAACAATCCTAAGAGGGAACCATGAAAGTCGACAAATAACTCAAGTGTAAGCAACTTCTATGCTAGTACTGTTTCACATTCTCAATTTCGTGCAGTTGAACAAAGTAATTAGCAGTTCAGTAACAAATGGTTTAACTAAAAAAACTTTTTACATTGAACTTCAGTTTTAACTAAAAAAAACTTTTGGTGCCTGCTGGCTTAAAGATTAACAAAGGTTTACATTGAAAAGCTGAAAATACTCATCGCTCTATAGAAATTGACTTTCCTGCACTGGGTCTCTAGGCGAATGATTGCTTATGCTCTCTTCCTTCTTTGTGTTTCAGATATGGCTTTTATGATGAATGCCTAAGAAAGTATGGAAATGCCAATGTCTGGAAACATTTCACTGACCTATTTGATTACCTGCCACTCACTGCCCTCATAGAGAGCCAGGTAGTTTGTTCATGTGCCATTTCCTTTAGTGGAACAGCTTGCAAGATTCTTCTTTGTTATATGTTGAATGTTCTCACTGCTGCATCTTCTGTCCTAGATTTTTTGCTTGCACGGAGGTCTGTCACCATCACTGGATACATTAGACAATATTCGAGCCCTAGACCGAATACAGGAGGTATGTTCAAGTTTGCTCGAGTTGCATCCATATGATTTGATAAGGTTGAGCAGAGAACAGCTTATTCAACTTATTCATGAGAAACACTTCCTCTTTTCTCAACCATCACCTTCCAACTGGAATAACTGTACGAGAGTGTTGATCAATTGCATTCTCCAGAAAAGAAGAATGTTTTCCCACATGAAATGACAATGCGAACTGAATTTTAGTCAGCAGATGTCTCTGCTCTTGCACTACCTCGCATTTTGCATTTTTCCTCTCCCATTCTAATCTGATTTTCAACTGAACCAGGTTCCTCATGAAGGACCAATGTGTGATCTCCTTTGGTCTGACCCAGATGACCGCTGTGGATGGGGGATATCTCCACGTGGAGCTGGCTACACATTTGGACAGGATATTGCAGCTAACTTCAACCATACCAATGGACTTACCCTGATTTCTCGGGCCCACCAACTTGTAATGGAAGGATACAACTGGTGTCAGGTCTGTTGGAAAGCTCATTTCATATTTGTCTCTAAGAGCTCATTTCAATGAAGAACTGCAACTACTATATTTCTGCTGCCTTAAAAAGTGACAGACCACGTCTTGTTAGTTTTCAATCTTGGTTGTGATGCACAAGTTGGGTCTTGAAATACATTCCTTATGGAGTTATTGAACCAGGAGTTAGGATAGTTTAAATGTCTAATGGATGCAAATTAATGCAATCCCTTATGTTGAACCCTTTTCCAAGCATTTGACAGAGGTTTTATTTTTACTCACAGGAAAAGAACGTGGTTACTGTATTTAGCGCGCCAAATTACTGCTACCGATGTGGGAATATGGCTGCAATACTGGAGATTGGGGAGAATATGGATCAGAACTTCCTCCAGTTTGACCCTGCACCTCGACAGATTGAGCCCGACACGACACGCAAGACCCCCGATTATTTTTTGTGATTTCCCTCCTTATCTGCATGATGTTATTGTTTTTTCCACTTCACTGCCTTGTTATTTTAGTTGTAGATTCATCTTTAAGAGAGGAAAGAGTTGATTGTCTTTAAGTTAGTTGAGAATCGGTCTTCATAATATAGGTCTCGAGCAATTATGCTGCTGCTTCGGGGATATCTGTGTGTTCAAGAAACAGCCTTATCTTGTATATCTTTTGTATGTGTGGATAAAGTTGTATATCTTTTTTGTTGGGGGGGCAAAGGAATCAGCAACTAATAAGGCTTCATTGAGTAGTGAAATTGTGTTGAATGCTTGTAAATTCATGTCCTATCCTACATGGGTTTTAGAAAATCTTTGTTGTACACTGTAATTGTCACGGAATCATAGGTTATGCTCATATTATGATCGTTAGTAAGTTCCAACTAGATAGTAGATTCAATGTTTTTTTGGGTCGAATCAGGATCCAGTCTAAAGTTTAAGAATTAAGATAGAAGGAAAGAGAAGTCGGAGGATCAAGTACTCATTTTTTATTTTTATTTTTCTATTGCGTTTTATTAATTCGGTAGTTGCAGCCTGCAGGAGTGTAAACTCTCGCGCCACCTGCCACAGCGGAGAAAGAGTACTTTTTATCCACTGAAATGGAAGCGGGAACCATCCTCAGGAATCCTTCCGTTCCGACCAGTCTCTGTCGTCGTCGTCAATCTCTCCGGCCGCTCTTCGTAACGGTCGTTTCCAGTTCACAGGTACCATCAACAGAACACTTTGCTTCTCTATTTACTCATTCCATGTTGAAATTGACGATCGAGCGAGGTTCATAGAAGGAGAGTGGGCTGTACAGAGGGCCGAAGCCGAGGAGGGAATGGGCGGCGGATTGGGTTCGGAATAACGAGAGCACCGTACGGGGCTTGCCTATATACGTCGGCGGCGCATCTCTCCTAGCCGTTCTCTTTAACCGCGCTGTTTCTGGGATTGCTCCCGTCGCCGACGCCAGCAGGCAATGTTGCTTCCTCTTCTTCATTGCTATCTCAGTAGTCTATGGTTATATTTAAATGATTAGGCCTTCAATTCAAACGAAACTCAAGAGTATGTGTTCGAGTTCAATTATTAGTGTGGTTGATGTTTGTGGCTATTTGGCAGTTCACAGTCAAGAGCTGATCTTCTGACGCTGGGGTTAGCTGTTACAAACATACTGACTGGACTCGTTTGGTTGTCGATTCGACCGAAGACTATCTCCGTGGTGAAGTCGTGCTCTCAAATGTCAATTGAAGTTTCCTTCTTTTCTATTATTGTTCGTTCTTTACCGCAATAATAATCCATAATTTATTTCAGGTAAATCCTGAAGGTGTTGAATGCAGGAAGCTATGTTCCAACCTTCCAGAACCTGCTGTGTCTGAGTTGATGTGGTATTCTATTTAACTTTTGAACAAAGAGATATAATTGTGAACTCCTCATACAAAGAGATATAATTGTGAACTCCTCATTCAACAGTGTATGTTTTACAAGTGAATATTGCTGATGAATTCTCCACACCTAATTCAACCATATTTGATTATTTGTAGAGTCTAAGCTCAAACTCGGTTTGTTTCATACATGAAGGAGCAAAATTTTCCATTTACTAAAGAGATTGTGTTTTTCTTAGGGCATGGGAATCTCTATCAACTGCAACATGCTGCCGTTCTTTGGTTATCACTTATGACGGAAAAAACATATTGCAGATTGGTGTAGCTGCCTTATCTCCCCTAGAACCTAGTGAGCCGATGGCTGTAGATGCGGAAAGGCTAATGCAGGGCACTCTTTATCAAGGTGTTATGAGATCCAAAGCTCGTAAGTCGTTTTCTTGAGAGATTGTATCAGCTCACTGTTCATATCGTTGTCTAATAGGACATCTGAAGATACAGATCAAAATTTGCAGAAAATTACTTGGCCAATTTAGCACTTTATCCCGGGAAATCTGAGTTGCCCTTTTTGCCAACGAATACCCAGGTGTTTCTCTAATTCTCCTTTCCGAAAAAAACGTATTGCTTCTATGTTAGTTTGCGGTGGATTAGTTTAAATTTGGCGAACATGCCCAAATTAGTTTAAGACTTCTAGTATGTTTTTATATAATCTGTTTTCAAAAGTTAGCGTGATGTCAACTCTTCAAGGCAGTGATATTGCAACCTCTTGGGGACAAAGGAATAGCAATCATTGGAGGTGACACTATTAGAGGCTTCACTACATCTGATCAGGTTCTTGTCCTCTTTTCTGTGACTCAATGTCAGAATCCTCTAAAACAATTTTACTTTCAACATGCAATTTGGGTGTTGCATTGGGTCTTTAGACCGTTTGCTATCAGATCTTTGCAACTGAAAATCTAGGTTTCTGATTAGTTGGAGGTAAGACAAGTAATCTTTTGAGATATTTGTTCATTTTGTCGATGTTTATACAAGTTAATCTACCTTGCAGACTTGGATAGCATATATTGGAGAGAAGCTGGATGCTACATTGGCCAAATTAATCGGTGGCTCCTCATTACCAGTTGAAATTATCTGCTAATCAGATTACACAGGTTTGACTCGCCCCAACCCTTTTTTCTTATGTCGCTTCAGCTTTTCCTGAGTTGCTTGATGAAACTAAGTCTTGTTAAGTAAAGAACCACTTGGTAGAGGATTCTGCGATTCTTTCCTTAATTATGCATCAGCATGTTTCTCGATCCCTTAAATCCTTTATTAGTGTCTCATCACTCATGACTAACTTTAATTATTTAGACCCAATACATGGAAGCAAGATAGTGTGCACCTCAAGCTGCTCAAAGCTTACTGTTGGAAGAATCAACCAAATAAATGCTCTTGCTTTTTAAATTGCCAGGGAAGTTTCATGAATTCTCTTATGAGTTGTGAAACTACAGATTTTGTTGTCGAAACATGTGATCTGCAAAAACTAAACATTAATGCAAACCTAGGAGTTGACCACAACTTAATAACCCGTCAACATAAGATAATGAGCTCTTCTGTCTAGCTTTGGCAAAATCAAAACATTCTAAAATAAAATAAGATGTTTTTCTCTCTAAACTATATATATATTTCCCAGGACCAATTATCTCAATTCTTTTGACCTGTCCCGAACGATTCCCTAATAAACTATTATAATCAATTTAATATGCCATTATTCGGCGATCCAGTTGTTGTCGGTCCAGAAACTACTTAACATAATATATATATATATATATTGTCGTTTAATATTCCCGTGTCCAGCTTTTAGGTACGGTGGTTGCTGCATACGCAAGTAAGAAGAAATTGGACCATGAAGACGGTGTGGCCAAGTGGCGAAGGGAGACTAGTTTGGATTCTTTATTCTATCCTTTTAGAGTAATCGAACCTTATGTTGTGTCACTAAAACATTCTGGTATTAGAGCAGTTACATGTGCTTTGTCCCTCGTTGAATCCTCTTCTTTTGTGTTGTCATTTGGCAACTCTTTTGCACATTGTCCAGACTGACAGGAAAAGTAACATCTCCCCCACCAACCTTGGAATGAATATTTACAGTTACCAATATGATGAATTTATGATTGATACAGCTTGTTCTCGATCAAGGTGGCGTTATATGTAAGGATAAATGATCAAGAATGGAAGCATTAAGAACAAAAGAATCAATCTTTACTAAAAACTAAAAAACTGTGTGAGTCGAGTTTCAGCACCCGCAGTAGTCTCTACTATCCAACCGGTTGTTCATCAGAATCAAGTACAAGAAGAGAGCCTAGAGGCAAAAGAATGAACAAAAAGAATTTTTGCTATTTGTGTAGTTCTTCTGAATTGCACCAAATGCAATCAAGAATCTGCAATTCATCCCCCACAGAATGAATTTGTTACCTGTGTAACGAAGTTGTGATTTTTACTTTCTGGACCTCTCCCATGGCAGCTTCCCAGTTGCAGAATCGGCAAAATTAGCAAGCACAAAGTCTCTAAGTCCAGTGTCCCAAACCTCACAGAACTGCAACCTCCAGTTGGGTGGTTCAATGGGTTCTGTTCCGAGACCCGGGGCTCTGTCTCTTGAGCCTTGATTCTGATTGTCCTGCCAATCGGCCACATAGGTGGCCACTCTTCTGTAGAACTTAGCCCTGAAGGTTTCCCACACCTGGTACTTGAAGTGGTTGATCACGGCCATGCTCTCGGGGACGTTGAGGGTGCGGAATCCTTCGTCGAGCTTGAAATGGTGGACTTCGTTCAACAGGGTGGTGTCTAGAGCATCCAGGCGGACAATAGATTTGTGCCTCTCGGGCTGCCGGAGCCTACAAGTGTACCCAACTGTCACTCCCTGTGGAGGATGCGCCACCAATCCTGAAGGGCCGAAACTGTGGCAAGCCGTTCTGAGCTCTCCAACGTGAGAGGATGAAGCCGAGAAGTTCGCTACCATGGCTCGGAGAGAGTTCTCTCCCGGGACACCAAGAACCCTTTGGCGGCGGTTGCTTGGGAAGGGGAAGTAGAAGAATTCATCAACGTCAAAGAATCCCACCCACTCGCACTCAGTTCTTGCCCTCAGCACGCAGTGCGAGAATCCTGCCTCCTGCGTCTTTATCCATGGCCAGCTATGGCGACTGACGTTGTAGTTTTCTGAATCGAGCTCCTCAATCACCTCTGTAATGGAGTCGTCGCTGTTGTTATCGTAGATGAACCAACGCTCAACTCCGAGCCACGCGTGGTACGTGATCCACTCCCGCAGGGACGATGCTTGGTTCCACACCATCGTGCAGGCGCAAAGCTCGTACTTCCGCTTCGGCTTATCTTCTGTATAACGAAAGTCGGACCTGTGAAGTTTGGCTACCGAAGGAAGGGGAACATGGACGGGAGATTTTCCGGCGCCGCCGTGGAAGTTTGAGGGAACCCCGATAGTGACTCGGATTCCCTGGGCCTTGCTCGGGTTTCTCTGAACGCTACGCGGCAGTAAACACCTGACAACCTCCTGTGCGGCTGCGACTGCCTCCGTAGTGAGCACCAAACCGTCATCTCTCTCCCAATTCCCTAAACCGAAATGACAGCTGAAGTACGTCGGATCAGACTTCCGGTGAGGACGGAGATTCAAGCCTTTAGCGAATACTAAAGCCGTATCTCCATCCAAGACGGCTTCATACGCCATCTTATCCCACGATATAGCCCGGCCAAACCTCGGCGACCATCCCTCCTCCGTTCCGCCGCCTCTGTAGCGCAAATCGACGACGGAGGAGTGATTCGCCGGAGGTAGCGGACATCGTACCATAGACCGAACCTCGTTGTACTCATCCACCGATATCACAGGCAGCACGGACTCCTCTTGGCTCTCTATCTCCTCCGTGGAATTATCGCTAACTAACTCGTGGTAAACGCAGTCCAACTTCCTCTCGTCGTGGACCCTATTAGACACGAGAAGCAAATGGTCAGGGAACTGGATCCGATCCTCGACTCTTAGAGGCATCGATAGGAGTCCTCCGTTAAGAGATTCGAGAACCGAGCTGCTTGCAGTAGCGGAGAGAAGCGACAGAGACGGAACGCTGAGAACCGGCCGTAGAGTCGCCGTGTTAACAAGGTATCGGTCCGATGACAGGAACAGCAGGAAGACGAAGAAGGAGAGACAGAGGACGAGAATACGCGGCGAGAAGAGATGGAGTAGGTAGTGGTGAGGCTTGAGGCTGCGCTTCCGCTTCCGCCGCTGCTCAGAATCCATTGGCGATGGCAATGTTAAGGAGGATCGACGGAAAGGAAAAGGCGTGTGCAGATCTGGAGAGTATAAAGAAGCGACAGTGGGAAACTGAGGATTTCGTTATGGCGTGAATGGAGTCTCTGATTGGGGGTCCAGAGAGAGGGCAATTTATGGTAATTTAGTTTCACTAATTAATAATTAAAATATTAATTAAAGTAATATTCTCGAATAATCAATTCGAAATTGACCGCTGCCTCCTGCCTAAACATAAATTTAAAGTTTTTAAGCAAATTATATATATAACTAAAAAATAAAAATGGCACGGATAGTGTTTCTGTTGAGTGTTTTTTGATCTATAGATTATTTTAAAATGATTAATTCAATTCATACAAAAAAATAGGTTGATCTTTAGCGAAATTTAGGCTTGTCCAAATGAACCGGTTCGGACGAATTGGTCTGGTCTGAAATTGGTTTGGTTCGAACCGATTCGGCCGAATTAGTTCCAAAACCAGACCAGTGCTTTTAGCCTTCAAATAGAACAGTTCAAAATAGTACAAAAAATCCAGTTCGAATCGGTTCGACTCGACTCGTTTTTTGATACTGGTTTATACTTAAATTTAAATCAAACCACTTTGAACCCATATACTTTTAGAACCAGTTTGAAGCAAAATCAACTAAACCGGTCTGAAATTAAACCAAACCTAGAGATGTTTTCAATAAACCAAACCTAGAGATATATTGGACTATCGTATGTTGATGTTGAACAGGATTTTAGTCGGTTGTGGAACAGATTTTCAATCAGTTCAGTGTGTTTTTCAGACAGTTCAGTGTGTTTTTCAGACGGTTCAGTGTGTTTTTCAGTCGGTTCAGTGTTTTTTCAACTGGTTCAGTATTTTTCAGTTGGTTCAGTATTTTTTAAGACGGTTCAGTGTGTTGGACATGATTTTTAGCCGGTTTAGGTTCAGTTTGAATCTGAATATTTTCCGAACCAAAATTGATATAAAAAAAACAGATCAGAACAGTTCGAACCGGTTCTGAATCGGTTCGAACCAGACCAGTTCTTTTTTCCCTAAACCAGATCAATTTTTTTAAAAACATAAAAATGTACTGATTTTTTTCAAACCAGACCAGTTCATAACCGGTTCGACTCCGAACCGGTTCATGAACAAGCCTACGAAATTCTTGATTCATGCATTATTTTATAGACTTGTGCAATAAAAAATATAATATATATATTGTATTGTATAAAAGTTTATGAATAGCAAGAGTTTACGGGATAAACGAATTAATCTTTAAAATTAAAGATTAATATGAGGCATGTATCGACACGTAAATCTGCAAAACATATTTAAGACCTATAAATTAATTCATTAATAATTACGAGTTGTATATTTTCCTATCTAAGACAAATTTCTAACTTTAATGAATATTGTTCCTTTCAAATGGTTGTGCGAATTATCTCACGATGGAAAATATGGATTCCATAGAAAATGAAGTATGGATTCATTGTGTTCCTACCTTCCTACTATTATTGCATATTTTTCCTTTTAACTTTAAATTGGTAATGCATCTATGTCTATATATTTCCTACAATATAGCTTCATTATTAATATGACCATTGAAAATTTTCAATAATGGGAATGGTATTGCTATAAAAAAAATAATGCATGAGGTATTGAAATAGTGATGATATTCCGCCTATAAGAATTGTCCTAACACGTTTTCTTTTGTACTTATACGCACCTCCTGTCAACTGTCAAGACCCATCATTTGTTTCGTTTTGACAAACAGCAATTCTATATTATTATTATTATTACATATATATAATGATTTATTAATGTACGTAATTATGTTTGAGAATCTTCCATATATAAGAATGGATTATACTTTATAGCATAGTTATCAGAACCGGACCGGTCCTCGAACCGGCAAGGGGACCGGTTCCCGATTCGGACGGTCGGACCCGGTCAGACCCGGTTCGATATGCGGTTCACTGTTCACAAGCTAAAAAAAACTGAAAATACAGACTATGTAATATGTACTATGACCAACAAAGCAAACTCACAGATTAATACAATTATACAAGGGATGATATTATAATCAATTCCAAATTCAACAGCATTACTTTCTGGTCCTAACCTCAGTTTCCGTTAATACGTCCAGGAAAGGAAGCAGTGATAGCAGGGCATGGTCCGTGGGATCAAAAAACCAACTCTGAATAGGAATCCCGTTACTGACTTGCAGTTGGAAGACCTGGAATCAAACACGGGTTCGATATTACATTGGTTCGATATTACATTTCTTTGATCATTTTGATGAAACAATTATATGTTCCATTTTCCTGGTAATACATAGAAATCTTACTGAACTGAAAAATCAAGGCACAGTTTTCAGGGTTTCAACCAAAATCAGGCAGATGCTAGAGTTTTTAATGAGGTATACCTATGGCAGTGCTAAGAAAGATGTGTGATAGGTGAAAATGGAAAGAGAGGATACCTGGGGACAATTGTCAACAATTGCAACTCTTGCTAGGTCCACTCCTAGGATAGTAAGATCATTTGTGTAGTTTCCGTTAATAACTACACATGAGTCACAATAAGCTCTTCTGGAGAAAAACTTCTTCTCAGGATCCATCATATCCAACAGCTGCCCAGCGTATATGCTTTCACTTGCAGTAAATATGACCACTTCGAAATCAGCATACCAAATGGTAGGGAACTGCTCCTTGATGGGCTCCAGAAGCCTGACAGCAATGTCAAGGCCAGCATTGGCGCCATGAGCCAACTCTGCAGGATTCTTCATGGTACCGAATGGACCTCCAGACTTTGTCTTCACGTCAAAGGTACCAGCAGAGTGCCATCTGAAAGTTTCGCAATAACCATCAATCACCAGAAAATAAACAAGTAATAATCTATACAGACATATACATCAAAACTAGCTAAGTTTTCAAATGGAAGCAATATGATCTGTCGGCAAAGAACCGAAATGAAACGAACCAAACTGAATGGACCTGTCGAACGCTGCGCTACTGCTGAGGTCTGTCGAACGCGATCTGGTCTGTCGAACGCGAGTTGCGCTGCGCTGAAGAGAAGAACGACGGCCGAGGAAGCTGTGCTGATTTCGGCTGAAGCTGCGCGAGGAAGATGAAGCGGAACGACTGATTTCAGATTTCTGAACGTGTGATCTAACCTAGCTAGCAGTGAACCGAACCGCTTGGTTTGTAAAAAGCCAGAAACAGACCAATCGGTTTCAACCGAAAACCGATTGGTTTGTAAAAAAAAAAATCAACTAAAATGTGAACCGGATACCGCCCGGTTTTTAAAAAATAATTGTTTAAATATGGTTCTAACTTAGAAGTTTATAGGGTGTTTTAGGTTTAAGTCTGCTTGATTCCTTTCTTGCGTCTCCTTAGGCAAAGTTAATGCGTTTGTCTGAAGTTGAACAAGTGGAGGTGGGTGGGTGTGGGGTGTACGAGAGATATCAATTATCAATTCATAATTTATATATTATATAATACGATTAAATATTTATAATGATATGTATTTAAGTATATATTTATACTTTAGATAAGAATATTAATTGGGTTTAAATAATTTTAATGTACAAATATCCATATAAACAATATTAATTAATTGTGTCTAATCGTACGTGTATACATGTGACATATTTAAGTATATTAATACAATTAATATGAAATTAGTGAATTTCATGTTGTATCATTTCGTGTGACCCATTTTGTTGTATTCATCAAAATTAATTATGTTTGTGTGTCGTGTCGCGTGTGATCTGCTAGTTAATTGTGTCGTGTTTGAAGTTTCAATACATTAGATACGACATATTAAATAACATATAATGATTAGTGATACGACACGACACGACACAATTGTCATCTCTACTTAGAACGAGAAGACAAACTAGGAGTAGACATAAACTAGTTAGGTGTATGGGTGTGAGTCATGTCAGGAGTCGTCTGACCCAAACACGATCTCGTGTATTCGTATGAGTCAATTTTCGAAACTCAAACCTGACCAACGGGTCGGTATGTCAACCCACGAGTCAAACTTGACCCGTCAGTAATAGTAATGACAAATGCATGGGTCAGACTGACCCGTTCGACCCACCATTAGTTAAAAAATCAGAAACATCCGCAAAACTTGACACATGGGTTGACCCAAACCATAAACAATTGTAATATTTTATTTAATAATATATAATAATTCAATGGGTCACAGGATGATCCCAATTTGACTCGTGTTTTCACAGATCATTCATAAGTTGTGTCAAAATGACTTATGAGTCAAAATATCTAACTCATACACGACCCGTGGGCGGATCACCTACGGGTTGTGTCAAATGGTAGCTTACTTAAAAATGGTAAAGGTATTGTTGACACATATTTTCACTAATATATAATAATTCAATGGGTCACGGGTTGACACATGGATCATGACTATTGACCTAAACCTGACCCGTGTCTTCGCGGATCATTCATGAGTCGTGTCAAAATAACACGTGGATCAAAATGTCTAACTCAAACACAACCGTGTACAGATCACACACGGGTTGAGTCAAATTTTGAAACATCTAGTTAGGTGTGAAATGGTAGCTTACTTAAAAATGGTAAAGGTACTGTTGACACATATTTTCACTGCTTTATATTTTTTGTTTAAATATCATAGTTCGAACTAATTTATATATTTCATCAATAAAAGATATTTCAAATCTTCTAACTTCAATAATCAGTATGATAATATATGAAATATTCAAAAATAAACTTTAAGATGATAACTAAATATTGTTGCTGATTAGCTGTGGGACTAAATACAAGTATACAACTACAAACAACATTAAAAAATATTAAAAATAATATTAGTCACTTTATTAAAAATGGTATGCAAATAATATTAAAAATAGGTATATACAATATTAAACTGATTTTTGTAGTTGGTATGAACCATTCCATATTATATATATATATTGTGAGAGTTCAAAATCAATACAATAATTGAAGAAAGATAAATTGAGTTTAGCCTCTAAGATTAGAATGTTGGACCCTTTTTAGTTTTTGAGGTGTTCATTAGGAAGGAATAGGACGTAGAGCCTTAACTAAATCGATCACTAGCGGCTAACTATGACGGTTCATTCCTTAGCCCTTATTAGGGTGTCAACTTTTGACCACGGTGACCCGTCTACGTGTCAGGTTTGGATCATACATTTTGATCTACGAGTCATTTTGGCACGACTAATGAATAATCTTTAAAAAAATGGGGCAGGTTTGGGTCACCGACTTTGACCCATGGGTAACCCGTGACCCGTTAACGTTGTGTGCGTAGCTTCCGAGTTGTTGCTACTGATGGAGTTATTGTTGTTTATGGCTGCTTACTTGCACAAGCTAAGGCAGAATACATTGAAATCAAAGAATCGAAACAAAAATCAAGAGAAAGAAGGTGATTACAGAGTCTTTGTCGATGAATTGGTCGTGAAAACATGAAATAAAGCAACTTATGGGAATTGACAACAATCTGTTCAGAATCCTCAACACCGATTTGCGTAGAGAAGCCAACGAAGGATTCAACAATGACATTTCGATGATTTTGTAAGTGTCGCACTGAAATGCTTACAGTTTTTGTGAAGATTGTTCGTCTGACCCATTGGTTGACCACCGACCCGCGAATTAGGTTTGAGTTGCGAAATTTAACTTATACAACTACACGGGTCAAGTTTGGGTTACACGATTCCTGACATGACCTGTGACACGACTCATGGGTCAACACAACCCGCAAATTGACTCCCCTAGCCCTCCCTCCCCCCTAACCCGCAAAAAAAAACTGTATGTTATCTTATTGGGTTTCTATTGTGGCCAAAAATATTATTGGGCTTCTATTGTCTGATTAGACAAGGGCCCAACAAAAGAGATTTATTGTTTTTTGTCAAAACAAAAGAAGAGCCTTTTGAACTAAAAAGATGTTCAGGTGGAATAACTTGATGAAGAGTTTATGTTTTGGGGTCACAAAGCCACAAACGGAATGGAATTAAAGCACGTGACTTGGGCACGTGGTGTGGAGAGAATGGACTGCTATGAAGATTCCATGAAGTTGGGCTCTGTAGTTAATGGGCCGAAGGCTCGAAACTGAATGAATTTTCTTCGAACAGGCTTAACAATTGGACCGCTTACATTTAAAGCCCATCTGTATGTAATAGGTACCCATCTGTATTTATGTATACAGAATTGATATTAAAATATTTCGTATTTAAAGAACTGTTTAGACACAATAAATAAACGTATCTTAACCATTTCTAATATATATAAACACACTTAAAATATGTATATTTAAATTTAATCTGGTACTTATTTATGAATTATTTGTTAATTTTAAATTTAATTAATTAAATTATATAATTTGTGGATTTCATATTATGGAATATTTGTTGTATTACGATGATGATACAAATGGCTTTGCTGTATATATATATATATATAATAAGATAAAGAAAGCCCTAAATCAATCGATAAATCTTTTATCATCGGCGGCCAAGGCCAACCGGCAAATGGTGCCCTAATTGCCCATAGAGAGGAAAGTTTACTGCCTACAGCCGGTAAAAAATGAAAAACAACCGGAAAAGTGAAATATGTAGAGAAAAAAAATTGCTACCTCCACTCCTCTCTCCCCCATTCCTCTTATATTTCAGAAGTGTTCCATTCGTATCCCCTCCACATATATAAGCTCTCAAGTTCTCAACCTCTTTTCTCTTATTTCTTTGCTGCAAATTCCATTGTTGAGGATTCAATTATCTTCTTCCCTCCCTCCCTCGGTTGTTGTCTCCCCTCTTCGTCCTCTCCACCTCAGTCGTCTTTCTCAGGTTGATGCCTTTTTCGTCTGTGATTTTCCATTTTGCTGCTCTGATTGTGCGTCCGATTGACCGTAAGTGGTTATCTTTACGTGCCTTTGTGTTCAAGTTATGTAATTGCTTCCTCCTCTCCTGATGGGTAATGCGAACTGCTGTGTTGCCCTGGCTGCAGGATTCGTTCTCCGGAGGCGATCAGTTGACAGTTCAGGTCAAATATTTAGCTCACCTTTTTTGTATCTCAGTGCCTTTTGCGGTTAGATCTGCTGTGCCGGTGGCTGTTTTGGTTGAACGAAGGGCTTAATGGTTGCATCGATTGTACTAGCAAGCATGATTTCTTGTAGAAGATAGAGAGGCAGTGGAAGCCCTGTTGTGCAATTTTGTGAATCTCTGAAGATGAAGAGGTCGAGAGATGATGTATTTATGGGACCTCAACTCAAGAGGCCTGTGGGAGCGCCTAGAGGAGAAGCGTAAGTCTATCATCTTTAGTATTCGGCCTTTATTATATAAATTACAGATTTTTCTTGTATATATGTAGCTTCATCCGTGGACCACTTTTGAGTTTTAGGGATTTTATTGTTATGAATTAGTAAATCTGACTGAGTTGTGAATGACGAGCTTCTGATCGTAGAACTGCTGCGTGCTGCATCTAGAATCTGATGGTTCCGTTTTCATTAGATTGTAAAAAACTTCATTTTTTGGATCAATATTGTGGATGCCGTTTGATCATTTTTTGTTCTCCCACCTGAACGTTAAAGTTCTGATTTTATGTAATTATTACTACCCTATAGAGCATTTGGAGTAGAAAGATTCAGTGCCTGAGTAACTGATTTATGGTTTTACTGAGCTTATTAATTGAGCACCTTGAAGTAATCATCTTTGTGTTTGTTTGCTTTGAAGCTCTGGGCAACCTCAATCTGCTGCTGCTGCTGCAAGTGCGCAGAAGCTGACGACGAATGATGCATTGGCGTATCTCAAGGCAGTGAAAGATATCTTTGAAGACAAGAGGGACAAATATGATGACTTTCTTGAAGTCATGAAAGATTTTAAGGCTCAGAGGTTACAAGATGGTGTTATGTGACACTGATATGCATTATATAATGATGATATGTTTGAATGATTTTGTTTTTTATTATTAAAAGTGTGGGGTTGTGAACTGTGATTGTAGAATTGACACAGCAGGGGTCATAGGAAGAGTGAAGGATCTATTCAAGGGACATCGTGATCTGATCTTAGGATTCAACACATTTCTCCCCAAGGGATTTGAGATAACTCTACCACCTGAAGATGAGCAACAGCCTCTGCAGAAGAAGCCTGTGGAATTTGAGCAAGCTATAAGTTTTGTGAACAAGATAAAGGTCAAATCATCTTTCAGTATATGATTTGCTTATTATTATTTTTATTTAGTTATAATCTTTATATTAGTTCTTTGTCTCTGTAGATGCGGTTTCAAGGCGATGATCGTGTTTATAAATCATTTTTGGACATCCTGAACATGTATAGGAAGGAAAACAAATCAATTGGCGAGGTCTATCAGGAGGTAAGCAATTCAAGATTTCTCTTTAACTGAATTTGGTTAATAGCAGCATTTTCCTACTCACTGATGCTAGTTCTGGTTACAGGTTGCTGCACTTTTCAAAGATCACACGGACTTACTTGAGGAATTCACACATTTTCTACCTGATGCATCTCCTGCTCATGCAGCTGCTCGGAGGGACTCTCTGCTACGTGATAGAAGCTCTACTATACCCTCAATGCGGCAAATGCACATTGACAAAGTCTGTTCTTTCCTTCAATTTTTAAAATTGCATTTCAGTGTTGGATTATTATTTCATTATGAATTCTCCCTAATACTTGACTATGCAATTATCCAGAAAGAAAGGATCTCAACTTTGCATCCTGATCGTGATACAAGCGTAGACCGACCGGATGTTGATCATGATAGATCACAACAAAAAGCTGAGAAGGATCAGCGTAGACATGGTGAGAAAGAAAAGGAGAGAAAAATTGAGAGAGATAGGAAAGAGAGGGATCAAGATGCCTGTGAGTATGATCATGATAGCACTCGGGACACCAACATGCAACGCCTTGTGCAGAAGCGCAAACGTTCTGGTGCTTACCCATTGCATCAAGATGGAGAAGGTGAAGAGAACTTTGGAGCTGTTGCTGGATCATCATCATATGATGATAAAGCTGCTGTTAAAAGTGAGTTTATGCTCTTTGTTTAATTACTAAAAATGTTATTAATGTCAAACTTGTACATATATAAAATGGTGGTATGAACGGAATAATCAGCATCATTGTTTGCACAACACTTTTGTTTTAGCTCATTCGTTGGAGTTGTTTTTTTAGTTTTTAATACTTGGTTAGAGCTCATCCTGTTATCTTATTTGTAGGAATTTTTTGTTCGTTTCCATGCCAGTCTCAGAGTTAGTTTATTTGTGTCATGCAGATATATATAGCAAAGAGTTTGCTTTCTTCGACAAAGTGAAGGAGAAATTACACAATCCTGAAGATCACCAGGAATTCTTGAGGTGTCTTCACATATTCAGTGAGGGGATAATTTCAAGACCAGAATTACAAAATTTGGTATAGTTCATTCAATCACGTATTAGATTTATAAAACTAGACATGGACTATTGAGAAAATAATGTTTCTTGTGGACTCTTTGCTTCCAGGTCAGTGACTTACTTGGAAAATATCCTGATTTAATGGATGGATTAAATGAATTTCTAGCTCATTGTGATAAGAATGGTAATACTTTGATACGATCATGCTTCTGGTGTGTTATGTTTGTTTTGATTGATAAAGGGGAAAGAAGTTTCTATTCTCTTTTATGAAATCTATTAACATTATTAATACAATTACATTTTTCGCTGCAGAAGGGTTTCTTGCTGATTTTATGAGTAAGAGTAGTAAGTCTTTTGAGACCTTTCCCCCTTTCTATTCTTTTGCGCATCTTATTCAATCAACAGAGACGACTTTTCTTAAACTGATTTGTGTACAATATTTATTCAATAGGACACTTACCAAGACCAATTAAGTCCGAGGAAAGGGATAGAGACCGTGATCATGAAAAGGGTGAAATAAAGGAAAGAGATCGGGAGATCAGAGAGAGAGAAAGGCCAGAAAGGAATGTGGCCATCAGTAACAAAGATCCAAGCACTCACAAGATGTCTTTGTTCTCAAGCAAAGATAATAAATATGTTGGGAAGGCAGTTAATGATCTTGACCTCTCTAATTGTGAACGCTGCACTCCCAGTTACCGACTGCTGCCAAAGAATGTAGGAGCACTTTGTTAAATGATTTGTTCCTTGTTCAGTGATGAAAGCTTATCCATGAGCCGGGTTTCATGTATTCTGAACTTCTTTTTGTTATGCAGTATCCTTTTCCATCTGTGAGCCAAAGAACAGACCTTGGTTCTGAAGTTTTGAATGACCATTGGGTGTCTGTAACCTCTGGAAGTGAGGACTACTCGTTTAAACACATGCGCAAAAACCAATATGAAGAAAGCTTGTTTCGTTGTGAAGATGACAGGTTAGAAGCTGTTCTCTTTATCACATTATTAGGAGAAAAAAGACATGCTATTTACTTCTGAGCTTATTCACTACTTCCATTTGCAAATTGCTTTTGTGAAGTTATTATCGTACCATAGTTTTTAACTATTTCGTGTTTCGTCATATTTGATTTAGTTTTTGATTATTTTTTCAAAAATATATCTGGAGTGATATGGCATGATCCCTCCTTTTCTCCTGATATATTTTGAATAATCCATGTCTACTCCAGGTTTGAACTGGACATGCTGTTAGAATCTGTAAATGTAGCCACGAAACGTGTGGAAGAACTTTTGGAAAAGATTAACAACAATACAATCAGCAGTGACAGTTCTCTTCGAATTGAGGATCACTTGACAGGTTACAGTGACTTGCTGGGTTTTCACAGCTAAATTTCCTAATCCTAATTATATGATTTGTTTCTAATCCTTCTTCACTTATATGATTTGTCTCTAATCCTTCAGTTCTAAACATAAGGTGCATCGAGCGAATATATGGTGATCATGGGCTTGATGTGGTGGATGTCTTGAGAAAGAATGCTTTCCTTACTTTGCCTGTAATATTGACCCGTCTCAAGCAAAAGCAAGAAGAATGGGCCAGATGTCGTGTCGAATTCAATAAAGTTTGGGCTGAAATATATGCTAAGAACTATCATAAATCACTCGATCATCGTAGCTTCTACTTCAAGCAGCAGGATACCAAGAGTTTGAGTACGAAAGGTATTTAAATCCTGTAAATTCTTATTAGCTTTTAAGTTTAATAAAGTGCTGTTCTGTAAGATCTTTAGCCTGATTGCTTCTCGTTCCTGTATTTTCTTAGCTCTGCTGTCAGAAATTAAAGAAATTAGCCAGAAAAGGCGGAGGGAAGATGATGTGCTTCTAGCAATCGCTGCTGGAAATAGACGAACCATCACCTCTGATATGGAGTTTGATTACCCAGATCCAGACATCCATGAAGATTTATATCAGCTTATAAAATATTCATGTGCAGAGGTTTGTTCAACTGAGCAAGTGGATAAGGTTATGAAAATCTGGAACACATTCTTGGAACCCATGCTTGGTGTCTCTTCTCGGCCTCAGTGTGCTGAGGATACAGAAGATGTTGTGACGGCAACCTGTGAAGCTGTCAAAGGTGGCTCTGCCAGTGTAGATGCTGCTGGTAATGCCATGAACTCAAGTCAGCCATTCCCTCCAAAAAATGGAGACCTTCCACAAGAACAAAGTAGTGGAAGCAGGACTTTGGTGAATGGAAATAATGGAGAAGCTGTGGATCGGAGAACTCCTCAGCATGGTAAAGTGCAGAGTACTCCCTCTGTTGCTGATGAAACACCAAATGTCAGCAGGCCATCTAGTTCTAATGACCGATTAGTCCATGGAAATACTTCCCTTGCTGCAGTGTCTGGCCAAAATAATGGACGAACTATTATCGAAAAGACCACTTCAGGTTTGAGCATTCCTCTACTTTGGAGTAATTTCTTGGAGAAATTGCTGTATATGATCTGTTTTGAATGGAAATGAGTTAAATCCATTTCATTTACGATTTAATTCTGAATTTTGTGGCATCATAATTTTTCATTAAAGATATTGCTTATTTATTAGATTTATAGAATGATGTGGCAGAATCACCTCCACTGATCATATTCCATATCCATGATCGTAAATGAATAGTAAATCCTTTCAGTTCCCTTTGCTGCTATCTTTCATATTGCAATTGGCTTGAGATTTTTTTTTTTTTCATTTCAAGGAGCTGTAGGTACTCCTTCAAGACCAAAAATCCATGCTGTTGAAGCTACTGTTCAGATCAGACCTCCCTCCGAGGTACAAATACATGCAAAAAAACAAACTGTATGCTAGCTAGTTTATTTGTTGAGAACTTAAAGTTCATAAGACTAAGCACATTTTTGGGTTAATGCGATGCAAGTTAATTTCTATGTGTGTTTAAATTTCTGTCATTGTTCAGGGCGTTGATGGTACAAGAGCCAACCCATCCACGAACGGGTACCATGAAGCATCTATTAGTCAGCCCAAGATCGAAAGAGAGGAAGGTGAATTGTCACCTAATGGAGATTTCGAGGAGGATAACTTTGCAGCTTACGGGCAGGCAAGTCTAGAACCACCTGTAAACAAGGGCAAAGACAGTGATGCAGCGACCAGTCAATTCAAAACCAGACACGGGGAGACTGAGGCTGGTTGTGGTGAGACAAGAGGTAGGAATGAGGCTGATGACGAAGGCGATGAAAGTGCTCATAGGTCATCAGAGGAGAGCGAGAATGCTTCCGAGAATGGTGAGATTTCTGCGAGTGAATCTGGTGATGGTGAAGATGGGTCCCACGAAGAACAGCACGAAGAAGATGCTGACCATGAAAACAAGGTCGAGAGTGAAGGTGAGGTAGAGGGTGTTGCAGATGCTCACGATGCTGAAAGAGACGTCTCAGAACGATTTTTTCAAAATGTGAAGCCTCTGGTGAAGCACGTGGGTCCCTCGGTCCATGACAACAAACATAAAGCTTCTCGTGTTTTCTACGGAAACGATTCTTTCTATGTGCTTTTCCGGCTTCACCAGGTACACTTAAATTGTGCTCCTCAAACATGAGTATTTGGAGTAAATACACCACATTCGCCTTGACTCAGTAAAAAAACAAACTTATTTTTATAACTGCAGACGCTTTATGAGAGGATACAATCTGCTAAAATAAACTCCTCATCTGCTGAGAGAAAATGGAAGGCTTCAAGCGATGCTAGCCCGAGCGATTCCTATGAAAGGTGGTTATTTTTAAATTTTTAGTTAAAAATATATATTGGTTCTTGATTTTTTACTTGTTGCATCAAACGAAGTTGAAATCACCATTCCAATGTGTTTCAGATTTATGACAGCCCTCTACAACTTACTAGACGGTTCTTCTGACAATACAAAGTTCGAAGATGACTGCAGAGCTATCATAGGGACTCAATCTTACCTTCTATTCACATTGGACAAGCTGATTTACAAGTTGGTCAAACAGGTTCTTTTTCCTAAACTTGCGTGAATACTTATTTTGTTTTTATTTTCCAAATCGAGTTGAATTTGATTTTTTACAACAGCTTCAAGCGGTGGCGACTGATGAAATGGACAACAAGCTGCTGCAATTATTTGCATACGAAAAGCTGAGGAAAAGAGGAAGATTTGTGGATATTGTTTATCATGAAAATGCCCGGGTTCTACTCCATGAAGAGAATATATACAGAATTGAATGTGTATGTAGCTACGCTACCTATCGTTTACTTACTACACTATTACATTGTTTTGATTCTTCACGATTGTAATTTTCTTTTTTCTTGTCACAGACAACTTCCCCTTCACCATCCCGATTGTCAGTCCAACTTATGGATAGCAGTCATGACAAACCCGAAGTTACTGCAGTGACTATCGACCCTAATTTTGCAGCCTATCTGCACAGTGACTTTCTCACGGTGGTTCCTGACAGAAAAGAAAAGTTTGGGATTTTCTTGAAGAGGTGAGTGCCTACCACAATAGAAGATTCACCATGTCAAGTTACATTGTATGTTGATTAAGATTACTTGTATGGATTTTGAGTTGCAGGAACAGACGCAAAATTGTAGGTACCGATGAAACTCGGGCCATGGAAGGACTTAAAGTTATTAACGGTCTGGAGTGCAAGATAGCTTGCGCCTCATCGAAGGTAAATAACACATCTTTTCATGCGTGTCTTTGTTTTCCTCTTTTGTATCTTCAGTTTGAATAAGAAAAAATGAACTATTTTGATAGGTGTCATATGTGTTGGACACGGAAGACCTTTTGTTTCGTAAGAAGAAAAGGAAATCCAAACATCCCGAAAAGAACAACTCCTCCTGTCAGGATCGAAGCCGTAGTACGTTGAGGCTGCAGAGGTTTCACAGATTGTTCTCTGGTGCCTCGTAATCGATCCTACAACTCTTAGTATTTCAATCTGTTCAACAAATGGTATGTTTTTGAACCCTAAACCATTCTCTGAGTTTGACTGCATGATAAGTAAAGTTCATGAATCTCAATTGATTCTGCAGTTTCAATTCTGCAAATTCATAGTTGATTTCTGGGACAAACAAGCACCAGCCAGCCATGTAATGATCATTTTGCCAGATGAATGAAGAATAATCAAAGGAAAAAGGTAGGGGGGGTTTAGGAGGAATCCAGATTATTTGTAGATTGACCATAATTTTGTGTCATCAATCTGTTGTGTAAATATAAAAGGGTTGGGTGGGTAGAAGGGTTGGGATCCTTCTGTAATGTAAAATTGAGAAAGACCTTTGATTCATCCATCTTTAAAGTTTGTCTAAAACTGCTGCTTTTCTTCTTCCTATATTCAACATTCGTAAGACAATAAATAAATTAATCCTACATAAATAAATACTGATATATATATATATATATATTTTTTTTTTTTTTTGAACTTTAATATATATATATATTAATTTGACTACAATCTCTATAATTAAGATCTATAAGTTTTGTTATGCTTTATAAGTTTTGTTATGCTTAGTTGTCAAAAAGAAATTCCTTCATTTGTAGATTAGCATTCATCATGTGTACATTTGAAAACTAAAATTCGATCGAAGCATCTAATCGATTTTCATGGTGCGTTATAATTTTCTCACTTCCTCATTTTTTATTTTTAAAAGTTTTATTTTTCTTTGATTTTTTTTAATATTGTATAATTTTATATCAATTATCACGATAACCATTTTGTATCAAATATTATTATTTTATTGCAATACAAAAGTATTTTATTTTTCTTTGACTGTTTTTTTCAATATTGTATAATTTTATAACTAAATAAATATTTAATTAAATAGTTTTTATTAATGAAGTAAACACTATATATACTTAAAAGTATTTCATTTTTATTAATATGTCAATATAAAAGTTTACAACTATGTATAATTATAATAAAAAAACATTAAAATAATTGACAACTATTTTATAAATAAATATTCTATATAGAACTTGCTCATAAATCATTATCAATTTAACTATAAAAAAAATATATTCACATATTCACTTATAAATATATTTTACACTTCAATAATAATAATAACTTAAATATTAAATTAACAAACTTATTTTATGATAAAATATAACCCTTGCTGTTCTGGGTGCATACGAGCCATTTACTGCGCAACAGAAATTAAGGATGACTTTTAAGGCCCATTAGTTGACAAAAAAGACTTTCAAGGCCCATTAAATATTTTAAAAGGCTCACCGGCCCATAAATCATAAGGGCGGTTTGGCCCATCAAACTATTCAAGGGATTTGGGTCCACTAATCTATTAAACAGATTATCGGCCCATTAACTTAACAATGGGCTTAATATTGGGCCTTAACCTCCGATTTAATAGCTTGGCCCAAGAGTCGCTGCTGTTCTGGGTGCATACGAGCCATTGTTTGTATGCACCCGGCCTTCACACACTCATATCAAAATTCGACCAAAACAGTCAAAATCATCATTTTTGGAGGGCTTGATTGTCAGCCTGGTGCACACAAATATATCATAAAACTAGAACTATTACGGAACCAACAGAACTAAGAAGGAAAAATTGGACCTTTTTTGGCTAAATATTTTAGTAAAATCTTAAAATCACTCTTTTAAAAAATTATAAAAATATCAAGTATAAAAATAACAATTTAATCGGAACTTACTATGATAAAAAGATGTAATTAAAGTCTAATTTTAACATATAAGATAGATAATATAAAATAATATACATGAGAAAATAAATAATATAAAAATAATATACATGACATAAAATAAGTGATTATAATACAGAAATTAATAAAATAATTCATAATGTCGAAAATATATTTGGGTTATTTAGGTAAATAATTTTGAATAACTTAGGGTTAAGTCCCCAAAGAAATTCTGTGCTATTATCTTACGTAAACTAGATATTCCTATTCCCCCATAAAATTCTAGTTTGTCATTATTTACAACTTTATTTTAATACCATTTCTAAAACAATATCATTTTTAATAACTTTCGAAAATAATTTTTGCACTAATCCTTCAGTTCAGGACAGATGTATATTAATTAACATTGTCTCCTTTCCCAATTTTGTAGCTTCTGTTTTCTCAACCGGCCAGTTCGCTAATTGGAGGCCGATCCATAACATTCGAAGCCATAACCGCGTTCCTCTGCAACTGCGGATCGATATCCGGCAGCTTCGGAATCTGCGCAAGCATATCAATTGTCCTCCTCAACAATCGCGCTAAATCTCCTTCGTCCATTGCACAATCCAACATCATCTCCCGCCATGTCAGACCCGAAGCCCACGCCTCCACCATCCCGGAGAACTGACTCTCCAAGCAGCACGGAATCTCCACCTTGTACTTCTCCTGAATCTCCATAAACGAACGCCTCTGCTCCTCCAACGACTCCACCATCTCCACAACCCTACTCGACGGCTCGTATATGTAACAATTATCCTTAAACACTCGAAGCTTAATCCCTTCCGAGACCAATCCAGCAACAACACCTGCCAATTGTGCAGGACGCAAATCCAACAACACCTTATTCCGTAAAATAATGGCAAGCCATAACTCGTTCTCTCCTCGTATGGCAGACGCGGTCTCTCCTAGAGGAAACAACACGTTCGTGTTAATGTCCAAAGCTCCTGTCTCGTGGATCACATTGCTTATATTAAGAAACTCCTTCCACCCTGACGGCTCGATCTGCTCAATCCGGTTGGTCAACCGCTTAGACCGAGACTTCATCCGTCTTATCTTCTCTTCTATAAACTTTGTCGAATCCACAATCTTTTGGTACTCTCGAAACCCCTCGGTCCGCGCAATTTTTTTCTTTAGACGCGCGACTCGGTTTCTCTGTTCCTTGTACTGTTCTAGTGCGTTGTCGAATTCTTCGGACATGAAGGAGGCTTCGTCTTTTTCAGACAGACTGTTTAGGACAGGAACGTTTAGGGACCACGACCATGTCTCTAAGGAACCTTCTGTGGACCATAAGCTCCCGAATTCGCTGTCTGATAACTTCTCCCACCGCACGTTACTCGATTCGAGCATGTCCATCATCATTTCCCGAGGACGAGCATCGGAGATGCTGGGCATCCCTGTTCTGTAGACTGATCGAATCCATTTCTCAGTGAACAGATACCAAGAGTTATCGGACCCTAGTGCCGCGTATAAAGAGCGGCCCGTTTTCCCCACGTCAGCAAAGACGGGCTTTTCCACCTTTCCCAAGTAAACAGCAGGGATGGAGTGGAGAACGGAGTCCGAATCCTTGTACTGCAAACAAACAAAGGGAAGCTGTCCATTCTCCAACTCCTCCAAAAGCGGTTTTAACCCGTTCATCCTCTCCACTTCCATTGACTTCCGAATCGCGGACCGTTTCCGTTTCTCAGACCGTAATTCCTCTTGAAGGTCTGCAATTTCTTTATAAGCGGCAGTGGAAAGGATCTTCCTCGCCTTCATGTCGATTGCCTCATCGCTTACTTCGAAGGTCAGGGCTTTGATTTCTTGATCCATTTTCACCAGCTCCTCTTTTGCAGCCATCATGACGTTGCTGCTGACGTAGTTGCCGAAACTCTGCTCCACCAATTTCCGTGCTTCTTCCAAATTGCGCCCCGTTCTTGAGATTTTCAAATCGCCCGCTTGGTTCTGATTTGTGATCTTCGACCCAGCAAGGAGATTCAGCACCATACCATACGAAGCAGTGAACTGAGACACCAGAGGCTCCATTCCGGCAAACAGGACCTTACAGCACTCCTCTGCACCCTCATAAGCGGTCTGAACCATCACGACGTGGCCCCGTTCGTCGATACCTCTGCGGCCCGCCCGACCTGCCATCTGAAGCAATTCGTTAGAGGTGAGATCAATCCGGCCCACCCCACCACGTTTACAGATAGACGAGACCACCGCAGTTCTGGCTGGCATGTTGATTCCGGCAGCTAGGGTTTCGGTTGCGAAAACAACTTTGACGAGGCCACGCTGGAAGAGTTCCTCGATGAATGATTTCCAGAGAGGTAAGCAGCCAGCGTGGTGAGCGGCCACGCCTTTCAGGAGGCCTTTTACAGCAGATTCACGGACTGCATCAGGGTATAGGAGGCTGAATCGCTTTAAGGCTAGTTCAACTTCGCTTGATTCGGATCTGTCGAGGAGGTTGAATCCTTCGATGTATTTGACGGCTGCATCACAGCCTCTTCGGCTGAAGATGAACCAAATCGCTGGGAGTATGTCTTCTGCTTCGATTTGCTTCAGTGTGTCGACAATCTGAGGAATCTGAAAAAGAATAACATGTATTAATAACTTCTGGGGATGTATAGCAGAGAAAGGGTTAATTACTATAACATGTTGAACTTTGCACAAATTGCAGAAAACATACCGAGATACTATTGTTTTTGAGACAAATAACAAACTCAACTTATGGAAATTCGCAAACACTGAACTCTTTTATTTTTCTGTTAAATTTGACGGGTTTTGTGAAAAAGACAAATACTCTTATTTTTTTAAAACCAACTATACGAAAACAATTTGACATAATAAAGAATTGAAGTCGCAAACTGAAGATGATTGATTATTTCTCTCATTTGTTTTGTTAATACGGTTATTTCTATATATTGTATAAAAAATCATCAGATATGATAAAAGTATAGTATTTTGCAAAATTGGCTTCAGATCTTTGTTATTTTTCTAAAAACAAAGTTCAATATGTTTATTGTAATCCGTCCAAAGTTCGGTATGTTATTTGCTAACCAACCCGAAGAGAGAAGAATCCCTTCTACTTACTTGGGAACGGCGAATCGCATTTATGTCATTCTTTGAGAGAGGCTGTTCCGACAAGGAACCAAGACCTGTTTTGTTCATTTCACTGCCATATTTTCTATAGTTCCTTCTTTTTCCGGTGTCTTCCTTATACACTCTATAATCAGAAGCATTAAGCTGTTGATAATTGATAGATAGTTTCCTGAAGAAAAAAAAACGAAAAAAATCAATTGCATGCCATGATATATACAAGTTTATGGTAAATAAATGCATTTACCTATTCATCTTTTTTCCTTTCTCATCAAGCAGTGGCAATAATGAATTCTTCGTAGAGAAATGCCAACTTAGTGGAACCGGGCGCTTCGATGAGGTAACCAACTCGGTTTTATTATGAATCTGTGAATATATGACAGTAGAAAGAGTCTCTGATATAAAATTTAGCTCATAATAGAGTTAAATACCAAACTGAACTAGTGGGCGATGTTTTGGTTGCTAGGTCCATCCATTTTCGTTCAAGTTTCTGACCGAAAACTCACAAGTGACACACATATGTCGTCCAATTAGGACGCCAAGTGTACAGTTTTCATCCAAGGTTCATAGAAAAATGGATGAAGATAGAAAGTTGCACTTGTATATTAGTTAGTGAAGTTCATCTAGCAATTTGGTATCTAACTCTTTCTCAGTTAAAATGAGAACAACTAAAAAAGATCTCATTTATAACCATCAATACGTCCTAACAAGTTCCGAGCAGAATGCTGTACCTGTCCAATCCAACCAGAAAGCTCATCTGGATTTGCAACAGTCGCTGATAAACATATGAGTTGGACCTCTTTAGGGCAATAGATAACCTGCATAACAACTTTTTCGATGAGCAACTTCCAACACATGGGCAAGAAGGATATGAGCCATTACGATTTTAGAAAATGTCAGATGCACTCACTATTTCCTCCCATACTGTCCCACGAGAAATGTCACTTAAATAGTGAACTTCATCCAACACAACTGCATCAACATGAAATAGTCCACTTCCTGTTGAAGCCATTCCAACACTGCGGAATTTTTCAAATAGTGAATGAATATCCCCAATCGGTAAATCATACTTGTTCTTCCAATACTTTCTAAGTTTAAAATCATCAAGCTGAAAGCTCCCAGGTTTCATAAAGCCCTCATTTACACAAAATTACAAAAATGAATGCAAAATCTGTACTCGAAATTGACCACACAATATAGTGCACCTTTTATCAATAAGCAAGCAGTTCTCAATACTAAACTCTAAACTCCAAAGGCAGTAGTTATAATATATAGAAGCTACTACTAGCTGACCAGCAAGATTGTTTACCCTACTGGTGTACCTTTGATATAACATATTCCGTAAAATTTCTGTAGTCATGATAACAACTTGAGCATCTCTATTGATAGCACTGTCTCCTGTTAGAAGGCCAACATACTTATCCCCAAAAGTTTCACTGAAATCAGAATAAATCAGCAGGAAATTAGCATTGAAATGGACTTCCATCTGCCAAAAATTATAACCACACTCACCGAAACTCTCGAAACTTCTGGTTGGACAATGCCTTGAGCGGAGTCGTATAGAAAAGTCGTCTTCCTCTGGCGACTGTGGCAACTGCAGCAGCTTCAGCAATTAGAGTCTTCCCACTGCTCGTCGGTGCCGAAACCACAACAGACGATCCCCGCAGGAAAGCTTCAATTGCCGACCGCTATCAAATATGTAAATCACTGGTTAGTATCTACACCTTTCAGCTCAATCATTCAATAAATAAAGATTCCCCAATTTAAAACCTGAAATTTGTCGATTCGGAAGTCGTAAATCGACGCGAGTTCATCGACATCCATAAGGTCAGCTCCGAATTGTTTGATTTCACTGCAGAGCTGTTCGACTCTCTGAGCCTTGGACTGCTCGAACATAGAATGCTCATCTGAAGCCCCATCAGTCGACGTCTCCGCCTCATCCTCTTCGCTCTGCTCAACCCTGTAGGAAAACTGGTCGGATACTTCTTCGTCGTACTCTTCTGCGGCTATGTCTTCGTCCTCGTCGTCATCTTCGTCGGCGCCGGAGAGCTCCTCGGGAAGGAGGGACGTCGGTGACTTGAAGAAGAGTCGAAATGGATAAGGCGCCAAAGTAATTGGGGAGCGAAGCGTCTTGAAGAAGCCAAACCCTAGAGAGAGCGGAAGAGGGGGTTTAGGGGCGGTTAGGAGGGGGAGGGAAGAGATAGAGAGAGTGTGCATGGCGGGAGAAGAGGCCGCCTTGCTAAGGCAGACTTAGATTTTAGCATTAAGTATTAACACAATTTGAGCCGTGACGGACTCCGACAACATCGGACGTCAACGTTTAGGAGAGTGCTTAATTTGGTACCTGAATTTTTAATTTTGTGAAGGTACCAAAAGTACCTGAACTTTTAATTTTGTTCAGGTACTAAAAGTACCTGAACATAACTTCATGGACTTACACATAAAATAGTAATTACAAGATTAAGTGAAATATTCTCTTACCTGAAGTTGGCAAAAAGGTTGGGTAATATAGAAAGTGCATAAAAGTTCATGCACCAATAAGCTCATGTAGTAATGTTTAGGAACTAATTCATTCATTCATAGAACTCTTTGTCTTTTTATGACGCGTTGCTATCAACGTGGCATCATTTCAGAAGATCTACGTGACTTTTGTCTCTAGAAACTGCAACCGACGATTATATCTTTCAGTTCAATTTACTCCCCAAAAAAATATCTTTCAGTTCACTACGTCCTTTGATCGAACGTCGGTCGGAGATGGCTCTATCTTTCGCTGCTTCGCGGTGCTCACGCCTCCTAAATCCCCTTGTCTCCGCCGGCTTTAGTCGTCGCATATCCACCGATGCCACCCCCATCACACTCGAGACCACCCTCCCCTTCGTCGCCCACAACTGCGAACCTCCGTCCCGCTCCGTCGAAACCACCTCCAACGAGCTCATGTCCTTCTTCCTCGACATGTCCACCATGCGTAGGATGGAGATCGCCGCGGACTCTCTCTACAAGGCAAGGCTGATCCGCGGGTTCTGCCACCTCTACGACGGCCAGGAGGCCGTCGCCGTCGGCATGGAGGCGGCGATCACCAAGAAAGACTGCATCATCACCGCCTACCGCGACCATTGTATCTTCCTCGGACGCGGCGGCACGATGCTGGAGGTGTTCGCTGAGCTCATGGGACGCCGTGACGGCGTCTCCAAGGGTAAAGGTGGATCGATGCATCTTTATAAGAAAGAGGCGGGTTTTTACGGCGGCCATGGAATCGTCGGAGCTCAGGTTCCTTTGGGCTGTGGATTGGCCTTTGCCCAGAAGTATTCCAAGGATGAGAACGTCACTTTCGCCATGTACGGCGATGGGGCGGCCAACCAGGGTCAGCTGTTCGAGGCTCTTAACATGGCTGCTCTCTGGGATCTTCCTGCTATTTTGGTCTGCGAGAATAATCACTGTAAGATAATTGAAAATTTACTAGATACACTCTTATAGCAAAGATGATTTGCAGTCCGCGCCAATTGACTGGAGTACAAGAATTTGTATCACTAATTGCAAAAAATTCTGATGGTTGATTTCAAATATGTTTGCTTTTTTACTTTTGTATAGTCATTTGCATGGTCTATTTTCAAATCCAATGGTTGAAAATGTCAGTCTGTCTGAGTTATGCTCGATCTCATCTTAATTGTTCCTTTATTGTTATGTAGATGGAATGGGAACCGCCGAATGGAGAGCATCAAAGAGTTCTTCGTACTACAAGCGTGGGGATTACGTCCCAGGCTTGAAGGTGATTGTGCAATAATCTGTTTGTTTTCTTGTTCATCTAGTTTTGTGCTTTCCGCTATCAAGAAATCCCAGCTGTTGCTTTCTCTATATTGGCTATTCTGTTAGGTGTCATAATCTTCTATGACGTATTAGATTTGTTCTTATGCATACAAATTGAAATGAAATTTTGAAGAGTTTGATTGCATTGTGTATCCCCAAGTAGTTTCTTTGGTTTCTATTGAATCAAATGTTGTGTAAATTTTATTTTTACCAGGTAGATGGAATGGATGCCCTTGCAGTAAAGCAAGCATGCAGATTTGCTAAGGAGCATGCTTTGAAGAATGGTCCTATTGTGAGTTAATTTACTTATTTTCACTCTTCCATTGATTCGGGTTCGTTAATCAATGATTTTAGTTGCCTTCTTATCATCAAATATGCTTGAATGATCAATTAAACTTGATATTTCCCTTTTCCTATGGTGGGGTTGTAGATACTTGAAATGGACACCTATCGATATCACGGGCACTCCATGTCAGATCCTGGAAGCACTTATCGTACACGTGATGAAATCATCGGCATCCGACAGGTAGATTTGGGAAATAAAATGTCATATTACATGGTTAACCCGGCTATTTTCATATTTACCTTCATCTGTTCTTGTTTTTACCACTTCCAGGACCGTGATCCAATAGAAAGGATAAGAAAATTGATCCTGTCACATGAGATAGCAGACGAAAAGGAACTTAAGGTGAAATATTGCACATCTAAATTTGCTCACCATACTTCTCTAAGCCCGTCTTCTGTAACCTTAATTACCGGTTTACGCGTTTCAGGATATTGAAAAAGAAGTTAGAAAAGAAGTTGATGAAGCCATTGCGAAAGCAAAGGTTTGACTTTGAATGTTTTGGTTGGGATTTAGAATATCTATTTCTTTCTTATTGGCATATGACTAAGTCCAATCTCTTCTTTTTTTACATGTAATTCCAGGAAAGTCCAATGCCCGACCCTTCTGAACTTTGGAAAAATGTGTATGTCAAAGGATTAGGAACTGCGGTAAGAAGTTCTCCACCCTCTTGAACATATCCCCAGTATGGTGATTATGTTCATCAATTTCATCGTTCTGTCTTTGCAGGCGTTTGGAGCTGATAGGAAAGAAGTGAGAGTTACACTTCCATGATCTGAAGTTGATTCTGCACCTGATACCGGTACAAGCTTAGATGATGAAATTCATGAGGTTCTATCTTGTGAATCATAATTATAAGGTTGTGGATCATTTACATTTGGCTATGGCTTGCCTAGTAGTAAAGTATAGAAGAAGAGGCTCATAGAGGCGCTACTCTTAAGTCTCCGTTCGAGTTTTTGAGGAAGCAATGAACGAACTACGTAAGAATAATCTCTGGAATCAAAAGCGGGATTCATTTCCGGTTATGAAAACAGTATATGTAACAGGGACGGTATTTGTATTTGTTAGTCTCATGGCGACTTTCGACCTATACATGATTTCTTGATTTGGTCGGAAATAGTGCACATTTGGCATTGTCATAAGTTAGGTCACATTTGGTTATACTAGGGGTGATAAATTGTTTGCGGGAGTAGTTATTATCATGTCCAGGACGAAGCCAGAATGTAGAGTCAGTGTGGGCAAACCCGAGGCTCAACTCCCCGCTTGGGTTGTCTGCTAAATCCCGGAGTTATGTCCATCTTGAATATCTTTCCTGCACCTCGATCATTTCCATTCGTGGTCCCTTTCCTTCTCTTTGAGAACACCATGTCAGTGATAAAATTCAATGCAATGATATCGGGATTGTTCAAATTTGGAAGTTCTTATGAATGGATAGTCACAAAGAAACTGGGAAGGTCATAGGAAGCTGACATGTTTTCATACGGAGAAAAGTAAACTGGATCTCTAATTCAGAACAGCAACATTCATAGGTTATCATCGGAATCAGGGCTTTTGTAGCTGAATAAACCACAAACAGCAGCAAATAAAGGTAAGTCAATAAGCTGGATTCTCATTTTTTGGGGGCAAAGCTAACCTGGACCTTCAATTTTTCAATGACTTGAAAAGTCAGGGGGTTCGTTGCCCCCGTACCTTGAATAACTTCGTCCCTGATCATGTCCTGCCCGGTGGCCATAATTGTATCTTGCGAAAATTAGGTGAAAATTAGGTTACTATATCGCTCGATATGTTAGGATTATCCAGAAAATGAGAGTAACTAAAAAATCTAGTGGGTAAATATACGATTTAAAATAGTTAAATTAAAAATTATTATATTTGTTAAGATTAAATAAATATAAAGTTGAAGTTGTTTGGTGTCTCGTTCTCTTCAAGCAGAGGTGGTCATACAGTACGTATTACTATTACATTATTATAGATACTAATGGGTTAGCAATTTGAGCATGTTGTCTCATGTTATCGTGCTTTTTTGAGACATGTCATGTTGGGATGGTCTTGCATGGAACATGCCCAACAACTTGTATTGCTGTTTTTTATCTGTTCTGTATTTTCGAGTTGAATCTACGTCATGATGATGCAAATATTATATTAGTGGAATATGTTGATGATTTGGCGAAAAAAAGAAAGAATATGTTGATGATAAATAATTATTAGATTGGAAAAGTAGGCTAGGTTACCGGTAGGGCCAATTCCAACGATGGGAAGAAGGAACGACGGGAAGCGAAGCATGTTAGGCCACGTGGGGTAAGCAGCCAATAAGGTATTAAGAACGTGGCAAGGTAATAACAGCCGTCAGATAGGCATCCGACAGTACAGCTGGCACTTCATTATTGGTCCTCATACAGGACAACTAACTAAACTAAAGTACTGTAAAAAAAGAAGAAGGTAAAAACAGTTAAAATGTTTCTAACGTACGTAACGTACTTGTAACTTAAAATAAAAGTGAGGTACCAGAAGGGAAATAAGTTATTACTTTGACGTTTGACCGATGAAATAAATATTAAGTGATGATTTGCACATATACACCAAAACAAGCCACACCGATTAAATTGCATGTACAGGAAAATGCAACTTAAAGTAGTCATGTTTGTAAAGAACTACAACAAAATTGTAGCTTATGTTATATATGAAATTATACGAAATATAGTCAATAAAATATACATTTTTCCATTTACCACTTCATAAATGCTAAACAATATAGGGAAATTTTTCCAAAATGTTAAAAAAAAAAAATTAGAAAAGTTTATATCTGAAAAAATATATTTAGCAATCTATGCATAAGCGCTACTACAAATAACGTTTAATCATTTTTTACAAAAAATGCTACTCGGGATAGCGTTTTACCAAAAACGCTACCCTTTAGTGGCGTTCATTGTATTTTTTTGGGGGGTTCTTTTTTTTTTACAACTCGATATTTAATTAAAAATTAAATTATGTATCTATTAAAAAAGATTAAAAAAATTGTTGTAACTAGATATTTTAATTGTGATTCAAATGATTCAAAAATGTTAAATTTGGACTTACGGATTGACTGTACGCTTTGACGTAAGTTGATATATGAAAATTTGACTTAAAAAAATATACTTACTCAAAAAAATTACAGTGTGTAAATAATTTAATTACAAATTAAATAACACTAACTAGACGATAATTTTTTACTTTTAGACTGACTGTATAATACGATACATAAAAAATTATATATATACAGTAAAATCAATGTTTAAACATCCCGTCGTCAAAAAATGAAGAAAAAAAATACAATAAGCACCAATAAGGGGTAGTGTTTTTTGTAAAAAATAAAATAAACACTACTTATAGTAGCTCTTATGTATATATTGCTAAATATTTTTTTTCAGATATACACTTTTCTAAATACATTTTTTAACATGCCTAATTTTGAAAAAATCAAATATAGTGACATCGCTAAATACCAATTATTATTATTTAATTTATATTGTTGATTGATTCTTCCATCATAAGCCATGCCACATGGCTCCACCAGCTCATAAAATGTAAACGTATTTTAATAAAACGATTAATATTTAAGTCAAGTCAATATATGATAAAATTGTTATATATATATATATATACCTTACTTGACAGCAGGTTACTAAGTATGTACACAGTACACGCAACGCAACCTCCTTTTTCATTATCGCCGCGAGAGAATTTTCTTAATATAACAGGAACTTTAGTTGAATAATTCAGCATATAATTAATTTTTATTATTATATTTATTTTAACTATTAAACCAAGTTCATAAAATAAATAACTTATAAATAAGAAGAAGACTCCATATTGCACTCTGTTTTGTTTCTCTTATCAGAACAATTCCTCGAGACTCCAAACACGGCAACCTAAATCTCCCTCAAAACTTAATGTCCGTCTCTCTCCTCCGTCTCTCTCCCTCTCCATAGAAGCTCTACTACTTCCAACATCATCGTCCTCTGTTCTTCTCCTCCTTCATACTCTGGTTTTTGGAACCGGAGACGGACATGCTTGCGGCGGGGCTTCAGTACGGCGTAGTCCTCGCCTTCATCCTCCTTCTCTCCCCCGTCCGCCTCGCGATTCGATCCTTCCCCGGCGCAGCAATGTCGTCGGAACTCCGGTACAGCGAGGCTCCAGAGTACCGGAACGCTGCAGACTGCCCTGTATCCTCCTCCGCGTCATGTGACCCGGAGATAGTTCACGTGGCGATGACTCTGGACTCAGAGTACCTCCGCGGCTCGATCGCTGCTGTCCACTCCGTACTCCGCCACACGTCCTGTCCGGAGAGCGTGTTCTTCCACTTCGTGGCTGCGGAGTTCGACCCATTCAGCCCCCGCGTCCTGACTCACATAGTGAGGTCCATCTTCCCGTCGCTTGCCTTCAAGGTGCATATTTTCAGGGAAGACACCGTCATCAACCTCATCTCCGGCAGCGTCCGACAAGCTCTGGAGAACCCGCTCAACTACGCGCGGAACTACCTCGGTGACATTCTTGATCGATGTGTCGAGAGAGTCATATACTTGGACTCGGACCTGGTGGTGGTCGACGACGTGAGGAAGCTGTGGGAGACGACGTTGACTGGGTCGCGCGTGATCGGGGCGCCGGAGTATTGCCACGCCAACTTCACGAGATATTTCACGGCGGCGTTTTGGTCTGACCCGGAACTAAACGGGGCATTCGGGTCGAAGAAACCATGTTACTTCAACACAGGAGTCATGGTGATGGATCTGGCCAAGTGGAGAGAAGGAAACTACAGAAGGGTACGTAGCTGTCACCGCTATTACGTAAATTATCCACATTGTTTTTGTTATATTATGTTGAAAAAAATATATTCATTTATTTACCTGCTAAGTGGCCAGTAATATTCTTTTATTATATTTATTTATGACATATATAATGGGTTTAACTACCCAGTAGTTAATGAACTATAGACGTTTTCCAACGAGTTATTTGAACTTGGATACCTCAACTTGAAAAAATGTGTAAATAGCTATCTCCATCTAATTTCTTCGACTTTCCGACGAAATTCTGTCAACAGTTGACGGTAAATTGGACGGAGGTAACTATTTGCACTTTCGTCCAAATTTAGGTAGTCCGTTTTAAATTTTTAAAGTTCGGATAACTCGTTGAACGTACAATTTAACTAATTGGTATTTAATACTATCTAATATACAAAATATGTACCGTTACCTTTAAAAGAAGACGTCATATTGCAACAGAATATTTGTTTCTTATTAAATATATAAGAATTATATATGACCAAAAGTTCGAGATAATTATATAGAAGTGACATGTGAACGTTGGTGGAATGTGACTGAAATATATCGCTGAATTTCGTATTGGAATATTTGAGAATTATCACTAACAAAAACGATATTGAAATATTTTTATTTTTAAAGACCAGAAAAATAAACATATATAAGTAATATATACAATCACTTGAATTTTTTTTTATTTTTTTTTTCAGATAATTGAGAATTGGATGGAGGTCCAGAAGAAGAAAAGAATCTACGAGCTTGGCTCTTTGCCCCCATTCCTTCTAGTGTTCGGGGGCAGTGTGGAGCCAATCGACCATCGGTGGAACCAACATGGCCTTGGAGGCGACAATGTCCAAGGTAGCTGCCGACCACTGCACCCTGGTCCGGTCAGCCTCCTCCATTGGAGTGGCAAAGGCAAGCCGTGGGTCCGACTCGACTCAAACCACCCTTGCCCCCTTGACCATCTCTGGCACCCTTATGACCTCTACAAACCAACCTTGACGAACCCACATTCGGGTTCATCCGTTACAGAGACACTGATTGCATATTCAAGTTACTTAACCTATTGATTTCCGGTCAGACGACGTCAATTTTTTCTACAATTCTTTTGGGGTTTGGGATTCTTTTAAGATCCGAATCAATGCTTCTTTTGTACAGCTTCAATTTATTTTTCTTGGGGAACAATTTTATTCCATAAAAAAATAAATATTAATAGTACATTTGAATCATACTCTATCCTTGATCATTTGCCCTAAATACACCGTATTCGGCACCATTAATTGTACATAGTGATGGAACTCTTTATGAGAGTTGACTTTTATGTAACTATATATTCAGTTAAAATATTAATCATATATTTCAATCTTTAACTGATTTTTAGAATTAATGATATATTCTGTAAGTTTGAGAGTACTATTCTTAAACGTATAAACAATGCATAAATTCATGCAAGTATTGATATTAAAATTTAAAACATTACAAAAAAAAAAAAAAAAAAAAATTAAATATATGTAGATAAAATTTTCATCTTTTTCTACTATTCCTTATCATATTTTTTGGGGGGTTAGGTATTTTCCATGATATTCCCATGGAGTTTGTTGCACTCCACACTCAAAGTAGCGTACTTTAGTCTTTCTGGCCTTTTTCTCTCTTTTTATTTTATTTTTATTCTTTCCTCTTTTTATCTAGAACTAACCAAAATAATGATAAGGCATAGATCCGGACCGGCCATCGAACCGGTGAGGGGCCCGGTTCACGGTTCGGCTGGTTCAACCCGGTTTAGTGTACGGTTCACTGTTCATACGGGAAAAAATTGAAAACTTAAAATACATACATAGTCTCAAACACAAACATAATTACCTCAAACTACATAATCTCACATGCACACAAACTACATAGTTTCAATATCAAACACACATTACTCTCAATTCCTAAACACAATACACAATAGTAGTGAACCGGTTTAACCAATTGGGTTAAGCCGATTGGTTTGTGCAGAACCAAAAACCGGAAACCCAAAAAATTCAGCTAAAAAGTGAACTGAAAACCGACCGATTTTTAAAAACCGACCGGTTCTCTAAAACCGTCGGTTCAAACACTGTTCATTTGTAAAATAGTTTTTTAACTGAACCAAACCGAACAAGGATCCGGTTCTCGGTCGGACCGTCAGTTCGGTTATGATAACGGTCGGACCGTCGGTTCGGTTATGATAATTATGCGCATACCCATCATTGGATTAATGAGAAACCAATGCTTCGAAGCAATTGCTCATCAAAATTTATAAATTTACTTATTTATTACAATATGGAGTTACTCTCATCGGTAACAATAGAATAAGTTGACAAAAATCTCAACCCGTTATACTTGTATAAGTCATTGCACTTTATTTAATCAACCAGATCGAGTTTAACTCGATTCAATATAAAATTTAACATAGTATAAAAGTCTGATTCCAGTTAGCTCGTGTTATTTTCCGATGTGACTGTATTTGATCCTCTAAGATTGTCGCGTATTCTAGCGATGTCTTGTCCAGTGATTTTGAACCCTTTCCTCAGAACTTCATCGGGTATTTCCGGGTCCGACACAAAGGAAGCCATGGACACAAGTTGAGCCCCTGGGTTCTGGCTATTGAACCCAGATAGGGCCACGGCTGGGTGCCCATTCTGAAGGTTGAATAAATAATGGACTAGACCTTTAGGAAACACAAATGACTCCCCAGGTCTTAGCATTTGAGTGTAGAGGCTGTTCGATGTGTCAACAAACCCTGCAAGGATAAATCCCTTGAGGCAGATCACCACCTCTGATGCCCTTGGATGGGAATGAGGTGGCACGACCGCATTGGCTGCAATGTCCACACGAGACATGGTCAAACCCAATGTGTTGAGTCCAGGTAGGTTAACTGTATTCACAAACGTGACATTGAACCCGAATGAGTTATCTTCCACATTGCCGGGGGTGGACAGTGCTGACGTGGCGAAATGGGATGTGGTTGCTAGTGTGGGGTTGATACATGGATAACCATTCATGAAAATGTGACGTGGCGATCTCATATCGGCAATGCAATAGTCTTGTAGAGCATCGGGGTCGGATTTGGACCGACCCATTAGGGCAAGGAAGAACAATTGAATGAAGAGATATACTGATAGCTTGATCATCATAATGGTATGAAGAAATGATGATGAAGAGGTAAAAGTTAGTATATATACAAAACATTGTTTGGGATTGGAAAGTTGATGGGCTAAGTGACATCATTGAGTAGCTTAAGGGCAATACATCAAAGCAAGGCAAGCAAGGGTAAGCTCTTAATGTGCCTATCCAAAAACAATAATTCAAGACAATATAATTTATTTATGGGTAAATTGTCTCGATGCACCTGAATGTTTAGAGATGTTAAATGCACCCCGCTTGTTATTTTGTGCACTCGTATGTTTGGAATTGTTGTTAAATGCACCAAACTTGTTTTAAAGTGTTGTTTTGTGCACCATGATGTTTGAAAATGTTGCTAAATGCACCCACTGTTATCTTTCCGTCTCGGTTTTCCGTTAAAAGATATGTGATTGCCTCGTGTGACCAAAAAGACACCTCCTCGTTTTACAGACTTTATCATCATGGTTCAAATCAATTGAATTTCAGAATCATGTAATTATGATGTGACGAGATAATGGACGAAAGTAACTGTGAAGGTTAATGTGGTGCAAATAACAACAATTCCAAACATACGGGTGCAAATACTGCCAGTTTTTTATTTTAAAATGTATCAACTACAGCACTTGATCTCTATTTGCTTTAAAATTTAATGACTTGTATGAAATTAATAAGAGCTTGTGAGTTGTGACTGTATTGACCATTGCAGGTTAGTGTGGGGACCAAATTGTATTTATGATTTTATCATTGCTTAATGAGAATTTTTATATAACTACGAGTTATCTATTTTAATTTTTACCAATTTGCTTTTTCATTTGCATTAAACAAAATTTAACAAAAAAAACTTTATACAAATATAATACTAAAAAATTATTTCTTTATTTTTGGTAATGTTTTAGAATAAACAAAAAATAAAAAAAAATTAAATTCGTATTTAAAAAAGTATGAGTAGTATAATAGAATTTCTGTTATTTAATAGATAGCGTTTTGATATTTGAAGTCGAACCTAACTACTTTAATGTTAATAATAACTACTCTCATTACTGCGGGCTTCATTCCTTTGAAAAATTCAACTTCTGCATCGGAAATGAATATGAGGAATCCCCACTTCACTAACCGTACCAGTCCCAGAACGACGACAACAGTATAAAGATCGTAACTTTGATTTAACCTCCACAGTGAACTTTGCTTCTGGGCCACGAAAATGGTGATTTTGTCATGTGGGTGTTTCCAGAGGCCACAGAACCTGACAAGACAATGGCTTCCTACCTGCGATAAAGGTTAGATACAGAGCACCAATGGTAGCTAATGTCAATCCTATTAGAGGGAATAATTGGTATACTGTCATACACACATCACATAGTTCTTCCCATCATGTTTTTGTCTGGAAATGGATGTTGAATACTCTCTTCTTACTGTTCTCCAGCTAATTGAAGAAAATATGATCGAGACATTGATAGCTTGTCGTGGTGCACATCTACTGTTAGATTTAATGCCTCACTGAATTCACGATAAGGTACGCCATCTGCCAACCCATCTTGAACTTATCTGCTTTTCCAGTGAAAATACGTGTTTCCTGGCGAGTGGCGAGACATATCTTGTTTGTTGTCAAAATTTGGAACAGGGTATCTTTGGTATATCTAAAGATTCCATTTTGTGAATTTACTGAAGATTTTAGTGTCGAGGGAATCTAGGTTTTTGAACAGATGGCTGAGACTGTGAGTTCGAGTAACGCGCTTGAAGTGTCGGTTTCATTCGGTAGGTTTGAGAACGATTCCTTATCTTGGGAGAAATGGTCGACTTTTTCACCGAACAAGTACCTGGAAGAAGTGGAGAAGTGTAAAACTCATGGATCAGTTGCTCAGAAGAAAGCTTACTTCGAAGCTCATTACAAGAAGATTGCTGCTCGAAAGGCCGAGCTCTCAGATCACCAGAAACTTATCGAAAATGAGTCCACTATATCGGAGAATCCTAACTATGGAGATGCAATTGGTGACTCAGACAAGGTTAATCGTGAGGTTTGTATGTTTGAGGACCGAATTTCTTCTGACGAAGTTGAGAAAGATGAAAAGGAGCTCAGTGTGGTCCCATTAATGGATTATAACCTTTCCATGGATGGAAAAGCGGAAGCAGCAACTGGGGCCAGTCTTGATGATGATCCTGATCTGCAAGCTGAAGAGCTGAAGGAAGAAAGAGCTGCTGAATCTTCTGATCTGGTAGAGCTTAAGCAAAACAGTGAGATTGACAAGGGTGTTTCCCCACGTCCATTGGCTCAATCGATGAACCCTAATCTCAGTCTGCAGAAGAAACCGAAAAAGGTGAGGGGAAAAGTTCTACATCCTGTATCAATTCTGTTTTCGAATGTAAATATTGAATTACTTTTTTTTTCCAGACTAAACCAGTGAATGTTGAGAAAGATTCAACCAAATTACTACAAAAAATGGGATCTCCAATTGTGAGATCGACCCAGATTTCAACCCCCAAAGTCCCAAAGCCAATTGGAGCTGCCAAAGCAGCATCTGCAGTGCAATCTTCATCTACACTGAAACAAAGAACTTCTAGTACAGTGAGGAGCAGGAGCTCTGTTACTGTAGAGAGCAAGAAACCAGTGCCTAGATCCTTACACATGTCCATTAACTTTAGTTCATCAGCAGCTTCGTTGAACAAATCAAGAAGACCTCTTATGATGGAAAGAATGGAAGAAAAGGAGATTGTGAAGCAGGCGTCTAAGACTTTTCACAACAATGCTGCACATTTGAAATCGTCCAGTGAAGAGAGATCTTCATCGCATAAGCCAGTAATTCATCTTTAGTATCTATTCTCAATTGCTACGTTCTTTTCTACTGTTTCTAGACACAACTTGTTAACATACAAAAGAACAAAAAAAAATGAACTTTGGCAGGCTCCTTCTCTGGTGACAGAACAAAGGTCTTCTTCCGCTTCGATGAGGAAAAACGACAGTGGAAGGTAAACTAACAGATTTAAGGTTCAACATCATGGTACTAGTGTTGAAATGATATGGATATTGATGTTCAAGTGCTAATTTTGGATAGACTAATGATTTTATTAGAACATCTTTTGTTTATAGCAGCAGGTCTGTGAAATCAGCAATTGCACCACAGAAGGCTTCTTCTGCTACTCATGATGCTGGCCAATCTTCATTTAGATCGAGAATCATCGAAAGGACTGAGAAGAGGAGAGTAGAGGTCTAACATGCATAAACTTATTATATCTTGATCTTCTTTTTAACCCTCTTGATTCTTTCTTAATAGTGTATTGGCAAACTCATTTTAGTTCCAGAATAATTTGGAGGGACAATCACAATCCTATGCCAAAGAAGCGGAGAAGGCCCGGGTCCAGTCGAAATCTAAGGTAAATAGAAGAATCATGGTGTATTTCAGCATTTACTTTGAAAATGTATTGTGATGGGAACTGCTGCAGGAAGAAAAGCAGGCAGAGATCCAAAAACAAAGGAAGAACCTCAACTTCAAGGCAAAGCCTCTACCGAGCTTTTACAAGACAGGTATTCCATACACTTATAGCCTATGCTTTGGTTGATGATTGATTTTTGTGTGTCCATTTTATTAGCTAAACTAATACATTAACTACAATCTGCAGGAGAATCGTCAAAGACCTGTGAATGACAACGATCTTGTCAAATGAGAGTGGAGATGAACGTTTGTTCTTATGATGAAGATGTGGAATAAAAATACATATGATTTGTAGAATGTATATATATAAAAGTATTAATGTGTAAGAAGATGATGTGCTATGTAATCCGTGTAAACTAATTCAGGTTATGAATGATATTATGATAATGATCTTGAGTTTTGTGTAGTAAACCCGGCAATAAGAACAATCGAATCCTCTGTCTCAAATATGTACTGTACGTCATCAATCAAAACATCGTCGTCGTCTAAAGATTTACAACATTCAGAACTCTGTGTCCGAGTCATCGGAAGTACTGTTACCGGACATGAAATGTGCAGGCAAGTTGATGAACTTCGCCGGAGGTATGACTGCAGCCGCCGGGGTTGAACTCTCTGTGGCAGTAGTTGTGGTGGTGGTTGGCTTCACCACCGCCTTCTTCCTCTGCAATTTCCTAGCGATTTCAGCACAGACCTTATCGACCATGGCTAGGAAATCCTTAACCACGACGAATATCTGAAGCGGGTTGATTCCACCGTCGTCTTTCAACCCAAAATACTGCGTTGTCTTCTTCACAATATCTAAAGTTTCCACCTGCCTTTTCCTAATCGATTCAAGCTCCTTCTCTGCTCCGGCAATGAACCCTATCATCTCCTTCTGGTATCCAATTAAGCGAGACGAGAGAGACGAAACAGTAGCGGACAACGATTTCGAATCAATCGCCGCCGCTTTCTTCACGTTAGAGAACTCCGCACTGAGAGCTTTGACCACCGATAATCCTAGCACCGTGTACTCCCTTTCTTTCTCCTCTTTTGATTGATCGGAGTTTTGGGTTTGATTAAGGACGCGGCGTTTCCCCTCCGATCGGGCGACCTCCTCCACGACGAAGTGGAGCAGGGTCGTCTTGCCGTCGACACTCTTCACGTCGGCGAGTTTCTTCAGCGAGTTTAGGTTAAAAGCTGCCGCGTCACCTCTAGTGGTTCCGGCGTTCATTCGGTTCCCTGCCTTGAGAATCGCTTCTAGAAGCTTCACGAAGATGCCGTCGTTTCGGAGCTCCTTGCACCCGGCCTCCATCGCCTTCATCGAGTCTCTTAGATGCGAGATCTCAGAATCGAAAGTGAGCTTAAAAAGCATGGCGTGGAAGCGCGTGAACGCCGAAGGAGACGCCTTCAGGAGTTTGAAGAGGAACGATTCAGCGTCTGCTAGACGTGAAACATCGCCGTCGAATCGAAGGATTCGGGACTGCTCGTCTGTCGACAAGATAATTTGGTTCAGCCTCTCTAGGGTTTCGGCCATTAAGCCATGGCCGTCGTCGAGGGACTGGAGGATCTCACCGTGAGACACGCCTAGTGATCGGAGGATGATAGAGATGTTCTGAGACTTGCGGATCTCAAGGATGAAGATTTTTGTCGACGGGGGATCGGATTTGGGTCGGTTCGGCTTGGCATCATCGACTGGTTTCTGATTCGAGGCGGAGGAGCCGAACAGAGCTTCCATGAGATCATCGTCGACTCTGAAGGAACCACCATCGATCTTGTTCCACACCATGGAGTGTTCGGTGTCGACGTTAACCTTCTCCCAGTGCAGAGGTTTCAGTTTTACCTTGTCGTCGGCGACGGCTTCAGCGGGTCGATCTTGGCTGCTTCCTCCTCCTACACTAGGTCCAGATGGATTTTTTCCCGCTTTAGCGTCTCTTTTAGACGGTCTTAGTGGCAGAGACGGCGGAGGAGGTTTGGACACTGAGGATGAATCCGACGCCTTAGGTGGCCGCGTGGGCAGTAATGGTGGGGGAGGAGGAGGTTTTGAACTAGTTAATGTCTTTGGCGGAGGTGGGGGAGGAGGAGCCTTTGAACTAGTTAATGTCTTTGGCGGAGGTGGGGGAGGAGGAGCCTTTGAACTAGTTAATATCTTTGGCGGGGGTGGTGGCGGGGGTGCCGACGTCATCTGAGGTGGCAACGGCGCTTTTGGAGGGCCAACCTTTCCAAGCTGACTTTGAATTGGCAAGGAGGCCGCTGTACTCTCTTGCGGCGGTGTAGTTGATAGCGATACCTTCGACGGATCTGTTACCGCCAGTGCCCCAAGTTGGAAAGGAGCTTTTGAATTAGTTACCCCACTAACCTTATGTTGAGTTTGGCCGGTCAGAGACACTGCCCGCACCTGCAACGGCGGTGGTGCTGGGGCCTGCGGTTCCTCTTGAGGTGTTGGCTCATTTACCCTAGTTGATCGAAGTAAGAGACGAGATCTTGAATTAGTCAACCCACTGAATTTGCCAGCATGATTCTGACCTCCCAGGTCTGCTGATCGCTCCTGCAACAGCAATGATGGCGGGACCTGTGGTTCCTCTCGTGGTGGTGTCGCAGTTGATTTCTGTGGCATCTCTTTCACCGGCGGTGATCGGAATAAGCGATTAGCTTTTGAACAAGAATTAGTCAACCCACCGACTTTGCTAGCCTGACTCTGACCTGCCAGTGTCGCCGGCCGCTCCACCAACGTCGATTGTTGCAGGATCTGCGGTGTTTCTCGTGGCAGCGGTGGTGAAAAGTCCCTATTTTCATATTGATCCTCGTTAGAACTCGAGGAATTGCCTCTAAGCAAGGAAATTGCATCTGGTATTAATATCTCTTCAGCAATTTCTTCCGTCGTCATTTCCACAGATCCAACTCGACTCCGACGAGTACGGCGGCTGTATTTCTCGAAATTTCGGCCAGTACTCTTGTTGGAACTAAGAGAAGAAGAAGATGAATTGATCGTTACCGGAACCCTAATACCACTCTTCTTGACCCTGCTGGGCTTGGTCACTCCGCCGTCCGTTAACATTCTCCAGTAACGCACATCGAGGCCATCCTCGTCCACTATCAGCCGCTTCATAAGGGTGTCGTGCCTTGCAAAATCGCTACGCAACATCGGAAAAGCCTTCGGCGTTGGCGGCGGAAGAAGATTAAGGCTTTGATGTTTTGAAGAGAAGAGAGGAATTTGAAGAAGGGAAAGGAATGAGAAGCGTGGTTATCAAAAAGTCGACAACCTTTCTCTTTTTGACATAGTCATGAAGTCATCCCTACAATGATTTCCAATTATTATTTGTTTTTTTCCAATAGTTTCCCATTTCATACGTCTTAAGCACAACCTCAAATCATCATATGAGGGTCAAAAAGGTTGACTAGGTCAAAAAGAGAAGGTAGAGTCAAGAGTGTAGACTCAATCTCTATGCGTAACCGCAGTTTTAGGGCTGAGGTTGATCGAGACGGATGGGTCTTTTTGGAAAGATCGAGCCGAGCTCGAGTCCGACATTTTTGTCTTCACATGTGGAGGATCGAAATTAAGACCGGCTTGAATTTAAAAAATTCGTCTGAATCGGTCTTACTTGACTCTCGTCGGTATTGTTCTTGAACCGAAATTTTCATAAAAAATTATCTCAAATTTGCTGTAAAAAAAATATTGTTTAGATAACTATATCATTACAGTCATCAATTCAAGTTTAAACATCGGTACAAATTCAAACATCACTACATTAGTACAAACCGAATATTAAATAGTCAAATATTTAACGTGAAAGTCACTTTCCAAAGTCAGACACTGAATATTTAACATTTAACATAACTACTGTTAGGTTTTAATACAACTCGGTATTGGTCGGTCCTAATCGAACTTTTTCGGGAAAAAAAGGACCGAGACCGACTTTAGAGGGAAAAAACATGTTCACTCGGTCTTAGCCGGGCCGATCTCAGACCAATTTTATATGAATTTCAGTCCAACCAGTCTTTTTTATCACGTCTACTCATTATCTTTTTGTTCATATTTTTAATTAATAAATACGTTCTAACATAATATAAAAATACAACTAATAGGTAAGAATTTTTTTTAAAAAACTATGATGTCATTATTTGTAATATATATGTATATTATATACATATGGTATAAAAGAATGAGTCTACCAGGAAGACTTCAATCATATTTGACTCTTCCCGGATCTTTTCAATTTTTTTTAATTAATGATCTTAAAATTATCTTACAAAATGATGGAATAGTACGGTTATAATTATCATTAGTATTATTATTTAAATACAAAAAGTAGTAGAATGTCAACCCTAACATAACAAAACAATTTATTATATCAGTTTCTATTATTCTTTATATATATATATATATATATATATATATATATATATATATATATATATGACCAAAAAATAAATAAATATATATATATATATTAACTTTAATTTTATGTCATAAGAAAGTTTTGGATTGCAATTAATTTCAATACCTTATTTAATAAATATTTGATTTTGTTTAAGAAAATATATAAGAACTAAATATTATAGGAAACATTTGAAGTTAGAAGATAGCCGAAACCCTAAACCCAAAATCCCAAATAGACTGCTTTGGTTCGGCCATGACAACCAGTCGGCGTGGGTCCTAAAAATTCGTGGTCTGTCCTAAATAGATGTTTCCAATCAAACCACGTAAGGCCGAAAATATTTTCTATTTTATTTAATTTTTAGACCTTATGTCTTCTCTAAAATAGCCAGCCCACCACGCTATTAAATTCAATTTATGGGCCTCAAACAACTCCTTCTCCTGTATATAGAATACCAAATATTATTTTTACATTAAATCATTTGGTTCACATAAAATAGATATCTTATCAATACATGATGCAAAATCTGAAAGTGAATATCCAAAATAATTTGAAAAGGAGTTTACTGTTTAGTGTATGATTCCCCACTCGCATTCTTTTCTTCTAAATATCATAGTTTATTTTTTACAATTTTCTTAAGGTGTATCACTCGTAATGACTAATGATTAAAAAAAAAAAATTTGTGAGATTTAAACTGCTAATGCTTATATTTCACAATATGACTAAAATAATATTATTATGATTCACAAATATACTAAATGAAAATGTCTATACTCCATTTTTTGAAATTATCCAAAACGTTATAATATAAACATTTTTTTTACATAAATAAACCTCATTTTGTTACTAAATAGAGGACCACAACAATATGGAATGTTATGTATTGTAGTCTGATTAATATGTAATGATAGATTATGTATTAACTCATAGACTATACTGTATTTATCCATGTATACGTATTTTGTAACAGTAACCATCATCAATACAAATTAGTCAAACCGCGTGGAGTTTACCCTATTGTGTGTTACCACGGAAATAAACTCTCTCTCTCTAATCTCTCTAAAATTACTTCTTCTACTTCATCAATTGGTGTTAATTGATCCTAACATGGAATACGGATGGAAGATAATGTATGGCGCTTCTGCACTTCCTTTTTGCATTACAGTTAGGCATGGATCCAAATATGAACTAGAATCCTTAATCTTTAATTCATATTTAGTGTTCCTAATAAACTAACGTGACGAATTAGGTGCAGTAAAATGATGCTTTGTTTCATTGTTAACAAATAAAAAGACATAAAATTCTAGATAAATATATATTTATACTCTCTCAAAAAATACATGTTGAGATGAGAGGATATTTATGCACTTAGGCCACAACAATATAATTATTTTCAATTTAACTCTTTAAAATTTTATATTATCCACACTGTTTTTTTAGTTTAATTGTTTGTATTGGTCTAACTTCTAAGGCTTGATCCCACTTAAATAATTTTTTGAATTGATAACAAAATAATAATAATTTTTTGACTTTTCCCCTAATTTTAAATACAATATCTTCATGATTCATCACCAACACTTTACATTTAAAAGTGTTATCAAAACCGGACCAGAACTAGCGAGGGGCCCGGTTTCCTATTCATCTAGTCAGACCTGATTCGACGTACGGTTTACTGTTCACAAGCAAAAAAAACTGAAAATACAATTACAAACTACATAGTCTCAAACACACACATAATTACCTCAAACTACATAGTCTCAAACACACAAACTATATAGTCTCAAACATACACATTACTCTCAAACACAACATAATTACCTCAAACTTTGAACATACATAACACACAATAGTCTCACAATCAAAGACAATATGTCTAAACTTTAAACATAACTTCTAAACCGAAGAAGTTGCTCGATCGAACCGAAGAAACCAGTTTAAACCGAAGAAACCGGTTTAAACCGAAGAGAACCACACTCAAAAAAACTAAACCCGGAATTCATGCATCTTTTTTTTTTTTAAATGATCGGTCTAATCCGGTTCAAATACTGTTCATATGCATTTCAACCTTTTAATTGAACCAAACCGTACAAGAGTTCGATTCCCGCTCGGACCACCGGTCCGGTACGTTCTAACAACACAGCTATAAAGGCTGGCAATCAGTACAAATGATAATTATTTTAAATGTACAACAAGAATATAAAAGTGACGCAATATTTATTTATGAAAAAAACATATTAAAAGTTGAAGGATTTAGTTAAGGAAGGTTCGTATTCCCTTCATATGATCACACCATTATTATTTTTTTTTTATTATTTTGAGTTCTAGATGATTTAATTATATTCAAAAGCATAATCTCCATAAGATGGCCATTTACCCTTCCAAGTCAACTTTGGTGTCCTATTGGGTCATGAAGTACTTGCTTGATTGGGACTTCATGGATAAAAGAATATATGAAATACATGTGTTACGAAAATTATATGAAATACACAATCAACAAATTTTATTATATATATATATATATATATAAAAACATTTTCTAGAAGTAATCTGTAATAGGTCATTTGGTCGATACCTACTTCTTTTTTTATAATTATTATTATAGTTATACAACTTCCCAAACGAACTATATTATAACCCACAAATGAATATTCTTGTACATTTTCCACAACACTTAATAAGGTATTCAGATAAAGGAAATTCTTTGAATGACAACATACCCACTTCGACATCTTCTCTTTGCATAAAATAGAATGATAAAGGGAAAAGAAAAGAGTTGGCTAGACACAATTAGTTAACTAATTAAAATATATTTTTTATACAATATGAATATGTATGAAAAAGTTATTTATCATTTTTTATTTAGAAATATAAATTATAACACAATAAGTTTACCACGTTAATTTATATATAATAAGTTCAATACGAGTAGTGTATTGATACGTATGATAATATATACATACCCTAATTCCTTTTATACCCTAATTCCTTTTATGTTCATAAAACTTCAAAAGAAAAGAGTTGGTTAGACACAATTGGTTAACTAATTAAAATATATTTTGTATACAATATGAATATGTATGAAAAAGTTATTTTATCATCTTTTTATTTAGAAATATAAATTATAACACGATAAGTTTATCACGTAAATTTATATATAATAAGTTTAATACGATTAGTGTATTGATACGTATGATAATATATACATACCCTAATTCCTTTTATGTTCATACAACTTCAAACTTATTGGGACCCAATGGAGTAATAATCTGTCACAAGTTATCATTAAAGTAATGTTGGTTGATGGTTTGATTCACCTGGTAACAAATGTATTAGAGAATGCATATATATATAGTATAGCTTTATGAAGATTTGCCCAAGATCTTATGAAGACTTTTTCTTATATATATTTTGCTTACATCACATTATCCCACTTCTTTATTCCTTAAGTTTAGCAACAATTATAAGAATATTAATATAATTATTGAAATGTATAAGGTAAGGCCTTTTTAATATGGTGTTTGGGTGGATGGAAACTTCGTGAAGAGAATTTTACAAGATTGGTTAGAGTTCTCTTGTAGTGGAGGGGACTGCAAGAATAAATCTTTAGTGTTGATTTGTTATGACTATTTTTTTTATATTATCAATATAATTAAGAAAAAAAACACTAGACAAGGAGATAATTAAATATGTATAACCCGTGACAAAGTCAGAAAATGATTTTGTAGGGGTAAGTATTAAAGTAAAAACACATAGTTGAACTAAAAAAAAGACGGCAGGAATATATATAATTTAAAAAAATTAAATTAAAAATTATTATATATTTTAGGTGCTAACGTTATATATAACCTTAAATCTGTGTAGAGAGATCATAAAATACTTTTTAAGTTTCACATGTTGAAAAAATACAAATATAAAATATTTATTATAAATAATATGTTAATTGTTTTATTGGTTGAGAGCATGATTGACAGGGTAATTAATTATAATTTTTTCTTAAATACTCTTTCTTATATTTGGTAATAAATAACTCCTTATTCTTTTGACTTAGTTTGCTACCTTTTGCTTTTGGAGATTATATATATATTTTCTATGTCTAAAGTTGGCATTACATGTTTTTATTATTTAAGTACTTTTCTGAATTAAGGAATTATAATATTAGGAGGAGGAAATATCCAAAATATCAAAGTGGATGGAATTCTATGTTCAAAATTTATTTTAATACAACAATATTTTATTTACTTTATTTTTTGGTCCCAACAACAATATTTCATAGATCAACGTTTCTAACCTTAATTAGTTGGTTGTTTCAATATGGGGAAATTATATAAATAGGAATTTGAGAGCAAGAACTTAATAATAATCTTTTTTTTGTGTGTAATTAAATAGGTAAATAATAATAGTTTTCTGAAATAGAAAAGTCCTCATTTTTTCCATTACTTCACAGTTTACACTTCATAGCATAAAACAATATATATATATATTGGGAGATAACTATTAAAAAGATAGTTGAACTTCATATGGTCTAAGTAGTTGAATTTGTTTAAGCAAATATATATATATATATATATATATATATATATATATTGGGAGATAACTATTAAAAAGATAGTTGAACTTCATATGGTCTAAGTAGTTGAATTTGTTTAAGCAAATATGTACGCTATATGTTGGCAAAAAAAATATGTACGCTATTTTTTTTTAATTAGTAAATATAGATTTTTCTTCAACTTTATGCTAAAGACAAACAAAATTAGATGGTTCTAAAAGAATCTAAACTCATTTGTCATGTTTACGTCGTAACTTATCAAAATATATTCAAATTTGTTTATTACGTGATAAACACATGATTGATTCTATTTTTTTAACAGAAAGTTACGTATAAATATGTTTGTATTTACTCATTATAAGAAGTTTAGCTACATTTGTATTAAAAAATAAAAGTTTAATTACCTAATTGTCAAACATATAAAATTCAACTACTTGTTGGATATAAAGCTAAATTGAATTTATTTTTTCCGTGGCGGTGGACTTCAAGGGAAACCGTGGGCGGGCGAGATACAAAGACTGGAGAAGGCTAATGGTGGTGTTGTGGGTAATGTGGAAGGCGAGGTGCAAGAGGTTGTTCGAGAATGTATGGCCTCTCGCATTCGCCTTGAGCCGGATGCTCTTTGGGTAAGATTTCTTAAGGGGATGTACTTCCCAAACGACTCATTCTTACAGGCTTCGGCGGGAGGGAGAGCCTCTTGGGCTTGATCGAGCCTTCTCGAGGGCCGGGACGTCCTAATTCAGGAGGGAGTCTGGTCTCTTGGTAACGGTACGTCCATCCGGCCTTATGCGGATACGTGGGTGCCCAACATTCCGAACCGTCGACTTCGGCCCCTTGTTGAGGATGCTCAACTTCCGGATCAACGGGTCTCTACTTGGATTCAGCCTTTTGGCCGTGGGTGGGACGTGGATTCCATTTGTGAGGCGGTCCACCCCGACGATGTTCAAGCTGTTTTGCAGGTCCATATCCCCTTGGCACAAACCGCGGACTCTCTTAGATGGCCACATTCGAGGAACGGGGTGATCAATGTCAAATCCGCCTACCACGTGCTTCATGAGAATCAGATGCGGCTAAGAAGGGGTCTTGACATCCAGTCGGGACTACGGTTGGTGCCTCCATCGGTGTGGAAAGCGATTTGGTCGTCAAACGTGTGGCCAAAGATCAAAGCCTTTCTTTGGAAGTGGGCAAACGATGTTCTACCAACGGGGTCATCCTTGAGGCGGAGAGGCACAAATCTGGATGGTCTCTGCCCCGGATTGCAATGTAATGGAAACTCGTGAACATCTTTTCTTTGGCTGTTTTTGGGTTCGGCAGGTTTGGGCAATGCATGCCACTCAGGCGGACACAGACGTGGGTGCTGCCTCGGCCGACGCTTGGCTAGCCGTGGCGGTGGACTTCAAGGGAAACCGTGGGCGGGCGAGATACAAAGACTGGAGAAGGCTAATGGTGGTGTTGTGGGTAATGTGGAAGGCGAGGTGCAAGAGGTTGTTCGAGAATGTACAACCAAATCCGACGGCGATCCTCATCGAGGTCTCTCGCATTCTCGCCGAGCTAGGGTCGGAACTGCCGAAAGCCACTGCCGCACGTACGTTCAGGGCTTGGATTAGCCCGCCTACTGGGGTCATAAAGATCAACTGTGATGGGGCGTGGTCGACCAACAACTCACATGGTGGGTTCGGGGTTATTGCCCGGGACAGCGAAGGGGCTGTGTGTGGAGGTTCGGTGGGGCTTCGCCTCGCGGGATCAGTCGACGAGATTGAGGCGGAGGCGGTCGCACAAGGGGTCCAACTTGCAATCGACAAAGGCTGGAATCGGGTCATCATCGAGTCAGACTCTTTAAACATCATCAACCACATCCATCATACAGATTTCGCTTGGAGGATTGACTCGATTATGTCGAATGCGGTGTTACGCTCTTCTTTGATAGGGGAGATTGCTTGGGAACATGTTCCACGGTCCGCAAACTCTTGCGCTGACTGGTTAGCGAAGGCTGTGTTGTCGGGGTTGTGTCCTCCGGATTGGGTGTTTACACCACCAACCTCTTTGTTTAGATGTATTATTTCGGATATTGTACTGAACTCAAACCCGTCTTTGGGTCCTTGAATGCATTTTGCTACTTTGACCAAAAAAAATAAATTATTTTTTCCAAAATAATATACCATAAAATATAAATGCATTAAATTATATATTAACTCCATTTCTACCACGCTTATTAATTTAATAAAAAAATTAAATACTTGTCTGCATAAAAAAATTAAAAATTTAGCAGCCTCTGCAGTCTGACTTTTATTTTTGTCATGATTGTTTATCTACCATTTGGTACGGTTCTATGCCATTGGTCAAATTAAATACTAATGTTTATGAAATGCAATACATCTTCATAATATATAAATTACACCACGGTTGCTATATATAAAAGGAAGGCAACCTCCATGGTTGCACATGTGCAAGCCACAATATTACATTCATCATTATCCTATCAAAAGCCTTGGATCTCTCCATGTCAGGAGACAACCTCGTCAAGCTGTTCGGGTTCGAGCTCAAGAACCCTAATCATCACAACCAAGAACCCGACCACCACGATGCAATAAACCCGTCTAAACAATCGAGTTTGAGCCCCGACCATGACAAGAAATTCGACTGTCAGTACTGTTATAAGGAGTTCTCGAATTCGCAGGCACTCGGGGGCCACCAAAATGCGCATAAGAAGGAGAGGATGAAGAAGAAGAGACTGCAGATTCAGGCGAGGAAGGCAAGTTTGAGCTACTACTACCTGCAGCCCTACCAGAACCACCGACAGAACCACCTTAGTTTCCAGGTCAATGGTTGTCGTGCTCCGGAGGATTTCATGCTCTACGAAGGGTTGTCTTCTTCGCAGATTAACTTCGATCCAGCTGATCCAGATCCGAATAGTATCTCCTTTGAACGACAAGCTAGGTCTAGGTGTAATTCTTTTACTTTAACAGAGGGTGAAACGACTCTTATGTGTCCAAAGCAGAAGTGTAAAGCTTTGGATCTTCAGTTAGGGCTTTCTATGCAGACAAATATTTGATTTTTAATTGTTAATTTAATAGTTTGATGAAATATTGAAGAAAAAATTTGATCAAGGTCATTCATTTATTTAGTAAAATTAGTAAAAAAAAATAAAAACATGCCTTTTCTAGCTAATAAATAATAAAACAATATTTGCAATTTTATTATCAAATTTTTTATTATTCAAATAATAAGTAAAGATGTATGTAAATGAATAAAAAAATATTTTCGATATACCACAAAATATTTTAGAGTAGATAGATAAGTATAACAAAAAATTTTAAATCAAAAAATTTTCATAATCAATCATACTAAAGATAACTCATTAATATTCTCTATTATTTCCAACAAATTTAATTATGAGTAAATTAATGACTATAGTAATTAAGAATCATTGACTCTTGAAATTTTGGTTAGACAAGTTATTACTAGTATATTATTATACTTTATTATGTAACGACCTCAAGAAATTAATTAAAAAATAACATTTGCACCATATTTCCTATCATTTTCTTATTCCTTTTATTAATTAAAAAAAACGTTCATTGAAAACTTGCCACTTCGGAGGCAACTAGTCTTAGCTCCTCCCAACAATAGTAAATTTTTATATTAATTAATAGTGTTGTTCCATGATTTTTTGCAATAAATTATTGGTTAAAATTAAATTTAAATATTGTTTCATGATATTTGCTTCCACGAGGGTCAACATTATTCTAAATCAAATAGATTATGTTGAAATCGTACGAAATAAATGAACTAATCAATTGGCGTAAGGAGTGAGATTGGAACTATTATTACACAATCACGTGATTCATATGCTTACGTTTATACGGGGGATCGTACCACATTAAAGTCACAATATCTATAATATTTGTTAACATGGATACATGTTGATGAATATATATATTAATAATACGATGTACATACAGGTCCATAATATACGTTATCTATAGGCCTAAGAAACAGATATGTTTATCTAATTTATTATTAAATATTTATACAAGTAAATTCTACTTTTTCTTACAACCGCTTAGAAAAAATCATTAAAAAAACAACAATATATTACTCTTTAATAATAAATGAAATTAAATTAAAAATTATTACTTTTATATAAAATCAGATAATAATAAAAATTGATCTCCTTGCAAAAAAATAAAGAAAGATCGAACCATTTGAAATTTGAAAGGCTAATCACTTTAATAGGCTTCACACATTCAATTCCTCAACCCCGTTTAAGTGGAAACGAGTTGCAATGTGGGCCCTAACATAAAGAATGACCCAACACTTTAGCAACAGCGAATCTTTCTCCATTACATTATTATTATTATTATTTTTGTAAGAGACAAAAGATAGTGAATCCGTGTTGTCTCATGAATTTGGCCAAAAAAAAAGTGTTCTCATGACGTGGCAAATCCCCTTCTTGTTCGCCACCACCCCAGCAATATATGTCTCAATCTAAATTAAATAGAGGTGAGAAAAAACACTAATTGATTCGAAATCTCGATAGAAGAAGTTTGATACCGATTTTACTAAGACCAAAATCGACTAGAACTGAGATTAAACGGACAGTTTTTTTTATAAGGTCGGACTTGGTCTCATACTTTTTCCTGAAAAGATCGATTAGGACCGATCCGACCTAGACCAAGTTTGATTAAAACTTAACACTTAAATCATTTAATCACAATTATTCCGATTTAGGTCATGATTGCGATTGCGATTGTTCCAATTTAAGTCACGATTTAGGTTCTGATTGTTCACGATTAGGTTACGGAAAGTTGTCTTCACGAATTCGTGATTGTTCTGATTAGTTGAGTTGAGTTCTATCACGAATCACGATTAGTTGAGGTTAGTTATGATTAGTTTCGATTGACTATCGCGATTAGTTCAAACAAATTTTATTTTTTACTGAAAATTTTGGTTAAATACCGAGATCAGTCTGAGTCAAACAAGACCGAATCAGACGGATTTTTACACTGAAATCGGTCTCGATCTTAGTCCTCCATATGTGAGGGTCGAAATTTCGGGCTATGTTTTGCCAAAAAGACCGGTCCGGCTCGTCCAAGCTCACCCCTAATATTACATATAATATAATAGTAAGTTATAAACAATTCTGCGAATTACGTGGAAAATATTGTCACTTTAGTTTACATAAAACATCCCCATGAAATTCATGCAGCAACTCTATAGAGGAATTAGTACGTATACAAAATGGGGAGAATTATGAAATAATGAAGGAAGGGTGTAATACATTTGATTTGAAGACCCAGATTACAGCTGTGTATACTGTATAGTAAGTATGAAATAATAATTATTATTTAAAAATAATAATTTAAGCCTTGTTTTTTTTAAAAGAATGAAACACCAAATAAATGAGTGCATAGATAGAATAAAATCGCACAGTCAACCATCAAATGATTGACTTAGCTTCTGGTTTCTTCTCCTTCTTCTTCAGACATGACGTCATCATGTCCTTACGCTACTCGACGTTGTTTTCTTCCTTTTATCGTTTCCTCAAATCTGGATTGTGTTGAAAGCATCGCACCGATTGCGAACCTCTCCATCGTTCCCAGTCTTCACCTGGTACTCGCTCACCTTCTCCATGGCTCGAGCAAAGTCGTCGAAGAAGGCGGTCTGATTGGCCGCGTACCGATCAACGAGCGGACGGGTACGCTTGTCGTCGGCAATGGCTTGGTCCGACGCCATGAGCCCCAGACCCCTCTGGAGGTTAAGATAGTACATGTTGTCGAACTTGTTCGGAGTCATGACGTCATTAAACGCCGACATGTTAGGGTCGACGGTGTAGTTATGACAGAGCTTCTTCAACCCTTCGGCGTACGTGGGGTGGATCTCCGGGTCGGTCTTTACTGTATCGCTAAAGTTGAACAGTCGCTTGCTGAACTCCCTGCAGTGTGTGAACCCGATGGTGTGGGCCCCGGTGAGGGCCACCATCTCCTGGATCGATAGGCCCTTCTTCTCGAACATGGAGATGATCTCGTTCAGCGGCTCCGTCGGTTCCGCTAGGTGATACTCCACTCCGGCGGCCTTGGAGCTGAGCCCGTCTTTCCTCCCAAACCTGACGCTGTAATATGGTCCGCCGACCATGGATATGAGGTCACGTGTCGCCACCGCCATGATGTCCGTGCATGACACGATTCCTGGGCACTCGATTTCGAGCACTGTCTTGATTCTTGTCACCAGGTCAAACCCATCTCCGGGGAGGGACAGGTTGATGTCAGCATCACGCTCGGCCTTGTTGAAGGCATTGGAGGAGATGAGAACTGAGCTATCACAGCCCTCCACCATACAGTCGTGGAAGAACATCCGGAGCATGGCGGCGGCTGTGGTGGATGCGGCCATCTGCTTCTCAATGACCACTCGCCGTACCGTGTCAAGAAACTGAGGGCATGTCTTGTTGTAGTAATCTAGAGCGAGCATGGGCCCCGGACCAGCCCCGGCTCCGGCCTTTGCAGCGGAAGAGGGTGCGATGGAGTACGGAAGGAGTAGGAAGAAGAGGAAGAGGAGAGCCATGTCTCGTTTTGATCAGGCTTCTCTTTACTTTATTGTATGCAAAGAGAAGGGAGAGGCAATGGAGGATGAAAGGAGATAAATAGGAGAAAAGGGCAAGCGTTAATTAGGGTTTGGTGGAGAAGAGACGATGGTGTAAAGAACAGAGGAAGGAAGCAATGGCATCCATTATTAGGTTACTGTTGTTGTGGTAGGGAGGATTTGGAGGAATATATGATGCATGAAGGGACTAAAATTGTGGACGTCCGAATCGGAGATATTCAAATATGTAATTAGGGATCAACGAAATTTCCTACGACCCAACTGTTTTTTGACAAAAATAATCGTGGTTATGAGTTTGTCTCCCATTCCATTTACAATTTGTGTCTATTTTGAGATGCTCATATCATTAAAACACACGTGTTTCATATGATAAAGGTTCTGCATCACAACCTCTCCTGTCATCACAATATAATCACGACGTTACCAAACTGTCGAACTTTTCCCGGAGATGAAACTTCTTTTCACAACATCCTCGTACTCTTACCTCTCTTCTGTCTCTTCTTTCACACATGTACAGTGTTGCCTTCCTCCATCACTGATCAACAATGTAACGGAGACGGCGAGGACGGCTGCTTCTCATCTCTGGTAGGGGTAGCTCAGATACGGAAGGCGGCCAAGATCCGTTCAAAGGGATAAGGACGATGAAGATCCGTGAGAATCCGGCGGAGTTCTATTATGAGGGAGTTCGAGATTAGCTAGGCACCCTCTCATTAGGTCGGAGCGTGACCTTCTCGTAGGGCTGATCATGAGTGGGTCGGGCCGGTCTTGGAGGTAGGACTGATACTGAGACCAAAATTTTGGTCTTGACATTTGTAGGATCAAGACCGACTTTGGTCAAAAAAAACCATCCGAGTCGGTCTTGCTTGACTTGGGCCGGTCTCGATCTTGGACCGAAATTTTTTGGTAAACAAATAAAATGTTGTATTGAACAAAAAAAATCACCGAAGTTTTGGTTTTGAACCCTCTCGCTCTTGTCTTCCGTCGTACTTACTTTATGGAACCGATCCAAGGTTTGTTGAATGTTTTAATGACAAATTACTAGTGTTTCAAGAGTTAAACCATGAATTTCTAGGAGGGTTTTCTTCAAGGTCGGGTTGGTCTGGTCCAAGTCGGGCTTTTGGCGAAAAAATCTGAGTACGAGACCGACCTTGAAGAAACATCGGTCCTAATCGGGCCGGTCCGATCGAGAATTCAGTTCAACCATCCTTTTTTTATCACCATTACCTTATAGGGGTCCGGTACCGGTGGGTCGAACCATGGGGTGGCGCGTATAGGATCGGGTTCACCTTCGTTTAGAGGATAATTGTCCTTTTAAAAGTATTAATAAATTTTATTTATTTTTACATATCAGTCTAGTTTTTAATTAGTTGTAGACTAGATTGTAGATGGGCGGTATTCACGGCAACCCGGTATCCAACCCGTGTCTTTATGGGCCGATAATTGTTTTGTTTAACGCCACCATGATAAGACATGCTGCCTTGTCTCATTGCACGATCGACCCAATATTGGCCCGATACTTAGCTTGCAGAATGTTGTATCAAGCAGGGAGATGGTTATTTAGATTATATTGTTAATTAGGGATAGATTATATCTTTTTTTATTAATAATATGTATCGATTATTTGTTATGTATCGAGTATTTGTTATCTATCAATCACATACATATATTATACATACATACGTGTATGTAGATGAATCTGAGTACGATGCATTAATAAGTGCACCTCATCAACTTGTCCTTCGGTGAGTCCAACTGAGTTAGGTGGCAATCAATTCGTCCCATCACCCATCCATGAAATGGACAAAGAATCTAAAGAAGATCGAATATCTGAGTTGTGACGTGGCAGTAGAAGCCAGCTCAACATGAACTAGCCGAGAGATGGAACCCACCCTAGTCATGTCTATTGTCTGTCTCCCACCCAACTATAATTAAATCGTGCACGACAACACCACCTGGAGTGGGGACTGCAACAGTGGTTAGTTACTTTCTCCCAGTGTGATCCAAAACGAACCGGCAATCCGACCTGAAACAGTGTTTGAATCGGTCGGTTTTCTATTATTTTTTTCCCCGGTTGCTTTTTTATTTAAACCATTTTATTTTGTTCACTACATCTAACCTGACCAGTTTAAGGTTTGTCTTCAAAGTTCAGGAAGGGAGGAGGATGGAGGGCAGCGAGAGGGGGGCGAGGACAGTACAGACGGACTGAAAGGGGGACGAGGGGGGCTGGAGTGGGCAGGGAAGAGGGGGTGGGCGGGAGTAAGGGCGAGGACAGGCAGACTGAAATGGGGACGAGGAGGCGTCTGGAGGAGACAGAGGGAGGAGGGGTGACGGGAGGTGTGACGAGAGGGGGCTGGGGAGGGGGCTGGGCGGGAGGGGAGGAGGGAGGGATGGCAGTGAGAGGGGGCGGGAGGGCTGAGGAGAGAGTCTGATCGGGTTGGATCGGACGAACTGGTAACCAGACACCTCTCCGGTTCGAGAGCCGATCCGGTTCTAATAACAATTCTTTCTCCCAACCCTAATGATCTTTATTATCAATCAATAATAATAATTCATCAAATAATCGCTGGAATGCATGCACGTAAAGGTGACATGTTCTAAGTAGCCAGCAGTTCATAAAAGCAAGAGCCACGTCTAAACTGGTCATTACACTCCAAAACCTCTCTCTCTATATAACAATCAAACACATCTACTCTTGGAAATTGAATCCAGCAGTACCACTACCACCTACACCTTGGTGATTCACTTCAACTTGCGATAGCTAAGAATCTGCAGAAATCAAGACAATGCTGCTTCCAAGGTGGATTCTTATCCTTGTTGTGATTTCCATCTTCTACAATACTCAGGTAAACAACAGACAGACGCGATCCAACCCTAGACTCCACTCATCAGGTGGCACTCATTAGTTACTTGTTTCTCTCCTTCAATATGCATGATTTCTTCTCTACTGCGTGAATTTTCTGCAGGTGTCGTCAGATATCAGTGAAACCCACACCCAGGTCTGTGTGATGCGCTTCTTTGGAATAACATGTCTGATTTTTTCAGTTAGCTATGCATATCCATGGATTTATATAGAATCTGCATGTCTGTGAATGTATATGCATGTTCGCAGGTAGTGAAAGGCGATAACAGGAAACTTCTGCAGGCTCAGCTCGGTATATATTTCTCCTACTCAGTTTTTAAAAATTCGAAACAACCTATTCGTGCATTAATTATGTTATATGTTTTCTTTCAGACTGTGATGGTCTTTGCAAGCAAAGGTGCAGTCTTCACTCCAGGCCTAACATATGCACGAGGGCATGCGGGACATGCTGTGTCCGCTGCAACTGCGTTCCACCTGGAACCTCCGGCAACCGAGAGGTCTGCGGAAAGTGCTACACAGACATGACCACACATAAAAACAGAACCAAATGCCCATAAAAACAAGGCAACTACCCTGAGTGTGATATGTAACGTGTTCATCTGCTTGTATTGATGATGATTTTGAGCACTTACGATATATCGAGAAATAAACATTTCAAAATTGGTTACATAATCACAAGAATTTAATACTTGAAAAACAACAAAAGATCACATTGAGACTAAGATTCGAGCACGAAATTGGATTATTTGAGCTATATATTGATCATATGCTCTAATTATCACTGCTGGTAAGCTTCTATCATGACGCCATATGCTCTTCCTTTGACTTGATTAAGAGCTTCCATTTCAAACCTTACTGGCAAAAGAAGAAGCATGGAATTAGAAAAACAAGAACTTTCAATAAGAGATGCATCATTCATTACATACATATATCACGTACGTACCCACAAGCTCAAACCATCATGGGTTCCACGCTGGAGGCCTCCATCTTTTTCAGGCTTGCTGCATACCACAAATAATGCATCAAGAAAAAATATATATTTGAACAAGGACTCTCTGTCTAGGAGGCAAATTCAATCCTCAATGATAGACCACCCGACCTCTCTTCTTCAGCTTGTTTCTGAAGCTTCTTTTCCTGCTAAATGCTGTTTCCTGAAGTCGCCAACGAATGAAAATCATTTCAACACAACAAGCGAAAGCAGCAAAAAAATAGTAAAAATCTCAATAGTTGTCGTAAGTAAAAGTGCTTGATCAAAAAATTTACCAGAGGTTGACCCAATTTCCCTGCTTGTCTAACTGCATCAACAAGATCTCGATTAGTTTCTGTATAGAGGCTCGTGATAACTCCAAATTGACCCGCTCGAGCAGTTCTCCCTACCCTATGCAAGAAATCCACAGCTGATGTAGCAAAATCTGCCTGCAGTAGAAATTAAATATATTTAATTCAGCAAAAACAATATATATATTTCTTTTCAAAAAAATGGACTCATGTGATAATACACTTACCTGAATGACGTGAGAGATATTTGGAACATCTAGACCACGAGCAGCAGCATCAGTACAGACAAAGATCCCGCCTTTGTCACGAAAATTGACTATAGTCTCTGCTCGCTGCTCTAGAGAGCTATCCTTGTGGTAGCGGTAACATTCTATTCCAGCTCTCTCAAGTATATTCGCTACTGCTTCAACAGCCTCAACCGTGTTTGCAAAAACCATGGTTCGGCGAATACTAGACCCTTGATGCAGGTTGGAATCTTTCTTGACGGACTCTATAAGTGTATCAACTTGTGTCTCAACATTCACCTCAATCCATCTATGCTCCAATCTGCGACGAAAAGAAAACCAGTTTATACATGTATTTCTTAAAAAAAGTTCTCAGATGAGCTTGTAGACAATGTGCTACCAGTAATTAGCCACTCCAAAACTATGTTGGTATAATATTTCCCGGAAAATAGGGAGATACCTGGGATTGTGATAGTGAAGGTAGTTTCCACTAACCCAATCAGCACCTGGAAACATCTTTTTTAGCACCCCGCCTGCTGTTCTCTTCCCATTTGTGGGAAGTGTAGCTGCTACAAAGATGTACTGCTTACTGCGTGCATATTCTTTTCTAACTCTCCTCCAATCTCTTTTCTTTGGTGACACAATTTCATTTTCTTCTTCAACTTCCATTTCCTGCGCATCATCAGCATCAGGATAATCATCCTCATCATCTAAACTGATGTCTGAATCGGAATCCTCTTCATCTTCCTCATCAGCAGGAACTTCAGAAGCAAGGTTCGTTTCAACTGGTGATGCCAGGTTGGACCTTTTGCCCCGAGAGAGTAGTTTCTCATCAAATCGCAGCAGATTTATGAGGCGTATCACTTGGTTTTGAAAACTTCCGCAGAGAAGCATATCAGCTTCATCAAATACCTACCAATCAAAGGATACAAACTTATCAACTATATACAGCCAAAGAAAATTTTACTCTGCCAATATATTTCTGCAGATAATTAACTGTTGCTGTCGGGATAGATAAAGCAGTACCACATATTTTACTTCTCGTAGGAATTCTGCTCGGCGATACTTGTCGATATCAAGGTTATTCAACAAAGCTGCAGGTGTAGATACAATGATATTCGGATCACTCGATGGCCATCCCTGTAGTTTATGATTTCAACTTAAATTTGCACAACAATGACATAAAATGGAATAAAATGTATGAATAATTGTTACCTGACGGCCACATAGAGCAGCAACACCCAGAAGTGGTTCACCATCATCACCACGAAGATCATTAGCCATTCGAGCTACTTGTTCACATAACATAATATTCGGACAAAGGACAAGAGAAACCCTTTTGGATAGAGGCAGTTCTTGCTTTTCTGCAATTGATGATGTATCTAGATGTGCCGTCAGCAGCCTATCAATTAGAGGAACAAGGTAGCTATGTGTTTTACCACTGCCAGTCTCTGCAGCGACAATGACATCCTTCCCGGAAATTATAGAAGGTATGCAAGCAGCCTGAATATAGAAAGAACACAACCAAGCATCACTTAGGAGCATAATTATCTTCCAAAGATGTAATAAACGAAATATTGATATCAACCAAGTTTCACTCTTCAGTTTTCTAGGTTCGCTGCAATTTTGCAGAAATTTAGTAAAAGAGAATACTAATTTATCTTAAACCTGAATCAGAGACGGTCGGCTGATGCCGATGCTAGCGAGAGCTCGAGAAACCTTTTCAGATACACCGAGAGACGACCAGGAAACGCTCTCTTCTGCTAAAAAGGTTTCCTTTTCACCGTCCGCCGCAGATGCAACCGTTGAGAAGCTTCCGGCAGCCCGCACAGAAGACAGATGGATCAGCCGCCCAAACGAAGGCGTGCGTTGAGGAAAGCAGAGGCGGGAATGTAACGGAGAGGGCCACGAATGCTTGAGTTGAGAGAGAAGTTCATGTGGAGAAGAAAGCTTGTAGAGATGGAGAACTGATGCAGACCGATGGATAAGCATTTTGAAAGATTTTGTAAAATGGCAAGAAGCAGCTACTAGCTCCCTCAACGGTGCCTAAAACTGTCTTGCTTAAACCCTAAAGAGTAACGAACTGGAACACAGAATCAACACCGGGGAGATGGTGGGCACGGTCAGACATTTCATCGAACACCTTACTTGCGCGAAATCACAGTAGTAGAGCATAGCCTGCATAGGTTACACATTTCCTTGGACACCTTATCTATGCAAATGGTATTGTTCGACCCAAGAAGCAACAACCCAATGACTAATATCTGGGCTTTGTTTATGTCGGTCGAGAAAATCAAACCCCTCTATAATACCCATGACCAAAACATCGTGAGGTCAAAAATTGACCCAACCCATGGTTGAACCGTTCACGGTTCAGGTTTGGGTCAGTAGTCTTGACTCATGGGTCAACCCACGATCCGTTTTGAATTGTATATTATATTAAATATATATAATTCTGACTCATGGGTCAGTAGTTTTGACATATGAGTCAGTTTGTTTCTGAATTTTTATGTACTGGTTGGTCGAACAGATTAGGCTGATTCACGGGTCATGGAGGTCGAATGGGTTAATCTGACCCAAGTTTTACTATTCCTGACGGGTCAGGTTAGGGTTTAAAAATCTGACTCATACTATTACACGGATCAAGTGTGGGTCAGAGAATCCATAACACAACCTAAGAACGACACAATTCATGACCCGTTTTGACACCCCTACGTGTTATCTGGCTGAGCCGAGAGTGCTCAAACTTACAACCCAGTGTAACATTTTTTTTTTTTCAAATTTGAGTTCAATTCAATGTAACGTTTAATCATATAATGATATTCTGAATAAAAATAAGATCTTTTTTTTTTTTGGCCATCTATAAAAATAAGATCTCAAAAAATACGAAATTAACTCAACACGATGTATGTGCATAAATCATAATGGCACACATCACGCATTGTCGCATAATGCAATCACAATATTCAATAATAAAATCTCTAATTATATGTAAAATAACACGATTCAGTGTTTTATTTTTTAATTATAGATTTTTAATTTAAGATACGGATAAATAAATTATGATGTTATTTACTTCTCATTTTCCTTTTTCCCTTTTATCTTTATTATTATTGGCCATTAATTGGTAATTTTATAAGCGTTATCGGACATAAACACGATCCAATATTTAAAAAATATATATAATAAGCATTAATCTTAATGTATTAACTAAAGTTCACTTTTATGTTTCGTACATCTCTTTAAATATTAAAATTATTTTTTAAAGGAGACACTTATTTTATCATATATAATATTGTAAGTACCATCTAAAGGACTGAAGGGTTTTGGCCAAACAAAAAAATAATAATACAAGCCTTGTATTACAAGGGTAAATAACCACTTCGCTCTAATGTTAAGGTTGAATTCGTGATTTATTTTTCAAAAATTTCGTTCTTTTAACGTTTGATTATTTATCAAGTTTTCCCTCTTCATAAGATTTTTTTTAATCTAAACTTAATAAAATATATTTTTAAAAAAAAGTATTACGTTATTTTTGTAATTTTCGAAACCTATTATGTTAAGTTTGATAAAAAAAAATCTGAAAAAACTTATAAATGACTAAATATTAACAACAAAATTTTCAAAATCAATTTTTAGAAGAAAAACTCGATTTTAACCTAAATATTAGGTGGACAAAATCATATTTATCATTATACAATACACTGGCAGAAATTCATTACTTTTTTCACTCTTCCTTTTTAAAAGAGGAATCTCATTCGTTATCCGGAGACAAATATATGAATTTATTCCTCTATTTTAAACTTTAAAGTACAATAATAATCTTCCTGATAGAGCAAAGTATTTTACTGATACATGGATGACCACCTGCTCTATCTATAAATGAACCCCGACAGACATGGATACTCATGGGACAAAGACATAAATATATCAATGGCTGCAACCTCAGAGTCAGAGTCAGAGAAGAAGGCCAAAATAAAAGAGATGCGTAAAGAGGTATTAAAAGATTAGTTATTTATTTATAAAAATGATAGAGGAATGGAGAAATTATATTATTTATGATACACAGTTCAATCATACATGAATTATGCTTAATTTCTCTGAAAATTAAGAATTTTTTTTCCCAGTTGAATGAGATTGCTAAAAGGGGAGACATTCAGAGTCTGCATGAACTCATCGAGAAAGAAAGAGAAATTCTTAAATATGATGAGACACCTGCAGACACTGCTCTCCACATCGCTGCACACCACGGGAAGGCCATATTCGCGGCGGAAGTTGCCATCTTGAATCCAGACCTCGCAAAAAAACTAAACCATAATGGCCACACTCCGCTCCACATAGCCCTAAAATCCAAGCATTGGAAAACAGCTGCAGCTCTGACGGCATTAGACGTGGAATTGATTCGAGTGAAGGGTTCCGGTGGAAAGACAGCTCTCCATGTTGCTGCGGAGATTGCACCGGCGCGACTGTTGGCTGAGTTCCTTTGCATATGTCCATCCTCGTTGGAAGACATCACCTCACGGAAGGAGACCGCCGTCCACCGCGCTCTGAAGAAGAAGAATTTCCACAACTTTGAGGTGCTGTACAAATGGATGTTTATAGAGCGGAAAGAGTATCTATTGCAATGGAAAGATTTCAGGGGGAACACTGCCTTGCACGTGGCCGTAGCTAAATGGAATGATTTCAAGGGTGCCGCCTGCGAGGACGTCAGAAATTGGAAAAAGGTATGAATAATCTGCATATATCTCTATAGATACACATTTTAGTAGCTGAATTTTGTATATTGACCCCATGAAATTAACCATTGATTTAGGTTTTGAAGATAGTTGCTCCATACGTCCCTCGAGAAACCACGAACTTCAAGGGCAAGACCGCTGCACAACTCCTGTCACCGCAGACGACGAAGAGTGCAGATGATAAGGAAGTCCGACGGTTACTCACCCGGTATAACTTAAAGTACGAAGTAGATAATTATCTGAAACGACACTTCTTGAAAACCAAAATTCTCGATAACTTAGAGATGAATAGTTGGTTTGAAAAGCATCTCCGATTCCTTGGTTTCCCGGACGTGCGTACTCCAGCGGGCGAGAAATCCAGAGATGTCGTCTTGTTGGTTGCTACACTGATAGCCACAGCTACGTATCAAGCCATTCTTACTCCACCTGGAGGGTATTGGCAAGAAGACTATCCTGCCCCAACACCACGCCTAGACTTAAAAGCTGCACCAGCATCACACAGTGCAGGGCAGATGATCATGAGTGGCATGACTCTTACAAGCTTCACGGCGACCAATGCCGTGGCGTTCTGCTTCGCCTTGGCTGCCATTGTACTCAACGTGGCTCAGCTTAAACAGGCAACGTTGATGATGGTAGCCGCTTATGTTCTCTTGTTTAATTACATGTCTACCATACTTCTGTCTACGATGATGGGAAAGGACAAGAACTGGGGTTACTTCAAGCCGAAGACTTGGAAATTTTATCCAGAGTCCGCTCTTCCGCTTTTCCTTACAGTCACTGGGCTCTTCTATGGCTGTATGGGTTTCTACGTGGCGCTTCACAACAAGTACGGGACAGTGATGGATTCTTCTGCACGAGGAAGCATACCGGTCTTAGATGAGAAGGATTCTGATGAGAAGGATTCTGATGATGAGAAATCCGATGATGAAGAACACGTGGAACTGCTTTCAATGAAGGTTGTAGTTTGATTATACAAGAAAAACACACTTATTACTATTTAAGAACCACAAATTACAAATAATCATGAGTGCACGTGTTTTTATTCTTTGTTCTTCATTCCATGAAAAGCCCTAGCTAGCAACTCACCATATGTCTAGCTATCTATGTGTCTGAGTCTAGTCTGTCTGTCCGTATGTTGTCTATTCATGTTTTTGTATTACATTACAATTAAGAATGAAATTAAGTAAACGGTTAAATACTACCTGAACTTTGAAAATTTAAAACGGACTACATCAACTTTAAAGAATGTGCAAATAGGTACCTCCGTTCAATTTCCAACGAATTTCTGACGTCTTTCCGACGAAGTTTCGATAAATTTCCGTCTTGTTCACGGAAAATTATGATGTTATTTACTTCTCATTTTCCTTTTTCCCTTTTATCTTTATTGTTATTGGCCATTCATTGGTAATTTTATAAGCATTATCGGGACTTTTTTCAAAAAGTATTTGTTTTTGAATTTGTTTTTGAAAAAGTATATATGTAAAAAACATATTTAGCAAAATGTGTATCTGCGCGGGTGGTAGTAGCGATTTTCAGAATTTTTTTTCCTAAAATATACACTTTTTCGAAAAAAAATCGCTCATTCACCACTACGTGGCGTTTTTCGATGGACAGGGACATTGCGTTGCTCCATCTCAGTATTCATAGGTCCAAGAAAAATCACATGAATTATTAAAAAAATTCTGTGAGACAAAGAATGTGTCAGTGCTACAATTTCAATTTCAAGCGAACTGATGCTTGTTCATTCTCTGGGCTAGTCTCACCTAGAGAAAGGAAAGAAGTTAGAAGAAGTTAAATAATTTTTTCCTATGCAAATATTACATGTCCTAAATTTTCCAACTTGTTCTGAACAACATCAATTTCAATTTCAAGCGAACTGATGCTTCAAGAATTACTGCTGCAAAATAGCTCTTTGGGGTTTCCACTGCCTTTTTCTTCGGCATCTGAAAACTCTTGATTTTCTGCATAGTGTACTCGTTGATTTTAAGTCTGCTTATGGTTTTCCTCCTAAATAGAAATTGAAGTCTTTCATCACAAACTACTCTCTTCTTCGTAGGGTGATTCAGTTTGTTGTCATTGATATACCGCGCTATAATTGCTCCAACATCTTGCTGACATATCTAATCATGCGTCTCTTGTCATTGATATACCGTGCCATTTTCCTTGATTGATACTTTCTTTTTAGTTGTGAATGAGGTTACAATTCCGTATCCTGCTCCTCCACCCACTGAAAATCCATTTACACTCTGATGTGTCTTCTCAAAGTAATCAAAATTGACTCATTTCTCTTTATCAAACCTTCTATTTTCCTTGAACTTGTTCAAAAAATATTTACTTTAGAATTTTTTTTTTTTTAAAAAAAAATCATTTTCCTTGTTTGATACTGCATTTTTGGTTGTGTCTTCCATTTTCCTTGTTTGATACTGCCTTTCTCAAAGTAGCGATTTTCAAAATCCATTTAGACTATGTGTCTTCTCAAAAAAAAAAAATGAAAATCGCTACTGGCCTACCTGCGCAGATGCACATTTTGCTAATTTTTTTTTTTATATATATTTTTTCAAAAAAAAATTATAAAATAAATACTTTTCGAAAATCATCCATTATCGGACATAAAGACGATCCAATATTTAAAATATATATATATATAATAAGCATTAATCTTAATGTATTAACTAAAGTTCACTTTTATGTTTCGTACATCTCTTTAAATACTAAAATTATTTTTTAAAGGAGACTTATTTTATCATATATAATATTGTAAGTACCATCTAAAGGGCTAAAGGACTAGGGCCGTGGTAAAAAGCCTTAATCATGATTATAACCGTTACGTTTAAAATGGTTGACCGTATCATTATGGTGTGGTGCAGTTATAGTGATAATTTTTCTACTCATAATGGTTATGGTTATTGTTATGGTATTTGAGCTATACTCATAATTATAACCATTGTTATTATATACATATAATAATTAATTATTATTAATAAACTAATATATACTAAATAATGGAAGTTAATGTACATACATATAATAAATAACTATGGTGTTAGTTTTATATATTTTTATTGTTGACAATATAGATTTATGTATTTTTTAAAATAAAATTTTTGGTATTTTATTATATTACATGTGTAGAATAAATATGTGTATACGGGTAAAATCATGGTTAATAACCACAGTTATTTTAATGGTTATTGTATTGAAAATTGTACCCGTAATGATTATGGTATGTGATTTAAAAATATGGTATGATTATGGTATTTGTCATAACTGTACCATACTCTAACCATTACCATTCCTATGAAGGACCTTAGCATAGAAATGGACATTCTTAAATAATACAAGGGTTTGGGCCAAACAAAAAAATAATAATACAAGCCTTTTATTACAAAGGTAAATAACCACTTCGCTCTAATGTTAAGGTTGAATTGGTGATTTATTTTTCAAAAATTTCGTTCTTTTAACGTTTGATTATTTATCAAGTTTTTCCTTTTCATAAGATTTTTTTAAATTTAAACTTAATAAATTATATTTAAAAAAAACTACTTAAATAACATAATACTTTTAAAAATATCATAAGTCATGATTAGATCGAAACTTAATTTAAGCCAACTTAAAGAGGTTTGGATTTTAACCCATACCCTTGCCTCTTTGATTGAGATTCGATTTCGCGAAACTCAATTGTAAAATATTAAGAGAGTTTTGAAGGGTTTAATTTTATAGTCTTAAAAGTATTACGTTATTTTTGTAATTTTTGAAACCTAAGTTTGATAAAACAAATTCTGAAAAAACTTGACAAATGACTAAATGTTAACAACAAAATTTTCAAAATCAAATTTTAGAAGAAAAACTCGATTTTAACTTAAATATTAGGTAGACAAAATCATATTTATCATTATACAATACACTGTCAGAAATTCATTACTTTTTTCACTCTTCCTTTTTAAAAGAGGAATCTCATTCGTTATCCGGAGACAAATATATGAATTTATTCCTCTATTTTAAACTTTAAAGTACAATAATAATCTTCCTGATAGAGCAAAGTATTTTACTGATACATGGATGACCACCTGCTCTATCTATAAATGAACCCCGACAGACATGGATACTCAAGGGACAAAGACATAAATATATCAATGGCTGCAGACACTGCTCTCCACATCGCTGCACGCCACGGGAAGGCCATATTCGCGGCGGAAGTAGCCATCTTGAATCCAGACCTCGCAAAAAAACTAAACCATAATGGCCACACTCCGCTCCACATAGCCCTAAAATCCAAGCATTGGAAAACAGCTGCAGCTCTGACGGCATTAGACGTGGAATTGATTCGACTGAAGGGTTCCGGAGGAAAGACAGCTCTCCATGTTGCTGCGGAGATTGCACCGGCGCGACTGTTGGCTGAGTTCCTTTGCATATGTCCATCCTCGTTGGAAGACATCACCTCACGGAAGGAGACCGCCGTCCACCGCGCTCTGAAGAAGAAGAATTTCCGCAACTTTGAGGTTCTGTACAAATGGATGTTAATAGAGCGGAAAGAGTATCTATTGGAATGGAAAGATTTCAGGGGGAACACTGCCTTGCACGTGGCTGTAGCTAAATGGAACACTACTGCCGCCGAGGACGTCATAAATTGGAAAAAGGTATGAATAATCTGCATATATCTCTATAGATACACATTTTAGTAGCTGAATTTTGTATATTGACCCCATGAAATTAACCATTGATTTAGGTTTTGAAGATAGTTGCTCCATACGTCCCTCGAGAAACCACGAACTTCAAAGGCAAGACCGCTGCACAACTCCTGTTACCGCAGACGACGAATAGTGCAGATGATAAGGAAGTCCGACGGTTACTCACCCAGTTTAATATAATGTACGAAGTAGATAATTATCTGAAACGACACTTCTTGAAAACCACCATTATCGATAACTTAGAGATGAAAAGTTGGTTTGAAAAGCGTCTCCGATTCCTTGGTTTCCCGGACGTGCGTACTCCAGCTGGAGAGAAATCCAGAGGTGTCGTCTTGTTGGTTGCTACACTGATAGCCACTGCTACGTATCAAACCATTCTTACTCCACCTGGAGGGTATTGGCAAGAAGACTATCCTGCCCCAACAGCACGCCTAGACTCAAAAGCTGCACCTGCACCAGCACCAGCACCACCACACAATGCAGGGCAGATGATCATGGATGGCATGACTCTTTTCAGCTTCACGGCGACCAATGCCGTGGCGTTCTGCTTCGCCTTGGCTGCCATTGTACTCAACGTGGCTCAGCTTAAACAGGCAACGTTGATGATGGTAGCCGCTTATGTTCTCTTGTTTAGTTACATGTTTACCACATTTCTGTCTACGATGATGGGAAAGGACAAGAACTGGGGTAAGTCGTCCGTTCTTCCGCTTTTCCTTACAGTCACTGGGCTCTTCTATGGCTTTATGGGTTCCTACGTGGCGCTTCACAACAAGTACGGGACAGTGATGGATTCTTCTGCACGAGGAAGCATACCGGTCTTAGATGGTCCGGTTTTTTCCGATGAGAAAGATTCTGATGAGAAATCCGATGATGATGATGAAGAAGAACACGTGGAACTGCTTTCAATGAAGGTTGGAGATTGATTATACAAGAAAAAAACACGTATTACTATTTAAGAACCACAAATTACAAATAATCATGAGTGCATGTGTCTTTATTATTTGTTCTTCATTCCATGAAAAGCCCTAGCTAGCAACTCACCATATGTCTAGCTATCTATGTGTCTGAGTCTAGTCTGTCTGTCCGTATGTTGTCTATTCATGTTTTTGTATTACATTACACTTACTAATGAAATTAAGTAAATGATAAAATATCAATGAGCTACCTGAATTTTGGACGTTTTGCAACGAGTTATCGGAACTTAAAAAATTCAAAACGGGTTACCTCAACTTTGAAGAATGTGCAAATAGTTATCTCCGTTCAATTTCCAACGAATTTTTTACGACTTTCCGATGAATTTCAGTCAACAGTTGACGGAAAATTGAACGGAGGTAGCTATTTGCACCTTATTCAAAGTTGAGATAGCCCGTTTTAAATTTTCAAAGTTCGGGTAGCTCGTTGCAAAACGTCCAAAGTTCTTGTAGTTACTTAATATTTAACCTAAGTAAAATGTATGAGTTGGAGGAGGACTAAACTTATGGACCTCAAAACAACAAATAAAAACAATACAATAAAAATGCAGTCACACGAAAGTTATGGGCCTAGTGAGAAGCGAAAAAGCCCAAACCGTACTTGAGACACCGACACATTTATCCGTCGGCCATAACAGACGGAGTTCACGGCAGTCTCCGATATTTCCATGGTTGCGCTCTTTTGGATGCAGCCTTCTACCGCTGCAGGGATGTCTCTTCTTCCTCCCGCCAGAACGACCCGGGTTCGCGTCGAACACATCGGCTACCAATCGACTCCATTTCTTATCGCCTCCGCCGTTGTTTCTCTCTCTCTCTCCGTCAGGGCATTGCCGCCTCAGAAGTACGTCTACCCCGACCCAATTCCAGAATTCGTTAAATATGTACGTGTTTCAAACATTGCTTACTGTATATACTATTTTATACGAGTCCCGTTATGTTCATTTGACATGCGTGTCCTGATTTCTTGTGGAATGGCCTGGAATAGGAAACTGTGAAGTTTCAGACTGAGCTCAGGAGGAAGCTTCGTGGAGACATGGAGACATTTGGAGATGATCTTGAGGATGTCGTAGATGTCTGTACAAGGGTAAAGTCTTCATTTTTATTTTTTTGTACATCTTTTCTGCCAAAATATGTTTGAAATTGTCGTATGGTTGAATATGAGCATAAGTGTTCGGCAAAATTCGTCACTTGTAAGAAAATCATCCAAGCAAAAATGGTAGGGAAAGTGAAGAATCTGTATTTGATTATAGGCTAAGGAAAGTGATAATTAAACTTGAATAATTCATTTATATATAGTTTTGGATCATTGTAAGAATTTTGAATTCTGGCAGAGATTTAAAGTTGTGATTCTTAGAGGTCCTGGTAGACTTCAAATAGATCAATAATTGAGACCTAAAATCTGACCTGACAATAAGCGAATCACTGTCTTTTGGACACAGTCCATCAGTTTGTCCTTACTTTAATCGATTCTGGGCCAATGTCTTTATAGATTTTCTATAATGTGTGCATTACTTTGCTTTATTCACATGACTAAATATTCAAATATTGAAGATAATTTTCCTTAATGATGAAGTGTTTCCAATTCAGATATTTACTGAGTTTTTGCACAAGCACTATGGAGGACCTGGAACTTTACTGGTGGAGCCTTTCACTGATATGATGGTTGCTCTCAAGGATAGGAATCTACCTGGAGCGGCTTTTGCTGCACGAGCTTCACTTTTGTGGGCACAAAACCATGTCGATCTAGACTGGGAAATTTGGAACAACAAACAATGAAACTGATTTGTACAATTTCAAATTTAAAAAGCAAAACTCCCGTATATTGTTCGTGATGGGTTCCTGGTAACTAATACTATGAAGCAACTCTAAAGAAGATTGTGGATACACACACAATTTCTGATCCATTTACTGCTTTTTGTGATTGTATTGAATTGCTTATTACAAGTGAAAGATTTGAAACTGGAGCTTTGTCATTCCAAGCTCAGCTGCACTCGAGGCAAAGTCGCGGCGGTGGTTTCCATTTCCATAATGATGAGTTGAATTCTTCAACCAAGAAGAGTTCTAAACTTGTTTTTCTTTGACGAGCAGAAGCAAGTTTGAAAATTGGACCACTGAAGCTAGCTTGCAATCTCATCAATGCTCTGTAAGGTGGGGCGCCATGATTTTGTCCGTGTTGGCACGGAGTTGAGAGGTGCTGTTCTTCCTCTGTTTCTCTCTTGTCTTATCTCCTGAAAATTATTGACATTTATTTCCATGGTTATTGGTAATTTTTGGACTGTCAACATAACAAAGAAAGGCGATGCAGATTCTTGTTCTTACAGTAAATATGTATGTATACATGAGCAGTTCTACAAAGTTTGAAAGTAAAATTTAGTGTAAAAACTGAAATCTTTCCCGTTTCAAGAAATTCCTTACAGAAATTTTCTGTCCAAATTTGCAGGAACATATGTCCGCTTTAATGGTATATATATATACTAGATAACTACCTGTTTGGTCTTCTCTTTGTTAATTATCTCTGCTGATGATATCTCCTCCTGCATCTTGAAAGAAACCACCATCTGTGAACTCTCCTCCCCTTGCTGCATCTGTAGAGCCTGATGCTTCTTCTTCATCATCTTTGCAGATTTCTTGTCTCTCAGCACTTTCATCACCTCTAAATGAAATCAAGACAAAGCAACTCAATTTACAAAAAGTAGTAACAGAATCTGTGGATATGAATGACGATGATGACCTTGTGAGGTGATGAGTCTGTATGCATGGCCAAGTGTGAGGGTTTCGGTTGGCCTGAGAAGCTTAACTCGAGTGAATCTGACTTTCTTTGGATCTTTACTGTCATTATCATCATCTTCATCAGAGTTTGGGAGAGGAATGATGAGGGATACGTAGTGGCCTGGGTTCAATTTCATGACTTCACTTGCAGTTATTGACCAATAGAGCCTCTCTAACCTTCCACAAGGATGTTGTATCACCAGAGCTGCTGCATCTATGGCTTGGCAGTTCCCCATGCTGTGCTTTCTTTTCACCAGACTCGAAAGGCAGAAGAAGAGAGGTGAGGGTTAGATAGATGAAGAGAAAGTTTCTCTGAGAAACAATGAAGGGAAGCAGAGGTCTCTTTCTATACAGGATGGCGTCATAATCATAACTATATGGGATGAAAGAGGAGAGTACAGGTGGTGTTATTTATTTTATTTTTTTGCTAATTAGTAATTAGTATAAGTGTCATGTTAGCTATTTAAATTTGCACTTAAGGCAGTAGAAGAGTGCATAATTAATACAGAGTTAAATTTAAAATGTTGTTTATAGGTTATTACCAACTTGCTAATTAAATTTTGAGGATCTTGATAATTTGTTAACTAGTTTTTTATTTAATAAAATGCTAATATAATTTTCGTAAAATTGCAATTTACTAGTTTTGTCTAATTTATTATTAAATATGAACATACATATGTTCATTATGTCTCATCAATTTTTCTTAAATTTCAATTATTATTTTTTACAAAATTTAGTTAGTATTTTGTAATTTTTAAAAAATTTAGTTAATAATTTGTGTAAAAGTATAGCAAAATAATAAATAAAATATAAATTCCATCATTATTTGACAGTAAAGTCAGATAATAATTTATATAAAAATATAAACAAATTATTTAAAGATAAGCATGGTAATATAAGTTTAAGCAATATAAGTTTAAGCAATATAAGTTTTCATTTCAAGATAAGCATGGTAATAATTATGATTATTGTTAGTTATTTAATGTATTTATAGTGGATTCATATAATCAAAAATTAAAATATTGATAATCATAAAAATTATAATAAGAATTATACTTATTGGTTAGCTCAGCTTCATCCATCCTCCCTTATGTTAGAGACGAATTTGTTGGACAAATTCTAGGTTGGGTTTGGGTCCTATCGTAATCATTGTTATTATTATTATTATATTATACAATTATTACTTCCAATAATGATATAGTATGTGGTATATCTTAATATATATATTGAAATAGTGAATGGAGAATAATCAATATATATATATATATATATATATATGTGTTGCATTCATTCTGTCGTAATTACTTCATTCTTTTTTTCTCCATAATAGATGTTCTAAATTCTAATAGAATAAATGATTTGAAAAATGAATGCGTGTAATTTTGCATTGAAAACAATACGTGATGTACGCATGTGAGATGTTGGAAAAATGTATGTCCTCCACATTCATTGATGATATAGATATGATTTATTGTGGAAACAGACATATCGAATAATAATTGATATTGCCTTATTTACTATTCATTCATACATTTGATCAATTAGGCAACCTGCGTGTAATCATGCTTATCATTACGTTTATCGTTGACACTTACCAAACACGAACACGCACGATAAACTTATCGTGTCATGTTCCTTAACACAAACACGATAGACAATTTTCAGTGTGTGTTCATCTCGTGTTATCGTGTTGCCTTACGTTAGTCAATTATATTTTCACATGCGAGAATTACAAGAAAGTGTCAAAATAACGAATTGTTCATATTAATAATTATCAATTTAAACAGCAGATTTCACATATCTTTAATGTATAATTAACAAACTCTAAAAATTAAATATCTAAGTAGACTTTTAAAAACTATTAAACAAGACTTATTTAGTAAAGTATTTAAAAATATAGATTTTCAAGTTCAAGGCAAAAAAAATTTTATTTTATCGTGTGTGTCGTGTTATGATACCTAAACACGAACACATAAATATTTTCGTGTTATCATGTTTGTGTTATCGTTCTGTAATATGCTTATACGAATATTATTTGTTCGTGTGTCATATGTGTTATGATGAAATTGTCAGCCGTACCTCTTCGTTTATGTCATGACGAGAGTAATTATTAATTATGAAAACGACAACCTTTTTCGTCATGTTTTTTTAGGTGAACTACATAATTTTATGACGTTCCATTATCTTATATTTAATTATTAGATTGTTTGTTCAATGGTCGATGACTTCATGCATAAGGGATTGTAAGTTATTCCATAAATATTTAAATGAATCAAATACATATTAATTACTATATATTATTTAAATTATAAGATAATTTTATTGCTTATATGAATATAAATTATTATTATTATTATAGTTTAGTCTGTACTCTGTAGTAATAGAATTGTTACAATATATTTCTAGTTCGGGTGCCATAAAAAAGGCCCCTTTTTAAAGAGGCCTTGTATTTCTCCAATGATCTAAATGGGTGATCTGGATAGTCATCTTGGATAAAGGCTTTCCCTAGTCCATACCCATATGGTATATTATTATTATTTTCAAAACAATCGATAAAAGGAATTCCCAATTATAAAGGAAAATCTAAAATTGTATTTTTTATACGATTTTTTATGTAGTTAATTGTATAATTACAGTAATGTACAACATATGATTAAAACAGTATATATATATATTAATATAATATTTATTTATTTAACATATATACATAATTAAACTTAAATTAAATTGACCTGTTTTAACTTTTAACAATTAATTAATCTATTAGAACCAAATAAAATAACATTTAAAACAAAGTATAAATACAGCTAAAAACCAATTCCTCTCCGGCAATACCGCAACAGGGACGTGCAAACCACTACACGGATCCAAATGTTATATTATATTTATTTACATTTTGTTGGTTAGTATAGGAAAAATGTTATATATTATATTATGAAACATATGGATGTTATGCTCTCGTGCACATATATACATCACACAACATGTGTAAGAAAGTCTTTGGATACAACATTTCGATTTTCGAAGTCGATCGCAATGTCAAATACAAAATAACACTAGCTAAGGAACAGTTAATTTATAAAAAAAAATCATTTAAAAATTGTATTTTATATTATAGGGTTGATGATGGGCGGACCGGTCCGATCCTGAAGGCAAAACCGAGATCGAAATTTTAGTATTGCCTTCTGGAGGACCGAGACCGACCTAGGCCAAAAAAGCCTGCTCGAGTCGGTCGGCCGGTCTCGATCCTGGATCGAATTTATACAAAAAAAAAATTATGAATTCACGGTATTCTTTAGTAAAAGGCTAATGAATAGTTCACCTTTAAAAAAACACTATGAACTCACTATATTCTTTAGCAAATTTATCAGGATGCAGCTTTTATAGAGATAGAAAACCTCTAAAATCCACATTCCTTTCGATGTGGTATTATGAAAATCCAAAATCCACATACATTCGGTCAGGGCCAGTCCTAAACGGGCTTTCGGGAAAAAAGTCCGAAACCGGGACCGACCTTGAAGGAAAAAAAAACGTCTGCTCGATTTCGGTCCTAGTCGGTTTCGGTTCTAGTCGGTTTCGGTTCTAGTCGGGCCGATCTCGGACCGGTCTTGTCGAAAATTCGGTCCTACATGTTTTTTTATCACCCCTATTATATTTATGTAAAATTATATCTAATTTATATATATAGATATCCTGTCTCTTATTTTCTGATATATAGAACTAGAAGTATAGAACAACCTTTTCTCCACTACCTTAACTACTCCACTTTAGTTTGAAAGAGGGCACGAAATTCTCAGACACTTTGACCAAATCACTCCTCTTTTGTTCTGCTTTCCTCTCCTTCCTAATCCTCTCCTTGTTCCGGTAACCTGGACAAAATCAAGAACTTCCTTAACCCCATTAATGGTAACTCTCTGAACAACTTTCCAGTACAGACCCTATAACTCTCTGAACAACTTTCCAGTACAGACCCTACAGAAAGAGAGTATACAAAAGAATAACTTGCAGAGAGACGACTGGGAAAACGATGACTCCATTCAAAGAGCAGACTCAGCCTATCGCTCGAAAGTTCATCTCTTGGACTTTATATGCTCTTGCTTTCATAGCCCTCCTCCGTCTCTACTTCTGCTCATCCACTCTTCCCAATCCTTATCCCAATCAGCTCCACCGCCCCTCACCAACTGTCATCTCCACCTCTTCTTCCTCTTCAGCTCTTTCGCCTCTTCAAGGTACGTACATTTTGCACCAAAAATAATTTCTTTTTGTTCTAAAGTGCAGAAATTGTGAGCTGCTTAGATGTGAAGAAGAAATTTCACTCTCACCAATTACTGTTTTAGTCCTGAATGACAGAAACAACGTAGTTTTGTCATGTGAAGTTGATTAATTTTGGGTTTTCTGTGGCAAATTCCTGATTTCTGGGTTAAAAGTTTAAGATTGGAACCTTATCCCAATTGCTTAGCGCTAATGTGTAAAGACTAGAAATTGGTTATGGAGCTCTCCTAAAAAAATATTTTTTGTGCAGAAGATGAAAGAACCAGAGATGTTCCACAACCCAGATGCGATTACAGCAGTGGCAAATGGGTCTCCGACATGTCGGGGCCTCTGTATAACGGCACCTCGTGCGGCATAATCAAGGACGGCCAGAACTGTATGGCCCATGGAAGACCTGATCTAGAGTATCTTCAATGGAGGTGGAAACCCCACCAGTGTCCCCTCCCAAGGTTCGATCCCGACACATTCCTGACCCTTCTTTCTCATAAACACATTGCATTTGTGGGTGATTCCATGGCAAGGAACCAACTTGAATCCCTGCTCTGCATGCTATCCTCTGTGTCTTCCCCTAACCTTGTTTACACCAACGGAGAGGATAACAAGTTCAGGAGATGGCATTTCCCCGATCAAAATGTGTCCTTGTCGGTATATTGGTCTCCGTTTTTAGTCAAGGGTGTTGAGAAATCGAGCACAGGGCCAAACCATAACGTCTTGTTTTTGGATTCAGTTAATGAGAGGTGGGCAGCCGATTTAGTGGACATCGATGTGGTAGTGTTATCGGTCGGGCACTGGTTTTTGCACCCTGCTGTGTTCCATGAGGGTGATTCTATACTAGGTTGCCATTTCTGTGGCTTGAACCACACCCAGATCGGTTTCTACGATGCATTGAGGAAAGCATTGAGAACGAGCCTTAAAGCGGTGATAGAAAGAACCCAGGTTGGGAACCAGGCTAAACATGTCTTTGTGACAACCTTTTCTCCGTCCCATTTCGAAGGTGAGTGGGACAAGTTCGGATCATGTTCTAAGACAATGCCATATGAAGAGGGTGAGAAGGTTCTTGGATATATGGATGAAGAGATAAGGAAGATTGAGTTGGAAGAGATTGAGTCGGCTAAGGTGAATGTAGGGGACTTGGTCGGGTTCGGGTTAGAAGCCTTGGATGTTACCAAGTTAGCTTTTTTAAGACCAGACGGCCACCCAGGTCCTTATATGTATCCATTCCCATTTGCAGACGGTATCAAGGATCGAGTTCAGAATGACTGTGTTCATTGGTGCCTGCCTGGGCCGATCGATACCTGGAATGAGATCTTGTTGGAGGTGGTTAAGAACTGGATTGGTGAGTGAAATGGATTAGTAGATGATGAGTCCATTGTTTTGATTTGGGTTTCCAGGAACAGTTGATGATGGTCATGTTCCACTTTTGGTTTGGGGTTAGGGTTCTTAACTTACAGTTAGCTAGAGAGGAAAATGAAGAACAAGAACAGAAGAAATTACAGTTTGAGATGGGTAATGATTGTTGTTGTGGAATATAGTGCAGATATATGTATTTATTTCGCATTGCCAGCAAAAGATTCTGCAGTAATTGCGCCTGTCGACAGTGCAGAACAGAACAACCTGGTCACTTTCCCACATGACATTCTAGTATTCTACTATGTTATTTATTTTATAATTTATAATAAAGGTAAAATAAGAATTTGTATTTTAATTATTTAGTACAATTTAACAATCTTTCATATATATTTTTTTATTTTTTTTAACATTTAGGCAGAGATTTAATTTGAAAACATAGTACTAGATTTGAAGAAGTGTTCTCTAATGATTCAATTTGAAAAGAATAAACATTTATTTCGAAATTAAAAGGATAAGAGTAGTGGAAAGGCACTTTGTCCAACTAAATTGGTAATTCAATGATTATCTGTCGGGACTCAGTGAAGTGTTATGATTATGATGGTGTGATGCAACATTGAACGTGCTTACTCATGACGCACCACGTGATACTAAGAGGCATATGACTAGATGCAACAGAACCGGTCGAACGAACGTGTGGATCTGGTTGGACCAAGCACGACTTGAGTTGTCGTTTCTGAGTAAGATTCATATAGACACGTGGAAATTGAAGGGTTCTTGCTTTTTAATAATTTGAAACTTCTAGATCCGATTTTTATTTTTTTTCCTTGCATGTATATATATAGTTAATTAACTTTACTATCATAACATATGTACTTTTTAGTTAAAAATGTTTCGATTTTGAATAGAATATGTTCTAAAATAGTATTAATGTGACGAGTGATAGAAAAATTACATGACTAATAAAAAAGTTGACGTGTTGGTTATACCAGTAAAAATTATTTTTTTTGGTAAACTATTGCTAAATTCAAATTGAAAGCTTAATTTTTATATAAAAGATGGAGATATATTTATGATAAGTTAGAATTATGACTAGGGTGTCAAAATCTGACCTAACATGTGGGTGACCCGTGGGTAACCCGTACACAGTTCGTGTTTGGATCATAATTTTTGACTCATGAGTCGTTTTGACACGATCCAGGGATGATCCGTGAAAACACGAGTCAAGTTTGGGTTAGAAAGCTTGTCTCATGGTTCAATCCATGACCCGACTCATTTATATATTTCAATATGTTTTTAATTTTTATTGAAATGGTGAGTCGAACAGGTTAGATTGACCCGCGGGTCATCACTCAAACTTTACCATTCATAAAATGTCATTTTGAGTTTCAAAAACTGTCACAATCCATTAGTTTATCCATGACCTATTTTGAATCCCCTAGGCCCTAAACATGATCGTGCCCCGAGGTGGTTCGGGACCCCGCACTTGATCCTTGAGTTGACACGTGGGAGTGATGTCGTGTTCTCATCTCCACAATGGGCCTCATGGACCAAGCAAGGGTACTGCTTTCTACTATGAAAGCCCTAAAAGTCGCAATGGGCTAGCCACGGAAACTCTATAGTGGTCCTTTAATGTGGAGTTTAAGAGGCACAAGCCCAGACCTGACACCATCAGGGAAAGGTAATTAACAAACACTTTTTATTATTTGTAACTCCTTATAAATTCTCGTTTTAGGATATGTTTAAAAGTATATTAAATTTTCACTTTTGATGTTCGGTTCTGTGGGTATGTTGACTAAGGTTGCATCTCCACCTAATAATGATATTATGGTGCACAACTTTGAATCATAAGTAGGGGTGTCAAAAATTGACCAAACCCGTGGGCAGGTCACTCATGAGTCGTGTTTGGATCAAACTTTTTAACATGCGGGCCATTTTGGCACGACTCATGGATGACCCGTGAAAACACGGGTGATGTTTGAGTCAGTAATCTTGACCCATGGGTCAACCCATGACCCATCCTTGAATTGTATATTATATTAAATATATATAATTCTGACTAATGAGTTTGTAGTCTTGACCCATGAGTCAGTTTATTTATTGATTTTTACGTACTGGATGGTCGACCAACGGGTTAGACTGACCCGCGAATCATGGAGGTCGAACGGGTCATGTTTGAATTTCAAAAACTTACTCATATTATTACACGAGTAACGTTTAGATATGGGTGGAGGTACCTACGCAGAGTTAAAAAAATAAGATCATTACAGTCGATATGTCCGTGCATGGGACCATTTTAAGAGTGAACCAAACTTTTCATTAAATGTAAAAGTGGTCGTGGTCGGATATAAAAACCATACTTATTGATTCAACAAGATTCTGGTGTACATCAATGTTTACAAGCATCAATTTAGAGATTACACCAATATTCATAAATCATCAATTTGTGAAAGGATTACTGTCTTTGAGTTATATATATATATATATATAAGTTGTCTAAAACGTTAAGCGTGTAGATCTCTTACTTTCTGTTTGACCACCCTAGGTTTTGGTGCATGCATGAACACAGAACACAGAATGTGCATTGCCGGAGCAGCAATTGGCCGGCGATGCATGAATAAAGCTGATCTGCCCTAATCATGGAAAGAGATGGAGGGGTCTCCGATCAATCTAGTGGAGAGATGAAGGTACACGTCATCTGTCTAAACTTCAGTGTGTATAATATGAGAATCCAGAAGTATGAGGAAGGGTGGTCGGACGTTGTGATGTGATGGGAGAGATTGAGGGCCCATGCCAAGGCCAAGGCCAACGCCATGGCCACGGCCACGGCCACTCATCTCCAGAAGATGAGAACGAAGACTTCACAGTTTGCACCCTACAACCCATACTGTGCATGTGCTTCGGACAAGTCACTGATGTAGTGATGATGGTGACACCTCCTCACGTAATTAACAATAATCCATGTATTATTATTATTATTATTATTATTATATATATATATATATACAAGGACAAATCTATAGAAAATATATAATAAAAAAAGCTAAATAATTGGGATGCCAAATAATTTTTTTTAAATGCTTAAATTAAAACTAATTACATAATTTTAAAAGACTGAGGCAATTTCCCTCTTCAGACTCAAGTAACTCCGTACTATATACATAAAGAGAAAAAAATACGTATATATATATATATTAATTTGTTTAAGGATGTTTAGATAACATATCTATATAGTATAGGGTCAAAAATAATCAATGACGAAAACTTTGTCCAGACGTGTGTTGGGGGTCCAACGCATTTAAGATGATCTGCTAAAAGAACATGTTTTGGACAGGTTCGGATGTCCCACGCATGTGCATTACTAACTAAAATAAAATCAAACATCAATACAGTTAATATGAATTGAATTTTTATTTTGTAGGGTTAATGGTCAAAGTGCCCCTATAGTTTGGCCGAATTTAAGAATTCTCCTTAAAGTTTAAAATCTCTCATAATGTTAAGAAATAATGAAAAATTCTCCATAAAAGGGCATCTGACAATGGAGGATTTTTCATCATTTTCAAACATTAATGAGCATTTTAAACTTTAAAGGTGATTTTTAAATTTCGGCCAAATTTTAGCCAAACTTTAGGGGCACTTTGACCATTTACCTTATTTTGTATAATGACCTTATTTTAGGGTTCTCCTTACTACATGGACTGGACGAAGCAGCATCGAGTTACTCGTCGTCGTGACCATTCCGTCTGAGCTAGGCCAGACTGGACGGTCAGATGAGTGCCACGCGGGGGTAAAGATACATTTGCCGCGTGTGGTATAACTGTCGGATTTGAGGATTACGAGGTCTTCGACTGTTGCCGTTAACTCATGTGTTAGAGCTGTCAGACACGTGCGTGGGTCGTTGAAACTTCAGAGCTTTCCAATGTGGGCCTCAGTTTGTATTCGCTACACGACAACTAATGTGCGCGTGCCAGCTTCCTTATATTGTATTTTTATTTGGTCCAAAATCAATTCTAGTGCTTCCTATTCAATATTTTTGCTGAGCTACATTTTGATTGTTATTATTACTATGAATATCAACTATATTTAGTACCTAACCTTCTATAGAATGTGAAGAATCTATAATTAAATAAAGTTGACTTGATTAGTTAATTTATTTTCATATAAACTATTCCTTAATATTAATAATCCACCTCCGAATTGACTAAAAAAAATAGACATTATATGCATTCTTGTCTAAAAGATGAGTTATATATTAATAGTTAGTAAACTGTTACTTAATTTTATTTTTTTAAAAATATTTAATAAATATTTTTAAAATGTGTAAATATGAGTAGGAGTGACTTTATTAATATAGTTTTTAATAATTTATAAGGGTTAAATACCAAGTAGCTACCTGAACTTTGAACATTTTGCAACAAGCTACCCGAACTTTGAAAATTCAAAACGGACTACCTCAACTTTGAAAAAGGTGCAAATAGCTACCTCCGTCCAATTTTCCGTCAACTGTCGTCGGAAAGTCGTTGGAATTTCGTCAGAAATTGGACGGAGGTAGCTATTTGCACTTTCTTCAAAGTTGAGGTTGACTGTTTCGAATTTTTAAAGTTCGGGTAGCTCGTTGAAAAACGTCTAACCTAGTTAGTATTTAACCGAATTTATAATGAATATCATCGTGATACCTTTCACGCTTTTAAAAAACCATTTATTTATATATATATAAAATATATTCTTTACATGCATCATCCACAAACCACAACCACAGGAATGACAACAACGAGGCTCGGCTCACATGGCCTCTTTATGCAACTAAGCTGGTATCTCTTCAACCTCATGTTCTCTTCTCCCTTTATTTGTGTGTATATATGTATATATATCAGCAGTTTCCATTGTTTCCATATCTCCATTCACTTGCTGTAAGCAAGGAGACATATAGAGAGCAATGTCAAACTCCATTCAAAATAGTAGCTTCCCAGCCGTAACACCACCATCGCCATCCAAGAAGCTCAAGACCGAGGGATTGAGTAAGGGTCGGAGGAGGAGGAATCCGGCGAGGGCAGCTTCATCGGTGCAACGGAGGGTGAGGACGCTGCAGAGTCTGATTCCGGGGGGGAAGGAGTTGCCGGCAGATCGTCTCTTCTCGAGGACAGCGGACTACATCTTGCATTTAAGGCTCCAAGTCCATGTCTTACAAGAGCTTTCCAAGATCTACAATTCTTGATGCAGGCAAATCAATGGCGTAGCTATATATCTATATCTATATCTATATTATATGTATTCTTTATGGTTGAATATTGATTATTCGTTTAATAATATAATATATTATTTCGTGTATTACAATATCTTTATAACCAAAAAGATAATGTGATTTAAGAGGAAGTCATTGTTAGATTTATGCATGCAGGTGTAATTTATGGATTATTTTGTATATGGAGAAAGAACAAAAGTGTACTTATAAATGTTTTAGACATTTTCTTAAATATTATATCTTAACATATTATACTTATGAAAACAACATTACATAAACATATTTTGATATAAAACATATAATTATTAATGAAAAAAACGTTAAGTTAATCTCATATTTTTATCTATATCTGTTCTCATAAAACCATCACAGTAAATATAATGTAACGGTTTAACGGTTCTTCGTACTCTAATCAAAAAATTAAATTCAAATCCTGAAAATAAAAATAAATATTTATAGTTAGCCCCTTGGACTTCTCTCTCTCCTTTAACTGAAGGAGTGTAAGCAAAAAGAGAGCTTTTTTATTCCTACTGGTCTCAGACTATTGGGCCAGAATGAGGCCTAATCATACAATCATCATCACACCATGCATAATCAATTAAATTATTCAATGGTAGATCTGCATGCCACGTGGTCTTCGATTTTTCCTCGTCTGCGTTGTTTCACCGCGAAAGAGAAAGTCCTGTATTATTTTTTAGTCTTAAATACTAAGTAACTACCTGAACTTTGAACGTTTTACAATAAACTACCCGAACTTTGAAAATTTAAAACGGGTCATCTCAACTTTGAAGAAAGTGCAAATAGCTACCTCTGTCCAATTTCTGGCGACTTTCCGACGACAGTTGACGGAAAATTAGACTGAGGTAGTTATTTGCACTTTCTTCAAAATTGAGCTAACCGGTTTTGAATTTTCAAAGTTCGGATAAGTCGTTGCAAAACGTTCAAACTTCAAGTAGCTACTTGGTATTTAACCCTTTTATTTTATGAAATAAACGAGTCACATAAAAGATAATGTCTTGAACATTTGGGTACATAATGCAGACTAGACAGGTTGTCGTTTTCCTTGTATAACAAAATAAGTTGGGCCTTTAGATTGCATTGAGAAAGCCGTTGGGCCGTGAATATTGGGTAAAATTTGGTAATTTCTTCCATAATTATTTTGGATAATTTTTTATAGTCATATTACTAGGTGTCTAGGACGACATACCTTTTCTTTCCTAGAATGTGGACATTTTTAATTATTAATAATTGTACATAAATTCAGTATTGATTGGGTATTTATTATATTATATAGACTATAGAGTGCTCATAAGTATTATATATAAAATAAAGTAAAATATGTATGATATTGTTTTAATGTTTTGAGTTTGTTTTATTTTATCAAATGAAACGAGTATCTTGGCAAAAAAAAAATGTTTTGAGTTTGAAATTTTCACTCTTGTAACATATTTCGAGTTTCTACATTTTATTATATTATTTATCCAAAATTAATTGAATATATTTTGTAAATACTAGTATACTTTAAGTACGTCACACTTAAATTCTTCAAGTCTTTTTTATATGTTAAAATTAAGTTTCAATTTGACTGTAACTCAATTGATCCCTAATCGAGGGGATAAAGTATATGTCTTGAGCCAAACCATCTCACCTATGAGTGAGGGACAGTTAGTCTTAGACAATAGCCTCCTTAATTAAGTGGCAGTTGAGTCTAAATCAAATTGATGTTCGCTTTATCTCTAATCAAATTGGAGTCAGTTTAACCTCAATTGAGTGTACTAATATCTAGGTTTTTATCCAAACCCTAACTCTTTGATTATAGATTGATCAAGTCACAGTCAAATTAAGACTAAATTGTAATATATAAATATTTTTAAAAAAGTTGAATTGTGACATTTTTTAAGTATCTTATTATTATTATTTTTTAATATAAAAATATATTTATTAAGTTTGAATTAAAAATGTAATGACATGAAAAAGCTACTAAATATTAAAGGATATTTGACAAATTCGTATTTTACCATATATATAATATATATATATAAATATGATTTGTTAGATCACCACCCATCCACTAAAGAAGAGTTATAAATGCATAGGAAAGTGCGTTTTATTAGCGTTTGACCGGGGTATGCACCACTGTATTCAATACGAGTTTCTATTTTATTAGTATTATATTTTATTTAAAGGGATAAATAGGCCAATTATTTATTGGCCAATAGTGTTGGTGAGGAGTTGGCTCTTCATATCATTCACGCCTTCCATCTTTCATTCCCCTCTCCCCTCCCTACTTGACCCCACAATTACTTGACCTTTCCATTCTTGCAAGTTGCATGCATACTTGCATTATACAGCGTGTAAAGAAATGTCAATAGTTGGAAAATTGAATGAGTTCTATTAGATTGATAACGATACATTGTATGTCTAATTTACACGTAAGTGTATGAATAACAAAGTGTAAATTTGTACAAACAAAATCTATTCTATTCCTTTATATATCTATAAATAAATTATAAAATATAGTGCATATGAACTATTCGTATCAGTGGCCAAAATTACTACTTAAAAAAGCAATTTTTAATAATATGACACCCATAATCTGGAATGGATAAGTCCGAAAGTTAGCCCATTCATTATTTTTATCTATTACGGAGAAAAAGAGACCTTGGAGTCTGTTTGGCCACCTTACCCAAAAAAGTTTGTCCCCTACATATAAATTACAAAGCGATAAGCTACTATTCCAGTTCATCATCTTCGACTAAATTGAGTATATAGACATAGAGGCAGAGACAGATACATACAGAAGCACACACCCATGGCAGCTAGGAGGATTTCAGCTCTTCTTTCTCGTTCTCTCGCTTCATCCTCTGTTCCAGCTATCCTCTCTGGAGGTGTGATTCCTCTCTTGCTCGATTCGGTTTCTTACTTTATTGTTAAAATAGTATCAGATAATCGTCTTGAAGTTTTCATATTTTTGTTGCATGGGATGGAGGTTGGATGCGTAGCAACTCGATCGATCATGTTTTCATATATCTGATAGATTAGCACTGAAAGAGAACAGATTGTTATGTTCCCAGTGTTCCAATCGCTTCTGGGTCTTCTTTAATGATGTTTATCCTACCTGATTTTTTGAAAGTTTTTTCTTTTTAATTTTTGGGGTCTAGGGTTTAGGAAATTGACTTTGATTATGTTACGGCCTGAACGTGCCGTGAAGGAGAACCGTGACAGAATAGAAAGGGAGGGGAGGATAGAAGCGACAGACTCATACTACTAGCTATACTGACTATTTGACCCGTAAAGATTATGATCAATCCTTTTTGTATTTGATAGGAAATTGATTTAAACAGTGCATTTTCTGTAATGTAATTCCCTGATCTGTTAAACTTTGGGGTACATTTTAATGTAAGTTATTAATGGATCAAAGAAATGAACATCTTCTTCAGGGAGGAGATTGAACCAAGAAACTGATGGACTCAGAAGGCTCAGCACTGCTGCTGTTCATGACCAACCGTTACACCCAGGCGTTTCTGTAAACCACACTCAGCTTCTGATCAATGGGAAATTTGTTGATTCTGCATCAGGTTTCAATCCTTTTAATGGATGAATTTTTGATCTTTTTTTTAGTGTCTTTTCTTTAGTTAAATAACCACATCGTACTCTCTTCAGGCAAAACTTTCCCAACACTGGACCCAAGAACAGGGGAGGTAATTGCTCATGTAGCTGAAGGGGACGCCGAGGATATAAACCGAGCAGTGGCGGCTGCTCGGAAGGCCTTCGATGAAGGGCCATGGCCTAAAATGACTGCTTATGTAAACTCTTGCTATATGTAGATATTCTTGTGATAATGAATCATTTGATAAACTAATCAAGTGTGTTCATTTTTCCAGGAAAGATCAATGGTGCTCTTTAGGTTTGCTGATTTGATTGAAAAGCACAATGATGAACTTGCAGCACTCGAGACATGGGACAATGGAAAACCCTATGAACAGTCTGCAAAGATTGAAGTCCCGATGATTGCTCGGCTGATGCGATACTATGCAGGTATTGTTTTATACGATATTGTTGATTCCCTTATTTATATATATATAATGATATGTATATAATATATATGTATATCTATCTAAGTGTTCAAATACTGAATCAAATCATTGTTCAGGTTGGGCAGACAAGATCCACGGCCTTACAATGCCTGCTGATGGACCGCATCAAGTCCACACCCTGCACGAACCAATTGGTGTTGCAGGCCAAATTATTCCCTGGAACTTTCCTCTTCTGATGTTTGCATGGAAGATCGGCCCTGCATTGGCTACTGGCAACACGGTTGTGCTGAAAACTGCAGAGCAGACTCCACTTTCTGCTTTGTATTTGGCTGAGCTACTTCACGAGGTAATGGAAACTGTCTAGTATCTGAAAGGCATTGGTGTTTCTGACCTTTTCCTCCTGGCTTCGTCCCTACCCATAATTTAATTTTTAATTTTTAGACATTGATTGTCGCTCATCAAGGTTTGATCATTATGAACTTTGTGATAGGCTGGACTGCCACCAGGTGTTGTGAACGTGGTTTCTGGGTTTGGTCCAACCGCAGGTGCAGCTCTTGCAAGTCATATGGATGTGGACAAGGTATGCTAATTCCTGAACTCAAATCTTACCTTTCTATCAACAAGATATTCTTCTTAATGGATCATTACATTGAATCTTCAAGTGAACACAGATTCTTCGATCCTCATCATTTTGAATTTGCAGATTGCTTTCACTGGTTCAACAGAAACCGGGAAAGCCATACTTGAATTGTCAGCAAGGAGCAACCTTAAATCCGTGACTTTGGAGCTTGGTGGAAAATCGCCCTTCATTGTATGTGAGGATGCTGATGTTGACAAAGCTGTTGAGCTGGCTCACTTTGCTCTTTTCTTCAATCAGGTTTCTCCATAACACTCCTTCCACTATACAACATAACTCTTTACTTGGGAAACAAGGCAACTCTTGTTTAACAAAAGAAATCATGTTATTATCGACAGGGACAATGCTGCTGCGCTGGGTCACGCACTTTTGTACATGAGAAAATTTACGATGAGTTCATTGAAAAGGCAAAGGCTCGAGCAATTAAGCGTAGTGTTGGTGATCCCTTCAAGAGCGGTATTGAGCAAGGTCCTCAGGTATAGCACCCTCATCCTGTCTTTTTCTTTAATAAGAATTGAGAAGAGATCACTGTTAATAGTGCTTGTGGTAAATTCAGATCGACTCGGAACAATTCCAGAAGATCTTGAAGTACATAAAAAGCGGACTTGAGAGTGGAGCCACTCTTGAGACAGGAGGAGATAGACTTGGTTCTAAAGGATATTACATTCAACCAACTGTATTTTCAAATGTCAAGGTATAAACCACTGCAATTTGATAAAAAAACAATATTTCCCTGAGAGCATTACTAACTGACTTGATATGTATATAACATAATAACTCTGGAAATGTGGGTTCTGTTTTTCACTGCACAGGATGACATGCTGATTGCTAAGGATGAGATTTTCGGGCCAGTGCAGACCATTTTGAAATTCAAGTAAGCACTGCTACATTTACAAAAACATACAAAAACAATGAGTTCGTTCAATTTATTTACTGATACAGAATATTTTTGGGTTTATACCAGTAATCTTAGAGATGTGATTCATAGAGCAAATAACAGCCGATACGGTTTGGCTGCTGGTGTTTTTACTAAGAACATCGATACTGCCAACACTTTGACCCGAGCTTTGAGAGTTGGAACGGTTTGGGTGAATTGCTTTGATGTTTTTGATGCGTCGATTCCGTTTGGAGGATACAAGATGAGCGGAATTGGGAGAGAGAAGGGTGAATATTCTCTTAAGAATTACTTGCAAGTCAAGGCAGTGGTTACTCCTCTCAAGAATTCAGCATGGCTTTGATTTAAACGATTTTCAAGAAATAAGGAGTGGAGTGGAATCTACAGATTTTTTTTTGGTGGATTATGATGATGAAATCTCAAGACTTATTATGATTGAAATGTGTAATGTTCAATCGAATCATCTCTTATTGTCAAATGGATTCTTCAGAGACATGTTTAGAGACATTTTGAAGCTCATCTCTTACTGTCAAATGAACACGAAGCTGACCCCTCCTTCCGCCAGTATATATATATATATATATATTATGCATAATATTATTTAAATAATTAAACAAAAATTGTCTTGATATATAACACTTGCAAAGAAACTATAAATATTTTTAAAAATTAGAAGATAATTCCAAAAATGCAGAACTAATATAAAAATTAATTATTAAATGGAAAAAATTGAACATGTGTTTAAAAAATAGAGAAAAATTCTTCAATCTTAAAGATATTATTTAAATAGATTTATTTATTTATTTATAAAAAAAACATATAAATAATCATTTCTATTTTCCACTTTTTTTAAAAATATACAGTTTAAGATATTATTATTTTCACTTATTGTGACACGTAATAATTTAGGTAGTCAAACTAAAGTATTTTGTAAATATGAAGGTGCATTATATAACATATCATTAATTTTATTCTATAAAATTTAAGAGTGGAATGTATTTATTTATTGGGTTAAATATCAAGGAACGTTTTGTAATGAGATAACCGAACTATAAAAAATTAAAACGGACTAAATCAACTTGGACGAATGTGCAAATAACTATCTCTGTCCAATTTACCGTCAACTGTTGACAAAATGTCGTCGAAAATTCATAAGAAATTCGGGTGTTGAGATAATCCGTTTTGAATTTTTAAAGTTCGGGTAGTTCGTTGTAAAATGTTCAAAATTCATGTAGTTCCTTAATATTTAACTATTATTATTTTTTTTTTATTTTTTTATGTTCAATTGAATTAAAAACGGAAGATCATTGAAATGTATGGTTCAAAAAGACGCAGTGATTTATAAATCTGGTGGGCAACAAAAACATATATGACCGTTGCAACAACGGTCCAAAAGCTTATTCCTTTTCAAACTTCGGCTATGTCTTTCCTCCATCCTTTTACCGTTAGCATCATCCGCTCCCTCTTCTGTATCTTCGTCTTCCTTCTGGGTTACCATCGATTCTTTCCAAATTTAGACGCCCTGCCATTTCTTGCACTTCTTGATTAGCAGACATGGCCGCTCTCGCGCCTGGAGTACTTCAGAAGCTCGTCAACGGAATGACAACCGGAGTAAAAGCCACCAGCGAGCACCGGAGCTCTCTTCTTCAGGTGACAGACATAGTCCCGGCCGACCTCGACGAGAAGAATCTATTCCCTAAGCATGGATTCTTCATTAAGATCTCCGATTCCTCCCACTCCATCTACGCCACCCTCCCCGCCGATCAAGACGACTACGTCCTCAGCAACAAGATGCAGCTGGGTCAGTTCATCTACGTCGACAGGCTCGACCCCGGGTCTCCGGTTCCGATCATCAAGGGAGCCAAACCACTACCTGGCCGCCACCCACTCGTCGGAACACCCGAGCCGCTCATGGGTCTGAGAGAGAAGTCCGGTTCCAAATCTATCTTGATGATGTCAGCGTCCAAGAGAGGTTCTTGGGGGATTGGTGCCGGCATTGGCGGTGGAGATGAGGCCAATTTTTGTTCCAACCCTCTTTCGTCGCCTCTTGTGTTGAAGTCGGTGCCGTTGGACTTCGATCAGTGCACTCCGGTCAAGAGCCGGACTAGGAACCCATCCGTGTCGCCGATGGTCAGGACGAGGTCGGCGAGGGAGCTGGTCTCCGGCAGCAAAATCAGGTCTTCGTTCGGAGGTGGGCTTTTGGCAAAATTGGTCGATTCCACCACTAAAGGAGACAACAACGCTTCTTCCTTTCTAAGAAAGAGCTGCGCGACACCGTTATCAAAGTTTCCGAGGAGCAAGAGTGTTGTCTCCGACAGAGACGCCAGAATCACCACCTGTTCTTCCTTCAACTCATCTGTAGGTACATTTTTCCTCTTCCGTTTCCATATTGAAACGTAAAAATCATTGAATTTGGACTTAAATTTCATAATTTCGTTTGATTGGAATGCTGCTTGTTGAACTGAGCAGAACTGTTGAGCTATTCTTTAGGTCCTTGTTCTTAAATACAAACAATGTACTTCGATTTGGTACAGGAAAAGAAAATCCGGACACCATCTCCGGGTCCGAGAAGCAGGAAAGGATCTGTTGCCCTAAATATGAATGGAGATGCCGAGAATATCCAGAATCCGAAGAAGATGGATTCACAGCCACAATCCCAGTGTTTTGAGCCGCCAACTCCAGAGGACAGCAGCAATGTCTTTTCGAATCTACCTGGAAAACTTGGCTTATTGGGCAAGGTACGATGATGGTTTATTTGGCGTTGTTTAGCTGAAAAATCTTAACATGTAACTGATCAAATCTGGATTTTTGGCATCAGGAAGCAGTGCAACAGCGAGAGATTGCTCAAAAAATAGCCCTCCAAGCTCTGAGAGAAGCCACAGCGACAGAAACCATTGTTCGGTCTCTCAAGTAGTACTCTAATTTCTCTTTAAGCTTAAAAAGCCATACATTTTAAATTCCATCGAATCTAATCGAATATTGATTGATTTTGGATAGGGCATTTTCGAAGATGAGCAAATCAGCAAGAGCAGATGCACCGGCAACATGTTTCGATCAGTTCCTTGAGTTCCATCAGCAGATTCTGCAGGCAGTGACCGATATGGTATCCATTCAAGCAGCCCAAACCCAGAATATTCAACCAAAAATCAAGGAATCCGACCAAGACTCCAAATTTAGCAGCGGAAAGATCCTGAGATCATCGATGAGCGTGAAATTGTTTCAAGAACGAAAATGGGCGTCCACGCCAATGAGTAAAATCCAACTCGAAACGATCGGTGAGAACGACGAGAACAAGAGACCTCTTGCTTCTTCATCTTCTTCTTGCAGATTGAGCAGCACAATCGAGCTCGGTAAACAGATTGAAGTCGAAGCAGGAAAATGGTTTATGGGGTTTCTGGAGATGGCTCTTGAGAAGGGGTTCAAGAAATCGAAGGGATCCAGTGATGGGGATGTCAAGAAAGTTCCTCAATCCCTTCTTCTGAAGATCATTAATTGGGTTGAAATCGAACAGTGTGACAGTAATAAGCAGCAGAAAGTTCATCCGAGGGCGGTGCAGATTGCTAGGAAGTTGAGAATCAAAATGAAAAATCCTTGATTTGATTAAAGATCTGTCTTTGTGCTATCGAAGTATCTGATTGTAGTTAGTTTGCTGCTAAGATTGATTTGCAGATTTGTTGTAACTTGAGAGATTGTGTCCTCCCACTGATGTTGAACTCGAGTTCTGTCAAAGCATAAATTCTGCTTCCAAGTCAGAGAATATTCAATTTTAATAATAAATTATCTGCTCAATCAAACAAATTTTTTTCTCACCATCAAATCAAACTTTTTACTAATATTTAATGTAAATTGGAATTACAATCTAACTCTATTAGTGAAACTACGAGCCAAAGGGTTAATTTAAAAAAAAAAAATGAATTTCGGGAAAAAATTAAACAGCAAACTGAACTTTTTTTTTTACAAACAACTCAAACTTATGAAATTAAGTAAATAACAAACCTACCTCAAATTTTCATAATAAGATAATTATTAAGTCAACATTAGTTAAAGTATTAAAAAAAATGGTATTACGACTTAATAACTCTCTCAAACATTGAAAAATACGTTCAAACATAATGAAAATTTGAGGTAAGTTTGTTGTTTGCTCAATTTCAAAAGTTCAGTTTGTTGTTTCTCAGTAAAAAAAAATCGATTTACTGTTTTGTTTTTACTTAAAAGCTCAGTTTTTTTTGTTTTTTTTATAATTAACCCTATAAAAATTAAATATGAAATCTTAACTTATTTGTTAGGTGGAATCATTATAAAATTGGGTTAGAGTTTAACAGCGAAGGCGGCCATAAAGATGCCAAAAATAGCCCAGTAAAGTAAACCTAAATTCATTATTCATTATTCTTAGCCAAACATCCAGAAAAAAAGGAAAACCCAGTCTTTGACAGACATTATTCACATGTTGATAAACATGCATATTTTACATCCGAACAAACAAAGTGCAAGGAGAACAGATTCATTGCACCAGAACAGCACCAAGCTCATGTTTCGGTAGTTAGACGGTAATCGAGGGTAATAGTTTGCAGTCAAGATCCCACACCTCGAACTCTCCTTTGACAAAGTCGTAGTGTGCTCCTTTCAGTGCAACTGCGTTCTTCACCACTCTATCCCTCACGAATGGGTAAGTCAGTAAGTTCCCCAGAGACACATTCACTGCCTCCTGCATTTTCAAACAATGTCTATATCAGTAAGGTTTTATAGGGTTTTAATATTGTATCTTCAAAATATAATAATTAACTAACCTTCTCAAGGTTCTCGCACTGCTCTTGAAAACTCAGGCTGCTGTGATTCGTCTTGATCTTGTTCTTAGCTGTTGAGCAGATATTCACCCATTGTTCAATGAAATCACTGCAATTTCCATTGATTTATCGTATCGGTAAGTATATCAGTTTAAAAAATCACGAAAATAATTAAAGGACCATAAGGACTTACGATGAAGTGGTACCATCGTCCGGGATAGACATGAGACCTATTATGCCTCCACAGCAGCTGTGCCCTATGACCAAAATATTCTCCACCTAAAGTATACCAACATGTTTAATTAGATCTTTACTATTTTGCAGAAAGCAGGAAAAATTCTTATTGACAGATGATCAACACACAAAAGCATATTCCTTGAAATGATCTTTCTCAAATGACACAAATTGAAGGGAAGATGCATATATCTATATCATAAACTTGCTTCAGCATAAAATAAGCATAAGGAATGTTGTTTGTTGACGGTGGAAACTGGAAAGTGGTACAGTAGCTGTTAGAATCCATTAAATAAAGAGGAATTAAAGAAGGATCAAATCAAAAGAATTAAAGAAAGTGGTCATTATTATATCTAGCTTGACGAGGCAGAAAGCTCCACCATTAGGTCTCAACCATTTCTTCTAGTGGTGGCAACAACAAACACACTTTACGAAAGATAAGAGCTACCAAAAAGAATCTCATCTATCTATTCCTTGTGCCATTATTGGTGTCGTATGGATGCTATTTGACGAGCTTATCATTTTGAGTGGTCAAGAACAATTTTTTATACACTAGTAGACTCAATAACTCTTCTTGCTTCATTCTAGATATATGCGTATTAAAGGGAATATCGAATATCTGATCACTAAATAAACTGTTTTTTTTACCAATACAAACATGTATTATGTTCCTTAAAGCTGTTCTTTTAAGTTTTAACTACCTTTTCATGTTCAAATTCAACACACACCAACTCCCACGTAAAAAAAGATAAATAATGATTAAGCAAAAAGAGTGGATGAATAGTAAATGGGCACCTTAAGATGCAAGACCGCATATTCAACGGCTGCCCCCATTCCAGCTGCCCCCATTCCAGAGTATTTTGTCTGCAGGAAAATTGGTATAATCCAGAGTCAACCTTAAGTAAGGAACACTTAGGTATAACAAATTACTGTTCAGATTGGATCATAAATGATACGATTTACAGTTCAAAATTCAGATAGGATATATTTTTTTTTTTTGTAGAGATTAGATGAGAGCTGTTTGTCTAAAAAATACAATATAATCTCTATATGTGACATAGGATATTTTTGTTAAATTTTATTATCGGGGGCGAGCCACTCCCAAATAGGAACCATAATATACAACTTGAGTTTCAACCTAAAACCAATTGGTGATAGGAGGTGTGGTAGACTTGTTGTATATATGATGCATATTTTTGTGTATATCAACTACTGTGGTATTTTAGTCACACTGGACTTCAACACTCCCCCGCACTATGACGACTCGTATTTTTAAAGGCACGACACCGACACATTTAATCCAAACAGGTTGGGACTAAACAAATCCCCTCTCATGTCCAGGTCCGACTCGAACTTTGTTACGTGGAGTCAGGCACGAAGCCATAACAGGACGAGGGGTTTAGATAAACCCTAAATACCATATAATCTCTATATGTGACATAGGATGTTTTTGTTAAATTTTATTATCGAGGCCGAGTCACTCCCAAATAGGGACTAACAATATACAACTTGAGTTTCAATCTAAAACCAATTGGTGATAGGAGGTGTGGTAGACTTGTTGTATATATGATGCATATTTTTGTGTATATCAACCAGTGTGGTATTTTAGTCACACTGGACTTCAACACTCCCCCGCACTATGACGACTTATATTTTTAAAGCCACGACACCAACACATTTAATTCAAACAGGTTGGGACTAAACAAATTCCCTTTCATGTCCAGGTCTGACCCGAACTTTGGTACGTGGAGTCAGGCACGAAGCCATAACAGGACGAGGGGTAATTGCCCCCTCAACTTTTGAATTTGTGTCAATTTAGTCCTAAAAATATATTTATTTTCAATTTAGCCCTTTAAATTCTTACATTTCCCCCTCTTGAAATTTTTTTGCCTTAACTATTTGCCCTTAGCCTAATTATTGCCCCCGCTGAACTAAATTTCTGATTTCGTCCCTACTTGGAGTAAACGGGACACAACAAACCCACATCGGATACCCACAACGGAAAACAACTCAACACTGTCAAACGTAATCGGAACTCTGATAATATGTTAAATTTTATTATCGGAACCGAGTCACACCCAAATAATAATCACAATATACAATTTGTGTTCTAATCTAAAACCAATAGTGATAGAAGGAGTTAACCTTGTTATATATATATGGTGCTTATTTTTGTGTATACTAATCGGTGTGTTATTTTAGTGATAGTTGACTTCAACATCTTCGGGAGATTAATGATAGACAGGGACATAATATAACCAACCTGGTCATATGGAGGTACCATGTTGGCAATATTTCTGACTATGAAAGCCTCCCCTGGTTGGAAGTTCAGGATATGTGACGGACATACTCTAGAATCCGAGCACGCAATAACTAAGAACTGCACAAAACATATATATATATATAAAGATAGATAGACTAAATATCCATCAATTCAATTTTTTTTTTATTTTTACTATAAGTCTAAAATTTAAATTAGATCATACAAAATTAGGGCTGACAATTTCTGACACGACACGATTAAACGACACGACACGATCTGCTTTAAAGCGTATATGAGTTTGACCTTAATGGATCCCGTGTCTAAACAACTCTTATACGTTTAGACATGATTATTAATCGTGTCTAAACAACTCAGATCTGCGGATATCTGTATAAACACGATTAACTATTCGTGTCTAATCGTGTTGTGTATACATGTGACACGTTTAGACACATTTAAGTATAATAATAATAATAAAATATTAACATACTCACTTACTTTTTAATATTGAACTATGAAGACCTTACTTTGTATATTTGAATTTGTGTATATATGTATTTGTGTATATATCTGCTTTAAAGCGTATATGCGTTTGACATTAACGGATCCCGTGTCTAAACAACTCTATACGTTTAGACACGATTAAACGGCTTATACGTTTAGACACGAGACATGTTTAGACACGTTTAAAATTTATCCGTTTAGACACGACACAATTATGACACGCCACGATTATGACACGACACGATTGCCCACCTATATAAAAATAGTCTAAAAAGTTACATAATGTATGAACAGTTTATAACCTTAGGGCTCTGACCCTTTGCAAGTTCTCCATACAGCTCAGGATTAGCCCTGAAAAAAATAAGAATAATACTATCATTGGTTTGAACTTGAACAGCTAGTATGGTTAGGCCCACGTGGTTGTTATTACTGTCTTGAAATGATCAATAATTTTGCTAACGGAATTATTATTTTAATCAGCATAAAACTATATATATATATATATATATATATATATAAAGAACTTGTCCAGTTTAAGTTATCAATAGTTATATAACACATTCTATATAACATCGATCTCATTTGATAATATTGCTCATTAATAAGGATAATTAAATTTATGATGAGAAAGGAAAAGGACAGAACGAAATTAAAGCATATTCCAAGAAACTAGCAAGGAAAAAGGAGAAGATTTCCGTGACGTTTGGACGTACGTACTCGTATTTCTCCTTCTTGAAGTGCGTGAATCCAGTTTTGATCCTCTCCACCGGGTCAAACCCGCTGCCCGCCGCCAATTCCGCCGTGATCTGCTTCACTTTTGCCGCGGCGACATCCTGGAGGTCGCACTTATCGCTGCAAATTCCAGGAGAATAATCAAACAACAACTGTCAGATCACGTCATAACGCGTGGGACCCGTCTCATCCGACGGTCCGCCTTCCATATCGGTACAAACAGGTATTGGCTTTCATCCGAAATTATTACAGATCACGGTCAAAGCAATAACCGTTCGCCTTTAATGGTGGAATTCGTCCATCAGAGAGGTTCGGCAGAGAATTCATCATTATCTTCTTACCTGAGAAGCTTCGACAACTCCGCGATTGCAGTCTCGTAACTTTCTGTCGCCATGTCGTACGTCCTTGTCTTGTTTCTGAAATCACCGATCATGAAAGAAACAGACTAATCATCAAAAATGTGAAATCGGAATATATTAATTAACACCAGAAAATGATCAGATCGAAGCCACCATGGGCTGCAACTTATAATCAGACAACTGTCGGAGTGATGACGAAGATCAAACCAAACTGTCTTGTTCTACAGACCTAGTAAGGAGGCAGAGAGCTTGCTTCTGTGTAAAATATGGAGGGAAATTTGTACTCTTTCTTCTTCTTCTTCTGTCTAGAATTTATAGTATAGGATAGGGTAGTGCTAAGTGCTAACCACGGTATACGGATCTATTAACCTATGGTTAAACAAACCTTCTCCATTGGAGGCATTTTAGAACCTTCTCTCTTTTGGAAAGATTCAATTCATGGCCTTATTTATAAAATTACTATATTGGATGAGTTTTGTCATTTATATATATTTTAATAAATATTTTATAATAGTTAATCATCAATTATTTACAGTTTGCGGGATATTTCAATCAGCTCACTTGTTTGCTTATTAATTAATAACCATTCACTTATTCCCGACTAGCCATGACATGTATATTATTAATAATGGTTAATTACTTAATTGGTTACACATGTTTCACCATTGTGGATAATGGTTACACATGTTTCAAAATGTGATTAATTGGTTTTGGAATGTGACTAATTTGTTTTTTTTACTGTTCATCGTCAAAAATCACAGCTAAGTCACTATTTAGATACATAAAATGACTTAATTACCTTTTCATACACCCATGAGCTGTTCTTCATTCTTCTCCTCGTCTTCATCTCCTATGTGGCCATGTACGTCTTCATTCTTCACCGAGCTATTCTAGGTACGAACCCAGAAATGTTGTTTCTGGGTTCTTCAAGAACCCAGAATTGCGATTCTAGGTTTTTCAAGAACCAAGAAACGCAATTTCTAGGTTCTTCAAGAACATCGAATCGAATTTGATTCGATTATGGTTCTTCAAGACGTTTATGTGTTCTTCAATACAACTAAGGGCATAATAGTAATTTTACAATTCAATAATATGTTTAAAAAAGCAATTAACGTTAAAATTAACGGTTTACTTACGGAATAATCAATTAATCACATTAGGAAAAACATGTGTAACCAATTAGTCACATAGCAAAACCAATTAATCACATTTTGAAACATATGTAACCATTCTGCACAATGATGAAACATCTGTAACCAATTAAGTAATTAATCCTATTAATAATGACGGACAATCTCCATATTTTTTTCATTGGTATCCGAATCTAGATTCAATAATAACTTAGCTTCAATTTTCTCTTTAACTACTTCATAGGTTCGAGTTAATTGTCATAATTATTATTTACTATGATAAAAAGTCAAATTTATTGTGGTGCAATAATCTGGGAGGATAGGAATATTGATCTAGTAGTGTTATGAATAAATTTATTATCTCTAGTCTCTGATATCCATAAATAGGTCAGGATGGCGTCATCCACTTAAAGGGTTGGATCCAGTGTAGGCGGCTGCAGGAAAATGGGGATGGGCGGTGACACCCACGAAAATGATCCCATTCGTGCGTCATTGTTAACGGCTGTGATTGAGTTCTGTGTGGTATCACGCCTGCTACGGAGACAGAAATGTCAACTGCATGTGTCGGTGACCAGGTAGTGCAATCTGGACGTCTAGAAAAAAACTTTCCAATTTTTTATTACCACCTCTTTTTTTTTTTTTGAGAAATATACCTCTATATAAAAATAAATACCAAAATATATTTTAAAAAAATATTAAATTATCGCAGGTAAATATAAAAAGTATCACCCGCGAATGTCATTCGCGAGTGTAAATCTTACGCTACCCGCAAATGACATTCGCGGGGGTAGAATTTGCACTCGCGAATTACATTTGCTAGTTGGTATATTTGATATTATTTTTTTTTCCAAAGTAGAGGATATTTTAGTATTTATTTTTGTATTGAAGTATATTTTGAAAAAAAAACAAAACCACTTCTCATTAAGAGATGAGGAAGTATATTTTGTAAGAAAAAATAAGTTTTTTTTTTATTATAAATAATTATCTCTATTTAGCTGTGTTTTTTTGTATAACCAAAATTTGAGCCACCTGTACATCTCAGATCACAAGGATCACCGAAATACGTGCACCCGGTTCTCGTGCATCGTTTTAAACTAGTGAAGGAATTCAATGCTCTCCTTTTCGCACTCATCAAAGGACTACACCAATTTATAAGGTCAAACATTGGTTTCAATGAAGGCACAAGCTCTTGGAATTTCTTGACCTTTTAGTATATATATATATATGAAACCTAGATTTATTAACGAATCCCTCGTCTTCAGGGACAAAGTGAGAATTTTAGTTTAGTGGAAGTAAAAATTAGTGTAATAGTTTAGTGGAAAGTTTGGCTAGTAACTTTTAGGACACTCGCGGATGTCATTCACAAATACACTTTTTCAATTATTCACCCACAAATATCATTCAATAGTGGGTATATTAATTTTTCAAAAATAAAGTATATTTCAGTATTTACTTTTATATTGAGGTATATTTAGATTAAAAAAAAATCACAACTTCTCATTAAGAAATGAGGAAGTATATTTTCGATAAACAAAATTTAGTTTTTTTATTTTATTTGTATAACCAAATTTTGAGCCACCTGTACATCGCAGATCACAAGGAGCACCGGATCTCGTGCACCCGGATCTCGTGCATCGTTTTAAACTAGTGAAGTGAAGGAATTCAATTCGATGCTCTCCTTTTCGCCCTCATCAAAGGGCCACACCAATTTATAAGGTCAAGCATTGGTTTCAATGGAGGCACGAGCTCTTGAAATTTCTTGACCTTTTAGTATATATATATATATATATGAAACCTAGATTTATTAACGAATCACTCAGTCTTCGTGGACGAAGTTATAATTTTAGTTTAGTGAAAGTAAGAATTAGTTTGAGTAAACAGTTGAAAAAAATTCAGAGGGTAATTTTTTTTTTTTGGCCATTAAATTCAGAGGGTAAATTTAAAAATTAATATATTTTTCAAGGCTAAATTTATACAAAATTAAAAGTTTTTTTTTTTTTTTTGTAAATTTACAAAATCAAAAGTTAAGAGGGCCTCAACCTTAAATTTTGTAAATGCCCTCGTCCTTGCTTCTCTCTTATGAATTAATTTACCATTCCATATTACATTGATTTTGAGGTATCAATTATCCTTACCATTATAAAGTTGTATGTTTTTTTTTTTGTAAATAGAACAAATATTACAAATAATTAATCCGAACAGTCTTGGACAAGTCTAGGAACTGTTTTCCTAGCAAAATCAAAGGAGATGTTCTTATACACATTTTGGGGAGGGTTTCCAAGGATAACGAAATGGTCTTCTAATTCGACTGCATCCTTAGCCAAAATGTCCGCTACTCCGTTTGCTTCACGAAAAATATGACGGATTTTGACTTTCTTGAAGTCCAACATAAGTTTTATGCAATCCAAAATAAGAGGCATTAGTGGTCTATCTATAGTATTGTCCTCTATAATAAGGTTTATCGCTTCCTGGGCGTCTGATTCCATATGCAGAGCTTGCACGCCCATGTTAGCAGCCATGATTAGGCCATCCCGAATTGCCCAAAGTTCTGCAACGAGACTATCGGTGATACCAATTTTCCTTTGGAACCCCTTGACCCAACCCCCCACTCGTTTCTCAGAACCTCCGCACCACCTGCTGGTCCCGGGTTGCCCACCGCAGAACCATCAGTGTTAAGTTTTATCCATCCTTGTGTCGGAGGAGTCCAACCCACGTGAATTATCTTTGTTATCTTTGTTAGATATTTTGCTTTGTTCCTATATAAAGTTGTATGTTTAATCGCACTATTTCGTGTACATATACTGTTCAAGATAAACGATGACGTTTCTATGGTTGGATAAAATTACTTTGTAATTAATCATGGTTTAGGTTGAATGGCATATATGTGGTCACCAGTGAAGATGACAAAACAAAAGGTGAGCGGGTCCATACTCCGTAACATTCTACCATATATCACATGCCGTTGTCTATTATTAAATATACTAAATTGATTGTATTTAAGACGATTTATAATGAAGATCATGCAACTTTATATTATTAAAGTTTTTCTTTTAAAAGATAGTTAAATATCAAGAAGTTACATGAACTTTTGACGTTTTAAAACGAGTAATCCGAACTTTGGGAATTCAAAACGGGTTACCTCAACTTGAACGAAAATGCAAATATGTATCTCCGTCCAAATTATCGTCAACTGTTGACAGAATTTCGTAGGAAATTAGACGGAGATAGTTATTTGCACATTCGTCCAAGTTAAGGTTCAGGTAGCTTATTGATATTTAACCCATTAAAAAAATAGAATGATTTTTTTTTTGTCACCTAATGAATAAACTTGGCAGAGAATCGATCTCAGAACTACATCAAGTGTTAGGTGAATTTGGCCAAAAAAAAAAAAGTGTTAGGTGAATTTTACTTAATGGCAATAAATATATATAAGTTTTTGTTATTATAATAATTAAGTTGATTGAAACATGAAAATATTGTGTCTTTTGGGCAAAAGTAAGAATCATTACGACTCTTTTGAGTTTTGTCTTCTTTTTTTTTTCGGCCAACTTTTGAGTTTTGTCTTTAATTTAGAGTTTATTTCAAAAAGAAAAAAGTAGGCATTGTGTTAAAATAATTTGAAAAAATAAGTATATGAACAAAATATTTAGATATATGTATATAAGCACTATCCTGTATAACATTTTTTTTCCGCTACCCGGGGTAGCGATTTCCAATTTATTCAAAACGCTACTTCCACATTCGTTTTTTTTGTATCGTATGTAGAGTTTTTTATATATCGTATTATACAGTCAGTCTAAAAGTCAAAATTTAACGCCTAGTTAGCATCATTTCATTCGTAATTAAATTATCTAAGTACATAATTAAATTTATCACCTAATGCATTTAATTATTTTGGTCAAATTATAAAACAAATGACTTTAGGTTAAACAATCACTGTATTTTTAATCCAAAATATTATCATAGCTAGATAATTGAATTACGACGTAAATGACGTTAATCATGCTGAGTTTGGACTTATAGGGTCTGAGTTATATTTTTTAAGTCAAATTTTCATATCTCAACTTACAACAGAGCGTACAGTCAATTCGTAAGTCCAAATTTAATATTTTTTGCATAATTTGAATCACAATTAAAATATCTATGTACTATAAATTTTTTATTTTTTTTTCAATACGTACATAATTTTATTTTTAATTAAACATCGAGTCGTCAAAAAAGGAAAAATAAATAAATAAATAAATAAACGCATGTGGAAGTAAAGTTTTGAATAAATTGGAAATCGTTACCTATGATAGCGCTTATATACAGATTTCTAAATATTTTTTCCGTATATTTATTTTTTAAAATATTTTTAGCACAGTCCTTACTTTATGAAGAAAAAAAACTCCTTTAATTGATGGTGATGACTTTTCTCTACTAAAAAAAATTGAATTAACAAGCACGCGAGAATCTGGACCACATATTATCAACAAAGTCGCATGCAGTTGCACAACTTTCCCGCCATTCTTCTGTTTCTTACAACATGAAGAAGCAGTTTGCAGAATGAATTATAAGAAGATGGAATGGATAAATTTGACTGTTTACGTACAGCGAAAGAGCAATGGACACCAAGCTATGGAAGGAAGGAAGGAACGGAGATGAGGAAGAAGAGAAAAACTACTCCTTCGCCAAGATTGACACCACAAACTTCATCTGCCGGATCTTCACCAATGGGCCGACTTGGCCCAATTCCTAAACTTAATCAGTGTACAGAGGTTGCCAATACAGTAATTGGTTCATCTTCTTCTGCTAAACACAAGTAGTGGCGGTCCATTGGTCCCTCCGAAGGCTTCAGCCTTCAGGTTTCACCATCATTTACTAGGAAGTTTGATGTGTACAGTATTTGTTCGATCGTTTTGTTTGACATGTTTGCGGATTTAGACGCAAACCCTGAGTGTAATACTGTCGTCTGAGTTATTATTCTGCTATATCAAGTTGAGGGGGGGATGATTGTGAAATGACTCACAATAAAACTTTTTCCTTTTTGGGTTCTGGAATTGTTGGAATGAAACTCTCCCTGGTTTCGCACTGCTCACAGTACTAGGGAAAATTTTGCTCCACTGATCTTCTCTCTATCCTTGTATTTGCGGATCATTCATTATTTGCTCAATCAGGTGAAGCATGAATCCCTCTTTCCTGCTTTCAGATTTCTATTTTATGTGACTCCTATCAATCACCCTCTTCCATTCATTCAAAAGGGAGAAGGTATTGGGTTGAAAGACAGCGAATAAGTGCACAGTTCAGTGAAATTGACACTGTTTTCTGGTGAATGTCTCCCAACTTCCAAGCTGTGTTCTTTAACCTTTTACTTCCTGATGATTATGTTGATAAGTTAGATTCCTTTAGTGTAATTGACATAGTTCCTAGTTGTAAAGAAGACTTTGGACTAATTAAATAACGAAGTATATACCAAATAATGTAATAATAACGATTCAATTCTTTGGTGAAAAAACATAATTTTGGTTATTGACTGGTTGATGCAACTAGGTATTGACTGAGAACAAAGGACATGTTTTTTCTTCATGAGCAAATAGAAAGATGATATAGTTGATACTGAAGCTTATTAGATTAGAGGGTTTATTACTTCTTATTTGATTTACTGAGTTCAATGTTTGAAACTTGGATATCAGTCTGCAACTAAATCTTGAAATCAGAATAAGTTTGGTCCACTTTTCTAGCAATCTGCTCTCACTGTGGAAGTTTGGCCGTCGTTTCTATCCATCACATCATATAACTTTTTGAGGGATTTCTCTGTTGTTCTGCACTCTGCAGCATGGAAGCTGATGATAGCAACGAATATTGTGCGATGAAATCTGCAGCCACAGAAGGTCTACATGTCGATGTTCATGCTGTTACTATGTCTTTTCCATCTCCTTCAGTCTCTTGTGTAGAAGATGCACCTCAAGAAGATACACATCTTTCATGTGTTAATGACCCTGGTGAATCTGCTTGCCAGAACTCAAGTTCAAGCACCGAGCCACAGCCTACAGTTACCTTGCAAAAAGTACACATAGTGAGGAATCTTCTCCCGTTCATCCACAAACATTAATCTTACTCCATATTTTTTCTGTTTCATTGATATCTCTTCATGGTGTTCTTTCATCAGTCCCCGCAGTTGATGGAGGACTTTCTTGAACTCGCAAGGGATAACACAGAGAAGGATCTTGAAACTTGTGGTGCGCTTGGTGCTTTTCTTGTAAGTACATATTATCATGCTCTTGAGGAGTGTTAAAATCATCTCCAATGCCTCAACAGTAAAAAATAAAACTTGGCCTAGCTATTCTGTTTCATCAAGTTATTTAATTTACCATGCTTCCAATCCAAGTTCTTCAACTTTTGGTGTTTTGATTTATTCATTTGTTTATTTTTCCAGGAAAGAGGAGTTTTTTATGTTACGACACTGATCATACCCAAACAAGAATCGACTTCTATTTCCGTGAGTCTGTCAAATCAAAACACTTCCATATCTTGACAAAATTTTCTTCAAATTTCTAAATTTAAAACTTTATCCTAAAGCTTTTAGCCTGATGTTGGAGCTAATTGTAGTGCCAAGCTAAGAACGATGAAGAAATTTTCGCAATCCAACATGAACGTGCACTTTTTCCTGTCGGATGGATCCATGTACGAGATTATCCCATGTTCTTTTTTTTTTAGTACATTTCTTGTATATGGTCAGATGATAGGGCTAAATATTGCTCTTTTCCAGACACATCCTTCTCAGAGCTGCTTCTTATCATCTGTTGATCTACACACTCAATACTCATATCAGGTACTCCAACAAACTGTTAGTCAAATAACATTTATTAGTTCGTTTCAACTTTGTTAGATTAGATATTAACTGTATTTTAACTAAGTGTTACTCGGACTAGTAATTATAATAACCTCCAAATCATTTGTAAGATGACGTAGTGATTTAATAAAAAACGATAATAACCTCCAACTGATGATATAATCTTTTCAGGTTATGGTACCTGAAGCTTTTGCAATTGTCATGGCACCGACAGATACCTCAAGGTTCGTATGAACTCGTTACTTCTTTCCACCCAATATTAGCCTTAATATTCTCAATGGTGGCAGAAAAAAAATGTTTTTTTTCTTCTTCAGGAATTACGGGATATTCAGACTGACCGACCCATGTGGAATGGAGGTCATGAGAGAATGCAAAGATGAAGGATCATTTCACCCTCATAAGGAAACAACAGATGGGACTCCCCTTTATCACCACTGCACCAATGTCTACAAAAACTCCAACTTAAGGTTCGAAATTTTCGACTTGCGCTAATACTGCAGTGCAGTATATAACTAGCTGATGTATGTAAATGATAATCTTGTACAAAAATCACTTTTCTACCCTAAAGTTTGGATCTTTTTCAGTTATCACCAGAGTTTTACTCTTAAAAATGACATAAATCCAGTCATGTACGAAGTCGGTGCTAGGTTTCAATGAAGTTCTTGGTCGAGGGTTAATCGAGAAGGTTAATTTTTGATGTGCCAAAAATGATTAAAAAAAGAACAAAGTAATAAAAGAAGAAATGATGAATTTGTTGAGGGTAAACCAGAGTTTGAAATTAATAAACAAGGTACCTCCATTTTCCTAAAAAAGGCATGACGAATTTCAAGGGACTGCGCTGGCTGCCACCAACGTTCTACCAAATTCCGTTTTCATTGTATTTTTCATCTTCTTCCCCTAAATCTCTCTCCACTTCCACGAAATTTTGGCTCCAAATCTTCTGCTCAAATCCCCAACCATCACTGTTCATCAACCGCAACCAAGGTTGTTCTTTCCTTGGTTTTAGTTTAATTTTTTGTGTTCTGTTTTCCAGGTTCCAATGGTGTTTGGTTTGTTTATTGTTGTCTTTTTTTGGACAAGAGTCACAAGATACATCTTTCTGTTCTAGGAAACAACAAGAAAAGGAGGAGGATTTGATCAGAAATTAGATATCTAGATTGTTATGAGATGAACTGTGAATGAATCTCTGATGGTGAGACAACATAGAGAAGTGGTCGTAATTGCAGAGCAGCGACGGATGAGGATAATGTGGAGTTCGGCAGCACCCTCGCTGAGGTCTTCCACAATAACAATAACCAAGAAGATTTCAAGTGAATCAAAATCAATCTCTCCCTCACCTTCATCACAAGATTCTGCTACATTGTTGACACAGTTGAATGAATATCATGCCACAACGCATAAGAGTTCATCTTCTTCACCTCCACCATCAAAAGCGCCACCTCCAAGCTCGCTACCCACAGCATCACCACCACCTCCACCCACAGCAACATCAAACCCGCCACCTAAAACTTCAGCATCACCACCGCCACCTTCACCGGAGTCTGAGTCACCATCACCAGAGTCATCTGAGCTACCACTAGCAACAGAGTCATCACCTGAGTCGTCCCCATCAGACTTTGAACCACCACCACCTCAATCAGGATCAATGCAAACCCTATCGACATCTGGTTCTTATTCCCCTCGGACTCCCTCATCATCAACGTCCTCTTTGCCTCTCGGAAATAGTCCATCTTCACCTCCTACTTTCTCAAATGATAGCCCTCCACCTCCTCCAATAGCATCAACCGCAACATTGTTCTCACAATCAGCAGCAGATGCAACACCTAATACCTCGAAAAGCCCAAGCAGGAGTCCGTCTCCTACAAGTCAAAGCCCAACTTCCTTAGGCAATGGAACTGCTTCTTCTTCAAATGGAACATCAAATTTAACTCCGACCTCGTCCTCCCCCAGCGGAACTTCTTCTTCTTCAAATGAAACATCAAATTCAACTCCGACCTCGTCCTCTCACAATGGACCTGCTTCTCCTTCAAATGAAACATCAAATTCAACTCCAATCTCATCTTCTTCTTCCCCTTCTTCTTCTTCTCCAATCAACTCACATTCTGGGACAGTTAATGGAGCAGTCGTCGGGGCAGTAGCTGGAGTCCTCATCATATTGCTCCTCGGCATACTTTTCTTGTTCATAAAAAGGAAAAGGAAGAGAGTTGATCTTTACACAAACTCTTACCACCCCCCTCCAGCAGGTAAAAATCGATTTTTGTGTTATCTATCCGTCTTGAAGTTCCCTTTTTTAAAAATAAATAAATAAATAAGCATTTTTTCTTAACTATTCTTGGGTGTAGATCAAAAGAACTACTATGGACAGACAATGGTTTTATCTGGTGAACATATGCATGCACCCAATAGCTTTGGAAGCCAACAAGGTGGTAATACGTGCCACGGAGGAGGACCGGAGATAGGGGGTTCGAAGAGCTTCTTTAGCTACGAGGAATTGATGGAAATAACAAGTGGGTTTTCCCACCAAAACATTATTGGTGAGGGTGGATTTGGATGTGTATTTAGGGGTCAACTACCCGATGGCAGAGCAGTTGCTGTGAAGCAGCTCAAGGCGGATAGTGGACAAGGTGAAAGAGAATTTAGAGCTGAAGTTGACATTATTAGTCGGGTTCATCATCGCCATTTAGTGTCATTAGTAGGTTATTGCATCGCCGAGCATAGAAGATTGCTTATATATGAATTTGTTCCAAATAAAACCCTTGAGCATCATTTGCACGGTAAGGGAAGTCATTATTCATGGTTAATCTTGTTGAAACAAAAGTTCCATTTTTAACTTTGATATTTGATTGTTTGTGCTGTCAGGTAATGAAATGCCGGTACTAGAATGGACTAAGAGGCTCAAAATTGCTCTAGGATCTGCTAAAGGCCTTGCATATCTTCATGAAGATTGTATGTATTGTCAATTATATTCACTTAAGATCCAACATTTATGTTCTCTTGCATAGTTTTTGAATTCTAGTTAATAGTTTTATTCTTTAATCGATACTAATATAGTTTGATAATGCTTACCTGATTTCTTTATCTGTATTGTCCTGTGATTCTAGGTCATCCAAAAATCATTCACCGAGACATTAAATCAGCTAACATTTTGTTGGATGATGCCTTTGAGGCACAGGTAAGTATACACTTGTCGTACTTAATGTCTTTTCCCAACGTTTGAACTGCCATCCCTAATTATGGAATTTCTTTCTGACCATAATAGGTTGCAGATTTTGGACTTGCAAAACTTACAAATGATGCAAATACTCATGTCTCTACTCGAGTCATGGGAACATTTGGGTAGGTTTTGATATTGCCTTTCAATATTCAACTACCTACTAAAAATATATCTAAAATCTAATTCTTAGTTGGTCTCTTGCAGATATTTGGCACCTGAGTATGCATCTAGTGGAAAATTAACAGATAGATCAGATGTGTTCTCATTTGGGGTTGTACTGCTGGAGCTTTTAACAGGACGCAAACCCGTAGATTCTTCTCAACCTTTAGGGGATGAAAGTTTGGTCGAATGGGTAAGATAATAACTTCGGTTTTCATAATGTTCTTGTGCTGAGCTATCAGATTTTGATAATATTATGCACTACTAGAAGTAGGGTTTTTAGCAACAATAATATTTCGTTTGTAAAAGTGAAAGCTCAAAATTATCAGTAAAAATGGTAAAAGAAGCTCCGTCGAGAAAATTATTAACTTTTGAGCATACAAATACCAAATAACTACCCGAACTTTGGACGTTTTACAAATAGCTATCCAAACTTTGAATTTTCAATAACTACTACCTAAACTTTGGAAGAATTTGCAAATAGCTACCTCAACTTTGACACATGGGGCAAATCGTTACCTCCGTTAAATATGGACGGAAAATGACGTGTCAGCACATGATTGATCCATTATTTTAAAAACTATATAACTTTTTTAAAATACTAATAAAATCAGAAAAAAATTGTAAAATTAATAGGAAAAATAAGAGTTTGTAATATAATTTTTGCATTGAAAAATATGAAACAAAATTAAAAAAATCTAATCATTTATTTTTATTTCATAATTTTAATAAAAATATTATATTTAAAACTCTTATTTTTCTATTAATTTTTCAGTTTATTAAAGATTTTTTTTTATTTTTTTAGTATTTTAAACAAATAATATAGTTTTTAAAATTATGTACCAATCATGTGCTGCCACATCATTTTCCGTCCATATTTAACGGAGGTAGCTATTTGCCCCATATGTCAAAATTTAGGTAACCATTTTTTAAAACTCAAAGTTCGGGTAGCTATTTATAAAACGTCCAAAGTTCAGATATCTATTTGATATTTAACCCTTTATATAATGGATATACATATGCGTACATTGAGCAATTGTAGTGTAATTTTGCAGGCTCGGCCCCGTCTAGCTGTCGCCTTAGAAAGTGGTGATTTTAGTGAATTAGTTGATCCACGACTAGGAAAGAGCTACGTTGAGAGTGAATTAGTCAGAATGATGGATGCAGCAGCGGCTTGCATTCGACATTCAGCTCCTAAGAGGCCTCGAATGGCTCAGGTACATCGCATTTATACAAGTAATAAACATGAACATGAAACACGAACATGAAACACGAACATGAACATGAACACTTTTTCTTGTCTGTTAAGGTTGTAAGGGCTTTGGATTGCGGGGAAGAATTGTCCGATCTTTCAAATGGGGTTAAATACGGTCAGAGTACATTGTACAATTCGGATCAATATAGTCAAGATATTATCAGATTCAGGAGAATGGAGACCGGTGATGATGACAGTAGTGAGTATGAAAGCACTGCATTGAAATCACCGGTTAATAATAACCAAACTTCATGGAAGTCCCATGAAAGTTCGACCGGGCTAGGGAACAGCTACAGACATGAAATCGAGCCATGACCCTGCAGCATATGGAAGCATGCAAGAGCTAGTTGGGTTCGAGCTATTGCTGCTATAGAAACATTTTTTGTCAATGTTTGTTGCATTCACTTCCTTTGAGCATGTCTGTGAAAGGAAGAGGAGGCATTTAGAACTCGGAAATTGGGATTTTAAACTCGTGTAAAATCATTCAGGGAAGAGAACTGAGGAGATGGAACTTCGATTAAATAAGCCTTTGAGAATTGATTCATCGACTGGATCCACAACTTTGGCAGCTAAATCTTTTCAATAATAACTCTTTCTACAACTTTAGCAGCTAAATTTTTATCAATAATAAATGTTTGTTTTGAGTTTCTCAATACTAATGTCTTGGTTGATTATGAGTTTCTCGTGAGCTAAATCTGAATTCGAATGATAGTGGATCCAAATTATTATTGAATGTATCAATATGGATTTGATCCAAGCTCATGAAACTGGTACGTTTGGTTTAAATTCTTGAGGCTCAATCGTTGAGCTATCTTATAGAAATGCTTATGCCTATTTCTTTGTTACATATACAGTTGAGGCTGATCAACTCTGTGCAATATTTCTCATGCTTCAAATCTCATCACCATGTTTGGGTCCATGGCTATTCATGGATGGTTTATAACCAGACACAAATTCTCCATTTCCAGTCACCTTCGACTTCCTCACTTTCATATCAAATGCAAATTCCATTCCGTTCTCTTTATCCTGATCAGGAGCAGCATGACTCTGACTCAGTTTCTTCATTTCACGGTTGTTAAATTTCTTGTCGGAACCGAACTCTACATGTTTTTCCCGCGGAAGGCTGTTGATTTTCTTGTCGAATCCTAACTCGACATCGTTTTCTTTTGGATGTCGGGAACTTGTGTGGTAGGTTTGTGTAGGCCTAGAGTTTTGGCGACGGTTACAGAACCGCCCAACACAACATGCGACAGCAGAAACAACAACTATGGCTGCCAACACTATGAAGACTGTCCCAAAGGACCCGTCTGAGTGGTAGTGCGCACTGTTGAACTTTTGAATGAGGTTTCTTGTTGAACTTTCGAACTGGGTTTATTGGATTGTTCTGATTTCGTGACGACACTTTCAGATTTAAACAATTTGGAGGCACACAAACTTTTAATCGGATAAAATCAGAATACTGAACTAGAACTTGAGAAATTTTGTGAATGTTTGAGATAAAATTTTCGAACCTCCCCTTTGATCAATTTATAGCGTTTGACACAACATTTGGAAGATAAACTATACTCTTTGAAAAAGACACCACACCCTTTGGAAGAGACATCATACCCTTTGTGAACCCATAGGACTTTTCGGCCCAAACCATACCCATTGAATTCAAAATTTGGCTCCAAAGCAAAGGGACACCTGGGATGATGACTTGGAGTCGAAGTCATTGCATCATTTCGGCCTAAACTTGGCTCCAAAGCAAGTGTTCAAAAATCGGAAATTTTGAGGTTAAAATGTTAAGTTATTAATTCCAAAAATTCAAATTTGCAATGAATTTTTAGAATAGTAACTTTACCAAAAATAAAAAAATTTCCCCCCAGCCAGGGACTCTGCCCCTTGGACTCCTTGTCAAGGGTGCTGCCCCGGACCCCTGCAAAGGGGGCGCTGCCCCCGGACCCCTACAAAGGGGCGCCCCCTTTAACCCCATTGCTCGTCTTTAAGCAACTGATGAATCTCCGATACAGTGAATCATAATATACTTAAACAAGCGTGCAATCCACACTCTCATGACTTGTTTAATGAGATACTATGATCCTATTGGTCAACTACTCAATCCAATTACACTAAAATATCTAACATGCAGGAGGTTGGGCTGTGATCGCATTTGGGCTTGTGTAAGCCATTAAGGTCTGCTCCTGAGAGACATTAGTCTGTTCTTGCAACTCAGATGACATTTTTCTCTGACAGGGCCGAGTTGTCTGTTAGAAGGGCAATCTTTCGTGTGGAGTTGATAAAGGGTGTGTCTGAGAGGATTCAAAAAAGAGACAAATCTATTATTTTCTTTAATAAAGGGCGAGACTCCAGCCAAAGATATATTCCTCGAGTTGTTTTTAATACTCAGGTTGCTTTGAATGGAGGCAAAGTAGGATTATGGCTTGAATGGCAGCACCATTGCAGATTCCTTTCCACCATTTTGATCTATGATTCATTGATTTAGACAAAGACTGTTATATATAGCGCTATATCAACTAAGCCGTCTTAGCTCAGCTGGTAGAGCGCATGGCTTTTAACCATGTGGTCGTGGGTTCGATTCCCACAGACGGCGTTTTTTTTTTTTTTGTAGTTGTAGATACAAAACACTTTATTGATTATAATTTTATACCAAATTGAAGAAAACATCATCTTTCGGACACACTTACAAATATATTTCGTAACTCTTAGAACCGACACTTGACTTGAAGGGTCCTGATTTACTGAGTCTCCCTCCATTAATACCCCACTCACTGTAAGTAAGTCTATTAAGCAGCTGAGGGAGCAGGAACAAAGGTCTGGATGGTTTGCTTCGGTATAGAAGAGATGAATGATTGAACCGACACTGCCGCCTGATCTTCTCCATGCATTGTCAACGCGCTCTTAGGGTTGAAGTCAAGTGACTCGTCATTGTACACGTCCAACCATTTGTTTACTAGCATCTTGATGTCTTCCCTATCCATGTTTGCTTCCTCACCAGTATACCTCCATGGTTTCGAACCCTGCATCAGAAACGATTGTCAGTCACGAAACTGGTACTAAGTAAAAGTAATATCACCAAAAACGATGAAGTGATTGACTTACGGCAGCACAGTAATGGACTACTTTGACCTTTTCGAGCTCGACATTCTCAGGATGACGCCACAACATGGCTAGAACCAGGTTGTACACCAGAGGAATGGGCTTGTAAATTTTGTTGAAGAACATGTTCAAGAAATCCTGAATACATAGATTCAATTAGTGAAATTACAGTAGAAACCCTAGTTATTATATATGATTCTAGAAATTACAAAGAAGAGTTTACTTGTTCAGCAAAGGGTGTCGGTGGAGTGATGCGGAGTGTGTCTAGGAGGTTTTCATAGGTGAGTCGGCTCGGCTCGAACACGAAAAACCCAGCGTTGAAGTAGAGTGGAGGAGGAGGGGAGTCCATGTCAGCAGGCCACGTCACCTTGTCAGGGCACTGCTGGCAGTAGCCAATGGAGTACTGCTTGGAGTGGCTCCATGTCTTTTCGCAGAAACAGTCCATGACAGCGTAGAAGTGGCCGTCGGGGGTGTCGAAGAGGTGGTCTATGTTGTCGTACACTTGGATGTCTGCGTCCAAGTACACCATCTTGTTGTACTCCTCAAACTGTGTACCCAGGCCATGCAGAAATCATAGACTTATTATATTATAAGCTCATTTATATAATGACTGTAACTATGTATTTATTTCGCTTTATAAGTTAGTTTCATCTCTCGCAGGTGAGAATTCGTGTGTGCTGTGTCTAATCATGTCGTGACATTAATCATGCCGTGTATAAACGGATGTTGTGTGTAAACAGATAAATTTTAAACGTGCATAAACTTGTGTATCTGTGTTTAAACATATATGATTTTAACTAGATCATACACAGAATACATGTTAAAGACACGATTAACTTTTTGAACAAATAAAATATTTATATATACACGAGACCAACCGTGTCACGCGATAGAAAATGACACTGAAATAAATAATCACAAATTCTATAATTTAATTTCATAATCAAGTTTTAAAATCAATAAGTGATTAAAAAATAAATCAAAATATAATATAAATATATTTTATTGTGTATTTGCATATGAGATGTGTTTAGACACGGTTATTAATTTAGTAAAAAAATATAAGAGTTGTTTAGACATGATTATTAATCGTATCGTATCATGTAAAATACATATCGTTTACTCATGCAGGGTCATAAATAGGATTCTCTATCTCTTGCTCTCTCTTTAAAACTACCGAACACTGTTGATCAAACTGAATCTAGGTGACACCGACCAGTCAACACATGTTTCATAAAAGAACAGATACTTCTCTTTTTTTTTTTTTTTTGGCCAACAGATACTTCTCTTTATAAAAGAACAGATACTTCTACTTGTTCTTTTCCTTTATCTACCATAATTAATGCAAGGCCGTAAATGGATATATGTCTCTCGCATGTTCACATAAAGCAACCACCTCGTTATCGTTTATTACAGTTATGTTGTGTTGTCTCAACACGTGCATGATAAAACTCATTAATTTCAACCCTAGCTAATTATAAGCTAGATCACAAAAACTTACATTCCAAATGCGAAGCTTCGAGTAGTTGATGACATAGTAAGCCATGGCAAACTGAATTTGGTTTTCTGGGGGATAGATCGGTTCGATTTCACGAACAATGCAACCCTGCGACCTGAGGATCTCCCGATGCTCCTCAGGCACATCAGGCAGCATCGCTACAATCAGAGGGTAAACACTCTTCACCTTCCTCAGTCCTTTGGCTAACCCTACCACCCCTTTCACATAGTCGCCATTACCTGCCAAGAAGGTCACATATGCCCTTTTGGAGTACTCTGCGGAGGGGGATGAGGCCACCTTGGTGGTGGCGGTAAGGACATCTAACGCTACTACCTCCGAAGGGGCCATTGAAGGGTGGTGTTCGGGGTTCACACGCTAGGGTTTGGTAAGTTTGTGGGGAAGTAGAAGAAATGATGATTTTGCCAACTCTACTACCCTTTTCTTCTTAGTTATGACACCATGGACTCTTTATATAGAGGTAAAATGCAGGCCAAATGAGCCCTAAATGAAACCCAAATTTAAAGTTAGTGTCTCTTTCGTGTTACAGAGAAAAATGACTCAATTTGGATATTTATATATATATTTTTTATTGTTATATTGGCCATAATTATTTATTTAATGAATGATCGTGATTCATTGTTAAACTTATACCATTTCCTGAGCCTTATCATTTGAGTTGATGGCTGATGAGATTACATGGATGGATCTCTATTTCGTTTTTCTATATTTATTCAGTTGAAATCTATATACTGTTAATTAGGGTTTAATTACAGTACAAAGTTCCCGAAGAACAAAGAACTCGAATATTATCTCGATTAATCAGGTGATGATTGCATGAATCACGTACATCAATTATGAGTAAAGTTGTTATGCTAGCGTGAAACTTAAAACAAAAGAAGATTACTTTCAAAGAGTGTTAAGTATTTTTTAACTTTCTACTGCAGATATATGTACGTATATGAATGCTTCAGTCCACACAGTTAGGGCAAAAGCTTAATGGGGTCCGTGTCGGTGTATATATCGAACCCCTTTACACCCTTCTCATATTGTTGCCCACAGGGACGAAACCAGTAATTTAAGTCAGTGAGGGCAATAATTAGTATAAGGGCAAATAGTTAAAATAAAAAAAATTCAGAGGGGGCAAATGTAAAAAATTTTAGGATTAAATTGACACAAATTCGAAGAATTGACACAAATTCAAAAGTTGAGGGGGGCAATTGCCCCCCTCACCCTCACATGGCTCCGTCCCTGGTTGCCCATATCTATATACATATATGGGTGCATTCATTGTCATCATCAATGATGACAAATAATACTAAGTTACCATATGTGCATGGTAAAATCTTATATAACGATAAACTTGTACATATATATATATGGATATAAAGGTGGATATGGATATCTAGATGGACTGGAGGAAGTAGTTAACAATAAGAAAGGAATTTAGCATATATCTTTATTTTTCAAATGTCCAAAAAGATAGTGGTCTTCTCTATTGACGCCATGTCTTGTCTTTTAACCTATTCATCTAATCCCCCTTTACCCCTTCAATTATTATATGAAGGAGGGAAGGAAGCTGCTTCGACAGTGGACCAAAGCTCGCAATACAAAAAACAATTTAAAGATGATCAATTTCTATTGCACTGGTAGGGAACAAGGAAAACCCTACCAATTAAACAGATGAAATGCATGGTTATATATATATATATATATATATATATCAGATTGAAGATCACAAATTTGTAAAGTGAATTGTAATTTCAGGTGTGAATTGAGTTTAAATCCTTAGTCAAACATAAGTATGAAAGTGTACTTTAGAACTGCTTCAGTTGCGTCGGTTCTAAAATACAAAATAGCTACCCGAACTTTGGACGTTTTACAAATAGCTACCTGAACTTTTAATTTTCAATAACGACTACCTAAACTTTGGATGAAAGTGCAAATAGCTACCTCAACTTTGACACATGGCGGGGCAAATCGCTACCTCCGTTACATTTTACGTTAAATATGGAGGTAAAATGACGTGTCATCACATGATTGGTCCATCATTTTAAAAACTATATTATTATTTTAAAATACTAAAAAAATAAGAAAAAATCTTTTAAAAAAAAGGAAAATTAATAGGAAAAATAAGAGTTTGTAATATAATTTTTGTATTGAAAAATATGAAACAAAATTTTAAAAAAATAATAATGTATTTTTATTTCATAATTTTAATAAAAATATTATATTTAAAACTCTTATTTTTTCTATTAATTTTTCAGTTTTTTAAATATTTTTTTAGTATTTTTTTAAAAAAATATTGTTTTAAAATTATAGATCAATCATGTGCTGTCATGTCATTTTTCGTCCATATTTAACGGAGGTAGCTATTTTCCCCATATGTCAAAGTTTAGGTAGCCATTTTTAAAAATTCAAATTTCGGGTAGCTATTTGTAAAGCGTCCAAAGTTCGGGTAGCTATTTAGTATTTAACCCTTAATATAAAGAAAATATAGAGCAATTCATACTAATCATAAAAACGAAATTTAAATGGTTACATGTTCCACTTCTATATATACTACTTAGATTATTAAAGAGTATTTGTGTCATTTTACAAATTACGGTTACTAAAACCACTTTTGCCTTAATAATATATATATATAGAGTGATTAAAAAACTGGTGCATAAGAAAAAAAATAAAGGGTTAATGATATAAAAAAATGTAATTATTATATTGTTGAGTTTGTAATGTTGCATACGTGTGTAGTTGGTTAATACGTGTGTTTTAATTTATATAAGGTCATATGTTCGAGTCTCTATACAAATATTTTGTTTATAACATTTTGAAAAAACATTTAAATGACCAAAAATCACTCCTCCTTTAATAATATAGATTTAATAAATATATATAAATCATCTAATTTGGCTTCTATAGACTGAGTGTGACTGAAAATGCAAAAGTGTTTAACTGTTTATCTTAAAATTTTGCTTTTAAATATTTTACACATTATCTAATTATTACTGCAATTTTAAATATTTCATATTAGGTGGTGCTAACTACTTTAACAATACGACAACGCAGATACTAAAAGCTGCTAGATATTTACTTTTGATCATCTATTACGACACTGGACCAATCAGTATTTAGAATTTTAAACGACGCATAACTATAATGGATTGAATTTTTTTTAAAAATAGTGATCAATTACAAAGCTTGAATATTTTAAAGTATATCTTTCTTATAAAATTCAATCAAATTGCCACTACCCGAACTTTACTTTAAAAAAAGTATTACCTAAACTTTGATACATGAGTCAAATTGCTACTTCCGTTAAGTTTTTCGATGGAAAATAACACTGCAACTTATGATTTATTCATAATTTTAAAAATTATATTATTTTTAAAAATATTAGAAAAAATAGTTTTTAAAAAAAGATTGAAATATCAATAGAGAAAATAAGAGTTTTAAATATAATATTTTTATTAAAAATATAAAACAAAAATAAATGATTAGCTTTTTTAAAAAAATGTTTCATATTTTTCAATAAAAATATTATATTAAAAACTCTTATTTTTTCATTTTTTTTTAAAAATATATTTTTTGGGTATTTAAAAAAATATTTAATTTTCTAAATTATGAATCAATCATGTACTTTCTGTCAATTTTCGTTCATATTTAACAGAAAATTTAACGAACGTTACAATTTGCCCCAAGTCTAAAATTACATGTAGGAAATTTTAAAATAAAAATAAAATTTAGATAACAATTTATAAAGTGTGCAAAATTAAAATAACAATTTAATTATTAAACCTTATAAAAATATCTTTCTTATAAAACTCAATAAAATTGTCACTTAGCTTTAGTGGACGAGAAATCAATCACTTCATTTTAATGTTCTTTAAGTCTGCAGTGTGAGTGGGCCACGTGGCCCCACTTCATTTTCAGAACCCAATAGAAAACAAAGAAAAAGCTGTCCATATATCTATCATCTTCTATTTCAAGGAAAAAATAAAGAAAAAAACTAATTAAAAAATAGACCAAACCAGCACCAGTAGCATCATCACCCAAATGAATATTTCGTGCAAATTCTGGAGAACCACGGCATTGCATTGGGTTATGATCACTGGATTCTATCACAGTTGACGAAGAAGAAGTTTCTAGTATTATCATTAACACTAAATTCTACTTGCTTCTTTCACCCCGCAGTAAATAAAAAATAAAAAAATTTGACACTGCAGAAGATAACATTCAGCACTGCATCCACACTTTGGAGATTGAACTGAGTTACCATCATATGCCTGCTACAGAGAAAAATCGATGGAAAGCTAGTAACTTCAACTGCTACAAGCAAAAAGATTCTAGTTGCTTCTGTTTCAAGAAAAGAGGATTGAGCTATTAAAGATTTACCTTGCTAGCTATGTTGCTGGGTTCTCCAATCCAGAACTTCATACAACCCTTTAAGCAGATGGAAGAAAGAAAGAGGAGAGAAGTAAAAAAGAAAAGCCACAACGATCAATAATAATTACCAGTGCCACTGCCTGAGGGTGGAGACCAAGCTTATCAGTTATCTCAGCAGTGTTCATTGCATGGGGAAGATCCTGTTTGTTAGCAAATACAAGGAGAACTGCATCTCGAAGCTCATCCTAAAGAACCAAATTGCAGGTTCAATTTTGTAAGTACATTAATTTTGATATGAAGAACTAGGGCTGATCATGGGCGGGCCGGGACGGTCCTGAAGGCAAGACCGAGACTGAAATTTCGGTCTTGCTTTCTGGAGGACCAAGACCGAGACCGACCTCGGCCAAAAAAGCCCGTCCGAGTCGGTCTTTCTTGACTCGGGCCGGTCTCGGTCCTGGACCGAATCTTACACAAAAAAAAAAACTGAATTTGTACAAATACAAACATTATTGGAATCAAAGTAACAAAATTACAAAGTACAAATCAAAGTAACAAATTAACCAAGTAACAAACACGCAAAATTCTAAACAAAGTTCATTTTCTTCTATAGTTCCAAACATTAATCATTAATTTTTAGGGGTTGTATAGTAACTTCGGGCCGGATCGGGCCTAAACGGACTTTCAGGGAAAAAGACCGAGACCGACCTTGAAGATAAAAAACCGCTCGGTCTCGGGCCGGTCTTGTCGAAAATTCGGTCCTAAAGTCTTTTTTATCACCCCTATGAAGAACCACTTGCAGCTTGCTAGTTCAATTTCATCAGTATGTTAGGTAGGAGTGCGGTTTTAACTAGATTCATGGGCTTGTGATTCATGGATCCAAAGTTTACATCCACATGGACAATAAACTAGAATAATTCTTTTCACCTGAAATCCTGAATTTCATTATATGGAAATAAGAGTACAGGAGATACAACGTGAAAATTGTTGGTATTGATAAGATTTACCTAGTTCAACATGCGGTGCAGTTCATCTCTTGACCCAACAACTCGGGCCCGATCATTGCTGTCCACCACAAATATGACACTAGGGTGTTTTGGAAATAGTGCCTCCACAATGGACGGATCTACACAAGTCGCTGTTATAAATGGCTGACAGCAGCGAATAACAAACCAAAATACGAAAAGGAAACAATTCTTGAATATGGCAGAAAAAAGAATAAAAACCAAGAAGAGCTTTCGGACCTTGTCTTGGCCCCCAACGTCCCACACAGTGAAGCTAATGTTTTTGTACTCAACAGTCTTCACATTAAAACTTACATACTCATCAGTCAGTTCTCAATGATGAGGCTAAATTACAGCTATACACAAGCAGATGGTACAAATCCGTCAATTTACATAGAATAATACGAAGAATATGCTACACAAAATACTAAAAAGCTCAAAGATTCCCATGCAGATTTATTCACAACGATCCAAGTGATGGGTATTGTCAAGCTCCTCACCAGAATGATTCGAGAACAGATTTCAAGTTCCATGATCACAGTAGCTATTTGAAAATCTTAATCTCGCATGATAAAACATCTGCTGCTATTCCAGCATCAAGATTACATCCGCCAGTAACATACATCTGGGAGAGGTTATTAAGTACAAGGTTACAAAAAACACTAAGTTGCTAGCACTTGATGAATACGTGCCTAAAAGTTAGTTAAGAAGCTGTTATTAGGAAAAATGAAGAGAAGAGAATGAGTGAAGGAGAAACTCTAATGAAACTTGTCGTCGAAGTTCGATTAAGTCAAAGATCATTTAATCATTAACAAAGTTTGAAATTAAGAGTGGCATTTAACAAAGTTTGCAAGAAAAGTCCATGTTGTTTCGAAGGACCATACTTTACAGGCCAAATGAGGGGATTGACAGCTAGCCTGTTCCCTCTCATCAATGTTAGGATACACAAACAAAACTTTCATCAGGTTACTGCAGTCAACATGCCACAGCATTTTGATGCAAAAGCCTCAAGGTTAAGAAGAGCATTCGCCTATAGTGGGGATGGTTGACAATTTCCTCAAGCTTGAGCTTGTACAAGATGGTAGTCTTACCAGCTGCATTTAGACCCACCATCAAAATTCGCATCTTGTTCGTCGCAAAGGGACTACTAAAGAGCCTCGTGAATGTCAACCCCATTTTTTCATCCCTATCAATAGCAAGACAATTAGATAACAAATTCCACTGGTCAGTGATGAACTGAACGTAGGTATCTGCTTGTCAGTGACAGAAAATTCTCATGGTCTGTGTGGAAGAAATCCAAGACTCCAACCATTAGCAAGTGGTGTTATAGAGGAGATTAACGAGCATAACTAAAAGAAAAAGAAAAATGCTCGGCCGTGATTGAAGACGGCTTCAATCGACACACTGATTAAAGGATCAACCCCACAAGTGTTCAAAATTGCAAATTTAGCCGATCCAACACATTCCATACAGCAATTTAACTTAGCTATAGCAAAAAACGGCAAATGAACCTGTTAAGCTCAATTCAGATACCAACGAGAAACGAGTATTTACATGGAGTTTGATCGGCAGACTACTAGCTTAGAGCCAAGTACAAAAAAATATATATAAAAAAAAAGAGAGAATCGCTGGATCAATCAACTATCGTGAATCATACAGCTTTTGATCGAAACAAATGCTTGAGCTAGAGAAATAAATTAATATATATATAGAAATCGATGGAAGAAGTGAACTCTAGGATGACGGTTACCTTCGATGAACTTCACACGCTTCGCAGAGGAATCTACTCTCAGAAGAAGAAACGCTAAATTGGCGAACCAGAGAGAACACAGGATTTCTTTTAGGAAATTTTATTAAAAAAACACTCCTTACTATAATTCATAATCTAAAATTATTCTTATTTTACTTAAAGTTATTTTTTATTTTTCTAAAAACATCGTAAAAAATATTTTATGTATAAAAATAAAAACATATTCTTAAAAAAAAAAAAAAATCTTCTATTTTTTACAAATAAATATGTGCTATATTTTTTATAATATTTATTTCAGTTCCTTTTACTGACAAAGAATTTAATTATCTATTTGTTATTGTTAGAATAAAAAACCAATATAATTTAAATTATAAATATTAGTTTTTAATATAAAATTTCATATTTTCTTGAAAAATTGCAAATTCGTCACATATGTTTGGTTGAACTCAACTAATTCCCATTTATGTTTGATTTGTTAGTATTTTACACAAACATTTGAGACGGTTTGTGGTCGGTCAATATTTTTGGTATACTTACTCTACATTTAGAATAATTATCATTCGTATCGTGGTAAATTCGTAAAAAGTAAGATGTTGACCATAAATATATTTCCATTCTCGTATCTCATACTTGAAAGTTGAAATCTTTAGTTAATAAATGAAGAGTTGAACCGACGTTTTGAGGTTGTTACACGTTTTCCCACTCACTTCCCATCTAAATTGGACGAAGTTAATAGATGAATAAAATGTTGATGATAAGTCTAAAATTCGAATAACAAGTCCGACTTATGACCATTCTAAATTACCTGATTAAGCTCCGATCGAACGAATGTTTTATATTGAAGTTGAGTTCATAATTTAAAATGTAATTAGTAAATATCTCAAGACTAATCATATTATGAAGATTAAGTATACCTAAATTAAACTCATTAACTCTAATTAGCAATAATAAGATTAACCTAAGAATCAGTGGAATATATGCAATTTTGGTAACTTGATAAGACCGTCTCACCTTATCTCGTAAATGAGACGTTGATTGAATTCGAACCAATTTAGATCTCAATGAAGCTCCAAATCGGTTCTTCCTCATGGGGTGTTAATCGAACCTCAACCAAATATAGGGATTAAATTCATTCATGTACCTCAAAAGTTGAGTTTTTACATTCAGGTACTCCACCAAAAATTTGTTACTTTTAGGTACCCCAGAAGTTGTAAGTGTAACTACTTTATTTCGACATTCAAAATGGATAGAAAACGTCAGTCGTGTCAGTCATGTGGAGAAAGATGTTATACCTGAGAGCAACATTTTACAAATAAGAGATATCTTAAAGCAACATTTTACAAACAAAAGGTACTCGATAATAACATTAAGTGAGTCACGCGACTTGCACGACTCACATTTTCCATCAATTTTAGATGTCAAAATAAAATAGCTACATTTACAACTTTGGGGTACCTAAAAGTAATAATTTTTTGTGGGGTACCTGGATGTAAAAATCCAATTTATGAGATACCTAAATGCATTTAATTCCCAAATATATCTTTTTTTTTTATAAAAAAAAATTAGTTGAACTCGAATTAAATCAAAATTCTATTGGCAATTTGAAAACTAATTATCACATGGCAGACACCGTAATTTTTCGTTCAATTTGGAATTGCCAGATAAATCGTCTCAAACATTTGAGGGGAATAGTTGGAATTGCCGAAAATTAAGGTGAGAACGAGCAATTTCCCTTTTCGTCTTTCTCAGACGTATTAATGGGCCAAAGGTTAGCCCAAGAGGCCTTCACTTTCAATAGCGCGCCACTTTCTTCGTTTCCGTATGAACTGTAGAAGCAGCAAGAGAAACAGTCGACCGTTACTGCTTCTGAGTCCGGAACACCGCCGCTCCGGCGTCATTGACTACAAAACATGGAGGCTCGTGGAAGGCTATACATGCCGTGCAATGTAAGTTCCTTTAGTCGACTGATTCTAGATTTTGGTTACAGAGTTTTTTATTTTAATCTGAAATAATTGATGGCTTCTAAGAATCTGCTGTTATATTCGTTGAAGTAGCCTGATGTTACTGTATCAGTAGGAACTTGACGGTATGACAGTGGGAGACCAGCTTCGATCGAATGATTTGATCAATAGTGGACTTTGGGTATAATGTGCTTTATCAAGTTCCGATTTTATATGCGCATTGCATTCCATTGAGCATAGAATTGGGTTTAACAAGGAATTAAAGAAACATGAACCATACCTAGCTCGGTTAACAGAGTTTCTTATTGATTTTTGTTTCTGCTGATTATTCATGGAAGTATGACTTCTCTTATGAACATCTTACACAAGAATGATTACTTCCAAAATATCATGTTGATGATAACCTTATATAGAACATCCAGAAGCAACCATATCTATAAGTTTTTTCAAAAAGAAAATCTGTCACTCCAAACAAGATGATCTTGTACTTTAGTATTTGACCCCAGACAGGGTCATAAATATGATATAACTATCCTAAAGAAAATTATATGTAAACTAGGAGCTTCAAAATATACATGCTCTATCTAACTAATAATCGTATTGGAGGGGTCAGGATATCACGCTGACCACGCAATGAATAGACACCATCCAGAACTGGTGATAATTTAGCTCAACAAGTTTCATGGTCAGATTGAATCCTGTTGCTTGATGGTTTTCCAATCTGTAAGCAATCGATTGGAGGGACAGTTGGAGTACTCAGCTCTCCAAAAGTTTGCCAACAGAAAGGATTGTAGAGGTGGTATCTTTCTTGAAGCGGTTTTAATTGTATGGCGGATAGAGTAACGTCTTCACAGGGGAGGTTATCACTGCAAGCAAAGTGGACCGGCTTCACCGTGTATGTCCCCCTAATTCTCTCATAGGTGATTCCTGACAATGATACTGCAGATGATTGGTTCTTGCAAGTGCTTTTGTCACAGTAGAACTGATCAATGACAATTGGGAGCTGAACTTCTGAAACTTGGATGTTCGAGAACAGCACTCCTTGTACAGATCCTGATCCACCCTGCAGTTGCAGTAAGGGTACGCAAAAATTAGATGGCTTTGCTAATCACTGATTGGTTTCAATTTTGGGGGTTCAAATAAATTCTGTTCTCCCAACTGGGGCTATTTCTCGTAAACTTACCTGCCATGTCTTGATTCTGACTCCATTCATTGTGTTGTGCATGTTGACATCACGCACTGTGATGTTTGAGACACATGCTTTCGTGTTGTATCTTCCTAGACTCCCAATGCTGATGCCATGACCAGGTCCACAGTTCACATTGTGCACATATACATTGGAGCATCCAGTTTGTATGGAGATACAATCATCACCTGCGCAAACCATGATATAGCTAAGTTTTAGTTAACTTTATTTTATGGCGGTTACTTGAGAAGAAGATGACATTTAGTTTTCAAAGATTCCCAGAAGCCTTTGGTCTTTTGATAGAGCACCATGTGTTTCACTCTGTGTTTTAGGATATGGATAACAAGAAAGAGGTTGGAAAGAGTGGTTCTAGTTGAAGATGGGTACAAAGAACTAAGGCTAGAGCTATTCTTTTTTTTTTTGCCCAAAAAGGCTAGAGCTATTCAAATGAAGAAAGTTTTACTATTGTCTGTGGGGACCCGTCTGTCTTGTTGTGTCTGATGGCAGTAGTGGACTCAGGATCTGACACGTGGCAAATAGTTGTATGATGTATAGATGATTCGGGTGTCATGTGGCGAAGATTATTGGCTACATTTTGAGGATTTCATGTGAGTGAAGGACAAGGTCCAGACTTTAGAGCAGGATAAGATTGTGCTGTGTTTCAATGCTAAGAGAGGCAAACCATAAAACTTGCCTCTTTTAAAATTCTTATACCGAGAGAGGAAGAGCAGTAACATACCACAAGCAAGATTAGTGCCACGAATGAGAACATCTTTAGAGTTTTGGAGATGGATTCCGTCCGTGTTTGGACTGTCACCAGGTGAAGACACACTCATGTCATGGACCAAAACCCCTATGCAGTTATCAAACTTGAGATGACACTGGGGGCTGTTTTGTATTGTGATGCCAGTGACCGTCACATTAAAACTCCCATAAAACCTTAGAGCCTGTTCAATCATAGAAAAATGATTCAATTTTACAGGTATAATCAAGAAAATAGATTTGAAGAATAACATATTTTGTGTGGTCCTTACCGTAGGCTTTATGCTTGGCATTTTCATACTTAATTCACTCCCCACCTGCCATAGAGATTTGCAAGAACATTGGTTATTATTACCTCCAACAAATTGGCATATTCATTTCAACTAAGCACTAGAATTGATGAATTTACCTGTATTGGTTGGTTGACATCAATTGTGCTGTTTAACGGGACCACGAGCTCTGAATCATCATCTATGGGGTCATTGTATGGAGAGCCCTCCCACCAAACAGACCCTCTGCCATCAATGATTCCTTTTCCCGTTATTGTAACCCCATTAAGTTTTGTGAACTCAATCCACCATAGCAGTCCTTTGCCCCAAACTTTTGCGTCTGTAGGAGCCATAATTGTGCCATCTAACTGCTCAGAATTAATCAAACTTATTAGAATTGTCAATTTGTTTATGCAAGTCAGAATCTGTAAACAAATGTTTTCCAGCAATTTACCTGGAAAACAATATCTGCCTGACAGTATGGACCTGAGAATGAGATGGGTCCAACAAGAAACTCATATTGTTCAGGGACGACCATGGTCGATGCCTCAACTTTACATGCGGCAGCCCATGCATCCTCAAATGCCTGCAAAGAGCCGTCTGATAGGTTAGCATATATTTTTCCACACAATAATTGATGGAATCATGACTTGGTAGCTTAGACAAGAATCATATTATAACTGGCCCCATCACAATAGTTCTGTTGTCTTTTCTTCTATTACGATTTATTTTTTGTCTCTTCACTGGTAAGTCTTATACTGTTGGAGTCGGGATAAAATTCAATGGAGGGAATTTGAATTTAGCATTTTCTATATTGTACTATTTTTTTTGTCTGTCTCCTAATGATAATTGATTGAGGCAATTCTGGTGGCCAATTAAGCATCTCAACTTTTTTTTTTGGCCAACATCTCAACCTGGTTAGTGGCAGTTAAAGATGCAACTATTGTTCTGTAAAGTTTCTTTGTGAAGTTTTTTTTTGGCCAACCTCTCAACCTGGTTAGTGGCAGTTAAAGATGCAACTATTGTTCTGTAAAGTTTCTTTGTGAAGTGGAAACATGTATGCGATTGACCTGGAGTGCCAAACCATCTATACTTTAATTGTATGCATATTTTTCTGCCTCCGGGAAAAATAGGACTTATAATTTTCCGGCCCCTAATTATTGCTATAAGACTGCTAATTTATTGAATTCATGGAAAGCTGGAACGTTTTATTACTTTTCCTTCTCTAAGCTACTTACTTCTGTTGAGTTGGATCCTACCTTTTGAAAGATTAGGGAGAACCCTCCCCCCCCTCTTTTTTTTTTTCTATAAGAGATTGAAAATACTACTCATTGACAGTGGAATGGTCAACCTGAGACATGGAACCTGGTACATGAATTTAATGGATAAAATTCTAGCAGAAATACGGTGCATAATGGTCAATGTTGCTCGTTTAATGTTGGTACTCTATAAGATTATAAAGCATAGAGGAATACAGTAAATATTTATAAATGCATATATATATATATTAATTGCAGCTTCTATACCATGATAAGTAGCTCTTGGCTTGCTAGAGTTACCTTAGTATCGTCGGTGGTACCGTCACCTTGGGCGCCAAAATCTAGCACATTATATGTAGCAGAGGAACCTTTTTGAGGTGGAACAGGTGGGTTTTTGCTTGGCGGTGTATCACCTATTGGGTCAGGACTTGGTGGTGGAGGCAATGGTAAAGCTTTTGGGGATGGAGCCGCCTTTGGGTGTTTTGAACCGCCACTCTTGTGTTGGTGGTGGCTGTTGCTTGAATGGCTCTTTGATTTCTTGTTTGACAACGAGGGCGATACAGTTTTTCTGTTTTGCCTCCAGTGCCTCCCTCTTGCATCAGAAACTTCAAAGCTCGAAGACAGAACCAGTAATGCAGTAACCACAATGAATGTGAGTCTTGTTCTGAAACTATGCTTCTCCATCTTTGGTGTTTATGTTGCAAGAACAGAGAGAGAAGATGGAGAGTGCTTTAAGATAGATAACCAAAATAAATGGTGGGTGGGTTTTATATAGGGAAGGAGTGAGAAGAGCAGCTCAGCTCATGGTGGAGATTATGCCTTATTTCATATCATCATAGATAAGCATTGCTCAGTACTAATCAAATTAAGATTGTTATATTCTTTTTTAGGACACGGTACTTAGACCTTTAACCCAACTATACTTGCTTAGACACGTTTCTAGAAGTTAGCAGCCCTTGAATAAGGACCTCATTATCACGACAGAGTATCAATGTCCAACAAGTAATTGAGCTTTTTGTTATGTTGGGAATTTATTTTTCATTCCTCCTCTGCTTTTCCATTGAATTATACTTTTGTTAATGCGTGATTTTTTTTTTGTGTGAATTCTGATGGGAATATTTTATCCCAATTGGGAGCCACTCCATTTGACACCTGTCTCTGTACCTTTGCATGTGAGTCCTCCTATTCTTGAAAGCTACTTCCTCAATTAGTTAACAAGAGCTATTTGCAGCTCAGTTTTTAGTGTAGTAACTTACATTTTCTGTTACATATCCTGAGAAGTATTCTGAGTATTGCATTTAGTCTTCTGTTTATGTTGATATCCAACATCTAACTTGCATAACAATACTTTAATCACGCCGGACCTGTGGGCATAATCGAACTGAATGCTTAAACACCAACTTTATCAATTTGTTTCTAAATTCACAAATCGTGTTTGCATTGCAGATAAACTTGGTGGATACTGATTACTGAAGCTCTGCCATGATAAATGAGGTCCTGATTCTTCCATTATCTTTCAGTTTCCATTCTGGTATAGCTTTCAAATTATTTTGGTATGTTCACTTGTGTTCTCTGCATTTCTTACATGCAAGGCCTACAATTTATGTTTCCGTAAAACAAATTTAAAAATAAAAGAGGTTTTCATAATAAAAAAACAAATAGGGGACACGTGAGTGGGTCTATAAGTTTGTCAAGCGCGCTGATTAAAACAGGTCGCTTGTGGTCACATGCATAGTTCACGGGCAAAGGAAGAGTCTCTCTCTCTCTTTTCTTTTTGGTCTCCTTTGTCCTCATAACCTAAAATCATGGATGAATTGGGAAGTGTAATCTGCTATATCTTTCCTTCTCATCCTTCATTTTAGCAACATTCTGCAGCTCTCCATTGGCCACCATTGTGAGAGACCATGCATGATGTGGTGGTCCTTCTCAAATTTGTTATGCTAGACCAAACCTGTATTCAAGCTCATCAATGCCCATTGTCCGATCGATCTTAACTCGACTTGTACAGTATTCCCAGTCAAACAATCTCAGGTTTCCTATGTGGACTTGAGAGTTGTTCGTTTTACAGTGTCATATTATCGGTCAGATTGGCCGACAATATTTACCCCATTGTTTTCCCCGCAATTTAGAACAAAGTAAAGTCACAGGTTGAAGAAGAAGGCATATATTCTTGAGGGTTACAGCCACATAAGGGCTTTGACAAAAATGTGGTCGTTAAGTTAGAATTCTTCAAAAAAGTTGGAATTCTTCAAAAAGTTCTCTTATTTCTTTTTCTAAGGCCTTGACACTTGAAAGTATGAGATGCATACTAGAATGAAGGAATTGAATTCAGAATGGAGTTGGATGAAAATTAGAGCGACTACAATTGAATATGATATTATTAAAATTATTATTATTATTTTTTAATATCTAATTCTTCATATGGTTGAAAATATTAATCTCAATTGTGGTCAACTTTATTTGAATTCCAAGAAAATGCAGGAAGTCTTGATATAAACAAAACAAAGGAAACCGACTTCTTTTTCGAGAAAGATTGTGACCCATGGTTTTGCAGTTAGAAAAGTAAAACTGCCCAACTAAGCCAATAATTTAGTGACAGTTCTGAAAAATTCGTTTGCCGTGACGTGGAATTACTTTCTCCACGTCACATGTTAAATCTCGGTTCAGAGCCGTATGCTTTGGAAATTAAACAATGCTCAGTTGAAAATATTTGATTTTTCTAAGTTTTCTGACATAATTTAAAATTTTATTTTTAATATTGAATCCTCTTAAAACCAGGAAATTTTTTGGGTATGATCCCAAGAAGAAAAATTACAGCTGATTTTTTTGTAATTTAATAGCTAACTAAGCTTGTAAAGGCACCTACTTCTCTGGCAAATATGTGTACAATTTCTGCACTACGTAGTTTATTACAGGACATGTTTATGCTTTATGCAAAGTCACAGATACGTACAAAGAGTATCTTTCTTGTTCTTGTCTACAAATCGCAGATTCCAACATCTTATTTATACTATGGTCCTTAGGGTAGGATGTCATGATGATTTGCAATTTTGTAGGTAGGTAGACCGGTAGAAGGTTTTGATTCTTGTATGTCTTCCAATTCGAATTTAAAAAAAAAAAAAAAAAAAAGTAACCAAAATTGATGAAGTTCTTGCGTATTTTTTAGTCGGATGGACACCTGTCAGATCTTCGCCAATAATATAGAAATGCAAGATCAAAAAGACCATTAAATTGTAAGTGGTACGACGTACATCTCAATGCAATGACAACCAGGTATTGCTTGTCTTATCCCTAATTATGCAGTTTAATTATGTTAATCTTGTTTTATTTTCGAAATTTGGAGTAGAATACAAAATAAAAATATTTTATTATCGCTCCTAAACCTTAGGTGCAGAAGATTTCCAGCTTAGTCTATCATTCATTTATATTTTCTTTGAGTTATTTATTATAAGTTCAGAAGATAATGTGGTTGTGTGTGGCAACCATCAATGAGTTAGATTGAAGGGTACACTACATGCTTAGAAGAAACATCAAGCACGACCTTTCTGAGCCGTCGTTTTGTGATTTCCATGCTCGTGAACTCCTTTCTTGTCCTCGTGAACTCCCATCCATTTATGGCGAAAAAAAATTAAAAAAATCCCATCCATTTTAGGAATATAAAAATAACTAGGGTCCCTTTTATCCAATTAGCTCCCTCAACTCATTCTAAGTTTTCTCTTACCGACCATTTTTTTTGTCAATTTCTCTTACCGACCTTGAATCCTAGTTTTTCCAGAGTTCTCTCATTTAAATATTGGCTTGCCTATTGTTAATGGGTGAAGTCCTTTGAGGAGGTAGAAATGGAATTGTATATCGACATGTCTTATAAACTGTGTTCCTGTATGCTCTCCCCCAACCATGCATACAAAATGAAAGAATATAATGTGCTAATATCCGTGCATTTTTTTAATCTTGTTATAAAGGATATTTTAGCTTTTATTGGACAAATATTCTGATAGTTTCTGCCTTCTGGGATGGGTTTTCTTCAACTACTACGTATGGTTGCTTCATGTTTTCTTCCTTAGTTTGTACGTTATTTATTATTTATCTGCCAGTTGTTCGTTATTAATTAGATTGTTCAATTTTCTAATGTCCAAATTTTTGTCTAATCTTCTGTACTTTTCCCCTTTTGATTCCTAGCACATATTATATGAATGGCTTCTGAATTTTTTGTCTTATGCATAATTTCTTTTTGGCCAACGTCTGAGAAGTTTTTAAACAAAGAAGATATAAAATAATTGCAGACTTTAGTATCAATACATTATATAAAATTCTATAGTATATAGATTTCAGGCGCTTGATTACTCTTATTATTAACAATATGAGTTCCCTTTTTAAGAATTTCGCTCCGTTTTGAGATCTCCATAAATGTAGGTTTTGGTTTATCTGTTGCCATGTTCATTGCCTAAACACACATTGCATGCGCTACTATATGGCTGGAAAATTATAGTTCTTTAGCCCAATCAAGGAACAACAACAAAAAGTCAAACAATACTTTTGCTTACTAGCTTTCAATGCAGACAAAGATCATATGCTTCCCTTTCTGATTCAAACACACCCAATTACAGTAACACTTTCCAGACATTAAAAATCCATGTAACTTGATTGATAACTCTTGGGACAAGCATGTGAAACATTTCTGATTGGTGAGGACAATCGAAAACATGGGAGTTTGATCCCGGAGTTTATGATAGTCTTGACATTGTAAGTTATTATAATTGTTTTTTGTACATAAGAAATTTTTTCCATGTCTTGCTATTCCTGGTGGAAGTTTTTCCATGGGGTGTCATTTTCTTGCATTGTTAGGTAAAACAGTGAAACCTTTGACCTCACTAGCTTTCATTATTCATGCCGCAGGAGTTAACTGATGGTCTCAGTTATAACTTCCACCGAGACTGTAATTGGTGCTTATTACCTGAAACTGAAATAATGAGACTCTGGGACCTCAATCAGTTGCTCAGTGCAAAAGTAGCAGGAAAAGAGTCAAATTGAAACAAGCACAACGTATTTTGGAAAGTATGAAACTTAGAGTGGAACTTGGTGAAATCTGTTGACTTCTCGAGGTAAAAGATGATTAATTGTGGCAATCAACAAATTTTCTGAATGGAAAGATTTATTTCACAGTTTTTTAAATGAAACAAACAAACAAAAATCAAATTTTTCACTGAGTTTCCTTTAAAGTTTCTCACTTGGTAGTACAGAACTGCTGCTTTGTTGTTGGGAACATGTGAATCGGTAGGGCTTACTTGCGTGGTCTGTGTTCCATCTGCCAGTTCCCATGGATTCTGAAATCCTATAAAGACAAGGATGTTTTTATTTTTTTTGTCTCCATCCGTTTCTTTGTAGGATTAAATTTTTATTATTTCAGAGATGATGATGCATGGCCTTAAAAAAAGCTTCAACCCTACCAATAATGATGTTGGGCATCACGGATTTCGTTTCGATACTACCATCCATTTCATGGTTGTTTAGTTTTGCGGACAAGAAAAGCTTCGTTTCTGATGTTCTCCTTTTTGTTTCCTACAGTGTTCGACAAATGAACCCATGTGAGTGAGTCATCTGCTGCATTTCTCTTACGCTCTAAGGAAGAGGGACGGGTATGGATCTCGACAGTACGTCTTGATGAAGGCAAGCAATTGGAATTGAGGGATGGAGTGGGACTCGGTTGGTGTGGCTGGATAGACCGTCTACCAATAATTGAACCATGTTTGTCCATTCAGATGCAAAAGTGCATACATCAATTAAGCAGAACTGCAGAAGGTACATAGATAAATGGACACCATTAGAATACCATACGGCTGACAACAAGGTTGTTTGTCTCTTCCTATATTTCATTGCTGCAACATCAATTATTTAGCCACTCATTGATTGGGCGTCCGACAGAAAATACGACATCGAATATACCAAATCAGTATCATACAGCTGCCACTTCCTAAGGTGTGCACTTACAAGTCATCGAGACAAGCATGGTTGGTAACTAATTTCTATGTATGAATAAAATGAAGGGTTTCTGCAACGAGATGGAGTTGATCCATTAGTATGAATCGAGATCAGATTTGGGCATTAAAAGAAGAAGAAAATGTCGGCCTTTTGAGGCCCATCTTGACAAAACTTTCGATGGCCTTGTCTCATTGTCTGTAATATTTACAGTTGGGTTCGTTTCATGGACAGAGGAGAGGTCAGCTCATATGGCAAGCAAGCAGTCAGGGAAGATGACATTGACAATGATCATTTCATTCCGGTGTGCTCTTTCACCTGCGGTAAGGTACTCGACGGTCGTTAAAGACTGTTCTTGTTGAGATATTCTGGATTTCATTAATGGGTGGTATGATTTCCGTCCATGTAGGTTATTGGAAACAAGTGGGACCAGTATCTGGATCTTCTTCACGCTGATTATCCTGAAGGATGAGTTGAGTTCTTGAAATTTGATGGTGCCCATTTTGATCTGACTTCAAGATTTGATCTTTAGACTAAAAGGACTGCCTCAGATGTGTTCTCTGTTTAGGTCACTTTGGTATACTTAATGAAATGGTAATACATCCTCTCCATTACTTGAATGCCACCATTGCAATATTGAATCATTGATGCACAAAGTTCTACTAATTCTGATGCTAAACTTCTCGTTTTGTTAGGTTTCCGATATAAATAAGTGTAATTGATTTGAAATCACGAGGTGGATGCGTCACAAGAGAGCAGGAAAGGGACCATTGGTGTGGCATTTACAGAGAAAATGTAGGTGGGGTTAGTGGGGAAAGGATCAATCAATGATGGTGTGTGAAGAAGTGTGTCAAGTGGCTTTGGAATTGGCCACGGCGTCCATTACCAAGTTCTTGCAAACCTCATCTTCTTGTGCTCCAATCACAATTCTCAGAAAAGGAACACCCATTTAATTCTCAATAGAGACACTCTCACTCTCTCTTTGCTTCTCATCAAGATAATACAGAGATGAGGGAAATCTCTATCTTTTGGATTTCTTGTGCTTTTTTGACCCTTCACTTGGATATCCCTTGGATAACAAACCAAGCCCCTCATCCTCCCCATTTTCTATCCATTATAATGTTGTAATTATTGTAACTTTTTATGCTATTTTTATTGAAAAGTGTTGAACTTCGCAAACACCATTTATCACATATTCTTTCGTCATCCCCAACACTCAAACAGAATCTATTCTTTTGGTTTCATCCCCATATATATATTCACATATGTATGTAGACAGAGTTTCATGAGACTTCTTTTCCATTAATATATTCTCTTCATACTACTACTCTACGTCTTGTCTAATTCCATACTTGGGAGAAAGACACGAAAGATGAGGCAGTCTGGTCGTAGCCACCACCTGGTTCCTTGTCTCTGCTGCCAACCTCATACTTACATTAGACTTGTATGTACTCCTCGTATCTCTGTCTTTCAGTTGGTTTCTTCTTCTTGACAGTTCTGTGATCATTCATACATTCAATATCTGCAGGTACAGCATCTAATAGAGAGGTGCTTGATACTTGGTATGAGCCAAGACCAATGCGTCAAGACACTCGCACAACATGCTGGGATTCACCCTCTCATCACACTTACCAGTACTGATCGATCATATAAATACATGATCAATATATAACTCAATACAGCGATCAGTGTTGTTTATATATTTATTCGGTTTCTCAATCTTCTCAACCTGGAGTTCTGATTTTTTACGTGTGCAGTATGGAAGGAGCTTCTAAAGGAGAACCAGGAGTTCTTTCAAGCATACTTCTATTCCATTTTCTCTAGGCCGTCCTTTCAGGGTACGAACTGAAGTCGTTTAATGATCGAGAAGTTAACGCAAAATGATGTATTTTATTGCTCGAATAATGCCGTGATCATTTTCAGGAAGAAGGTACATCTCTACCAAGGCAGGAAGAAGATCATATAGACAGTACTGAATTAATTGGATCCATCATGCATCTATGAGATCGATAATGAAGAGCTCAGCATGTTATATATGACATGAAAATTATGAGTTAGGGTTTTAAATGTTGAGGATTATCCCTACTTTCCAGTTCTACGTACTCAATCATTTTATGTGTCTTAAAATGGTTTCGATCAATCTGTACGGTACACATGTTAATTAGTAGGGGTGACTAAACGTCAACCTTGTAGGATTTTTTTTTTCTTTTAAAAGAATGAGTTTTACTGAAATTTCAATCTTAGAAACTGATTAACTAAATTGAGACGGATTTTAGGACTCAATAAACTCCGAATTTAAACCCAACTTCAGTTTAAAAGACGGATGTGATCGAATTTAGTCATGGTTTTAATTGAACAATTCTAAAGTTTTTTAGAATTAATCAACTTATTTTTTGTCTGCCTTATATACATGGTGCATAAAAACTTAATTAGCCATTATATAATTATAATTAGCATAGGTATATTAAAGTAGTTGTGCTTTCCAAAGACAACCCTAACTAAGCTCAAAGCAAAGGAGTAATTAGATCAGGTATATTATAATCAAATGCAGACATGGTACCATCATACACTTGGGCTCATGTCACATCCAACCCTAGTTATGATGGAACATATTTGTTGATTTGATATCATATAATAGACCGATCTAACATGTCCTTACATTATACTATATATATATATATATATATATATGCCACACGGAATTACAAAAAATTAAACCTCATTTCTAAGTGCATCTCTTGGAAAAACCCTAACTTTAATGAAGAATCTTGCACTTCCATCATATTCATCATCACCTTGCGACTTACATGATCAGTAAAAGGCTGTCTTCTCCCATATAGAGTTCCTGGCTACCTTTCTCTCACGGAAAACCTCGCCATCGCCATGAACCTGTCCAGAAATTGTTTTCAGCAAATTGAATTGAAGAGTAATGTAGTGAAAAACCAGTCAAATCGGATCAGTTCCCGATTAACACTGTTTTCAGATGTCCCAAAAAAGAAGCATCTCATAAATTTCACCATGTTCAATTTCTCTCGTCAGGGAAGGTGAAAGAGAAAATAGATATAACCCTAAATTGAAGAAGTATCGGGAACGGAGAGGAGACTTCTCCATGCCATATATATGTCTCAAGTGAGGTGTCAGTGAGGTTGACTAGTATGATGTTTAGCTAGCTAGGAAGTATATTGTCTCTTACACTTATGTTTGAAAGACAGATTGTATATGTATATAGATATATATGTATGTATATATATGGTCAGTAATTTCATGACAATTACATTGCAAAGGTGTAAAGAATGGAGTAGTCAATGTACCTCAGTTACATCGGTATTCCAGGCAGTCTTCTCCTCTCCTTGTCCCAAGCAGTTCTCTCCAATGTCTCCATCTTTGTTCTGATTTAGGGGGAAATGGGCCCACTGCAAAAACAGCACAAGAAGGCAAAAGTTTCGTGGATTTGCTCACTGCTTAATTGATGTATACACACTTAAAAACCCTAGCCTTTTTCTTTTTAATTTAATTTGACGGATCATAAGATAATTTCATGTTGAATTTACATTAATTAGCAACCCTAGCTAACTGGATCTGAGACATTAACACCAGGGTTGATCGTTTCTCTTCTAGTCTCCTTGCTACAACGAAATGGGTGACTATGGAAGAGAAGAGAAGAAACCAACATTCTTTGCAGCTTGGCTAAAGGCTTCCTTGTGAGCCATGTTAGGGTTTAGAGCCTTAAGCCTCCTAATCTCCTCCCTGCAAAATAATTGGACTACATTTTTAAGTTATTGAGCTCATTGTGCATTTAGTATAGCTAGGGTTCTCACTTGATGAAGTGATTATATGCAGATGGAGCTCTCTGCCTCTTCTCTGGGGCTGAAGAAAAAACAAAGAAGAAATAATACTTAATACTTTCTGGGGTAATTTGGATCAAGAACATGTTGAATGTGGACAAGAGAATGTTGATTATACTTACGTTTATTGACAATACGACTAACAGAAGCTAGATCTTCCTCTTCATTGTCGGAAAATGATGTCATCAACGATATTGCAGTATGTGACCCAAGGTTCTTCCTGCTCATGATCCCCATATCTTGAGCTTCGTCCTTCGGCTGCACAGAAAGTTTGAAATATTAGAAATCGATACATTTTTCAGTTAAACCATATGATCTAGTACAAAATCATTCATAGAATTAAGGAAATAATCTAATCAAATGCTCTATATATCAAGTGTCAATCAGAATCAGGAGATCATAACTCCATGTCGAGTTAAGATAAGTGGCAAATTCCTTTGAGCTATACCGAGAAACCCTAGCTAGCCTGTGCGTACCTGATCATCGTGGAGAGATGCTAAGAGATGGAGAGGGATAAAAGAAGCTTTCATCATATTGACGGAGAGGATACTGGTGCAATGCCCGCATCTCACAGTCACCACCGTGGACATGCTGCTGAAAGGCACACTTACCTGATGATGATACATATAACAACCCCATATATTGTTAGCAAATAGTTCTCTTCCTTCCTATCATATAAGGAGATAGTTGATGATGAAGTTAATTACCAGTAAAATGGTGGTGCAGAAACCACATTGTACATAGCAAATCTGGTCGGGGAAATCAAGGAACTGGTTTGTGCTACCCATTTTCTTCCTTTTCTGTAGTGAGAAAGGGAGAGGGAGAAGCTGTTTTTTTAAGGATGTGTAGTTAGATGCTTGGAAACACACATATATATAACAACAGCTTTCTTGTGTAAACTTTGTATTATGAGAAATTACGTAGTAAAATGGTGTTATTCGTGTATTGAAGTTTTGGGTATGTTCTGTGTGTCTTGCCTGATTACACAGAAACCTTCCCAATGCTTTTAATGTATTGCCTGATTGGTTAGATGGTTGTATTATGGAGGAGAACCTTCAATATCTTATCATGTCTTTACTGCTAACTAAATGATCATACATATAATCCATTACATAAAATACTTTCATATATTATTTCTGTATTTATTCACTTTCCATATATGTATTAATAACATTCATATGATAAGACCTCATTTATTCAACCATTAATGTTTCCGAGCAACCGTATGTCCATACTTATAAATTTGAATACAGCACTACTGACGATATTTTTCTTTATATTATGATCGAACTCGTAACTTTGACCCCTCCAATAGCTTTTAATCTCTGATTTTAGCTAGCAAATGATTGAATGATATGAGACTTGTTCGAAATGTATGTATTTCAAAACTGGGAACAATGTCCAAGGAGATGCTTCTTGGAGCTGGAACTGACAGATATGGACTGCTATTTCTTTTTATATCATGTTGTTTTCACCCTATTTATGTACTGAAACCTACCCTACCATATCTATGTCCTTCAAATACAAGAAGCTGGGTATATATCAACATATAAGAAGAGTAAGTACTGTTGTTTTCATCTCTTTTACTGTGCCTGAAACTCATGTGCATATAATGAGATTCTAATATATAACTAGCTAGATAAATAATATAAAATCCGTAAAAATGTAATTAAAAAATCCAGTGAAAAGAGAGAATTATTCTAAATGCTTAAAAAGCTTCTTTTTGTTTTAACATTGTATGTTATTGTAAGACTTGTATCTTCCGTTTCAGTTTTTTACTCCCTCGTACAACTCTGTACACCAACTTTGATAATGTAATTACTCAATGATGATTTTGACAGACAGTGAAAATGCAGTAAGATTTCTGTTTTGAGAGGGGGTTGAAGTTTCTAGAAGGGTAGACAGACATAGAAATTGGGAATCTTAGGATTTGTCCTCTCTTCACTTCTTTTCAAGTGGTGTGATTGTCAATTGGGAATCAGAGGGTTACTGTCCATCTTTCTGTGCATTTCTTGTTCATGTTACTTCCCATCCATCTCATTAATCCCTCTCTCTCTCTTAAGTCATTACATTTTGTGGGTTTTGACTTAAAGCCATGTGCAGACACTGAAGAAGTTGAGCTCAGTTTCCTCAAATGGAGTCTCTCTTCTTCTCTCCAATACACTCTTCTAACAGACAATGGTCTAGACTCCAAAGGCAATCGATGTATATGATGCGTAATGGTTTTGCGCTTAGAGTTGACCACAAGCCATGATGGATTTGAAAAGTAAATTTAACTTTCCTTGGTGATAGATATTACAAATGGACTACTTTTATCCACCCAAAAAGACTCAAAGTAATCTCGATTTATTGCTGTCATTTAGCAGTCTCTTGAATATATATATCTTAAACATCCTTACACCTACCACAATGGGGTCCCATGTATGACTGGCTGGAAAAAGGAAGGATCGTTTTGTCATTTTGCCATATTGGGGATGTTAGGAGGGATTGTTAGTTCCCACAATCTCCTCCCCATAGCCAGTATTAATGAATTCAACCTCCCTAATCGAATCATGACACATTGAAGGAAACGTTGCATTAATTGAAAAAGAAGCTATACACAGTTAAAATGGTGAAAGATCACCAAAACATCCCAAACAAAACCATTATGAAGTGGTTCCACCAAAAGTGGTGAAAGGTAAAGAGATCAAACTGGTTGCCTCACATTAGGATCTAAATAGTTTGACCCTAATGATCTCAAAATATTAAAATGTTTGGCACTGATGGGTGTGAACTAGGTTCGACTTGTATATTTTTGGTATAGCAGTTGGAATCTATATGCATCCCTCAGACACCGATCTTCATTCATTGGAGACATAGCAGACACAACTCAGATGGGTAACCTAAGCAATCAAACATTTCAAGACCCAACCATGAACCAACTCAATATCCATCTTCCCCTACTAACCTACAAACACAAAGAAATGGCAAACTGGTTCCTGGTTCTCTGCTTTGTTTGATGGCTTCTCCAGTCTCATTACTGTCAGGAAACCAGGAGAAGAATCTCACTAGTAGAGGCACCTAACAAAGTCCTCATCGAATGAACAAACCCCATAAACATACAACTTAATTAGGGGGCAAAATTCCTCTTATATATAATATAGTCTAGTAGGCACTCACTTAGTTTGAACTTAACCAACATATCCAAATACTACTGAGGATAGGAAACACCCTAGCTAAAGGCACAAATCAGTTTGTATGTAAAAGCAAGCTAAGATTGTCACAAAATTCAAAAGAGTTGAAAAGCTAAATCCATTATTCATCACCCAAGCAAAAAAATGATCTTTATCACTAGAAAGACCAAAGCTTAAACGAAGAAGCATATGATAGTTCTTCTTCTTCATCTACCATTTTATGATAAACTAATTCACAGACCATCACAACAAACATGGCACTTGAGTAAGTAAAAATAGTACACGGGATAATGGATATGTTGGAAAGGCAAGAAATTTTCAAACAATCAACTAACATCCCTAATGATGCCAGAAATGAATTCCTTTTTCAAAATAGAACAGAGAGGGCTACCAACTCAAAGGGTACGCAATTGTTCATCACCAATCATGCCATAAACCACTTTTAGGAACCAAAACATTATAGAATAGCTCAATCCTAATGCAAATACGAAGCCTTTTGTGTTATGTTGCAACCATACTCTATGCAATCATTTAGCATCTAGGCAAAGCTTTAAAGCATCGTCTAAGGCTAAGTAATGATAATCGTTCCAAACAAACCAAACTGAAGCAAACATATATAAATTGTCAAATCCATACATAAACTCTAGTGAATTAAATCCCAATCTCGGCTAAAACAAAACCTTCAGAAATTATGTTTTCATTTTCAAATATCACGAAACGAAATTCCTAATCACCACCAGCTTTCTGGTAAACATAGGTTAAACCACATTTCCCGCAGTAGTGCCTGTCAAAGTGGCTAGCCATGAAGGTACCTGCGCCGCACTCCGCGTTAGGACACTCCTTCCTCAGCCTCTGCACCTTTCCGGATCCATCAACCTTGTAGAACTGCAAAATCGCGAGCTTCACCTTCTTCTTCTTGTGCTTGATCTTCTTCGGTTTGGTGTAGGTCTTCTTCTTACGCTTCTTCGCGCCACCACGGAGACGTAGCACCAAGTGGAGAGTGGACTCCTTCTGGATGTTGTAGTCCGCAAGGGTGCGACCGTCCTCGAGCTGCTTCCCGGCGAAAATCAGGCGCTGCTGGTCCGGAGGGATGCCTTCCTTGTCCTGGATCTTGGCCTTGACATTGTCGATCGTGTCGCTGGATTCAACCTCTAGGGTTATGGTCTTCCCCGTCAGGGTTTTCACGAAGATCTGCATCTTGAGAGCAGGACGGAGGAGTAGAGATGAGATAAGACGGCGGATGAGGCGTTTATGGGGAAGAGATTAGATGGCTTTTATATGACAGACTTCTGTGTGTTAGGTTTTCTAGAGCGCAGAGGAGTTTGCATGCACGCGCTGGCTGACGCGAGTACACTAAAGCCCAACTCCTTCAGTTATTTATCTTGGGCCAAGTATTGAGCTTCAGTTATCAAATACGCTAAAGCCCAACCCTCTCTGGCGCAAACTGACGCGCGAGGGTCAATCTTTTCTCTTCGTCGTATTTGGCGAATTTTGTCTCGGCGTCCGCGTCGATTCAATTGGTCCTAAAGTGCTTAATTATGTGATTCCCCTCACCTAACTCCATCTGGGCCACCAATCTCAGAGACTAAAGTTATATTTTTTCAAGAATTAAAGTTTGATCCGTCTCCTCCACGGAGGTAGGCAGCAAAGCGAAGCTTCCTGAAATCGGTCACCAGTTGAATTAACCATAATCCAATTCCATCCATTTCGGCATCTTCGTGGGTTCTGTTCTGATGAAGAACTATTAAACGGAAGAACAAACAAGTACCCCAGGTACCCTCCAATGCAGATTTCTGTTTTTTTGGTTTCAATTGGTTGCTGATTTCACTTGGGTGTAAAGTTCATCATTTTAGGTTTAACATTGACTGCTTCTGACTTGTAATAGTGTGCCCTTTCTAATTTGTGCTTCTTCTCTATGAAGTAATGGTTACTTATCCATGTTACTTGTTGTCTGGTCATGTTTCTCATCATTAAATGTATAAACTTGCTCCTTAAGCTACACAAGAAAATGCCACGTCCGTATTTTGAATCCATAATTGAAACTTAGGACTTGGGTTTTTTAATAATTGGGCTATCTCCTTATGTTCTGCTGCAGGATCCTGGAAGCATAGCTCGTCATGGATGTAGATACGACGAGCCCGAGTTATTGGTTGAACATCACCTTCTTCCTTTGTGCAGCAGTTGTTTTAGTTCCTGCATTTCTAGCCTTGCTTCTGATATGGAAGTTTGAAGGAAGAAGATCGTCACAGGCGGAAAGGGGAGAGAATCAACCTTTGACTTTAGGATCTCTGTCCCAAGATGAACCTTGGAAGACATGTCTTAAGGAGATTCGTCCTTCATGGCTAATGATGTATAGAGTGCTAGCTTTTACGGTGCTGTTGACATTGCTCATTAGTAATCTCGTCCTAGATGGAGGCGGCATATTTTACTTTTACACTCAGTAAGCTCCTCCAATGAACCTTCTGTCGTTTCCTCTTTACATCTACACCATATTGTATTTGAGAAAAAAACAAAACTTTCATGACAGTGCTTGAATTTTAGCTGACGCCCTTTTCGGTAATGAATTGATGTATTTTAATTAGATTTATAATGTTTCTCATTGTAGTTTTCTTTCTGATTTTGTTGATCAGGTGGACTTTTGCATTGGTTACTGCCTTCTTTGGGGTAATCATGAAAACTTTGATCTAATTAAGGAAGCTCTTCTGTTATATAGCTGAGTAAACAAGTGAAGTTAGTGTTTTTTTAGGTTGCATCTGCATTCTCTATTTATGGGTGTTGGCTGCAAGGAAGAGCTGGCAGTGGCAGCACATATTGCACGAACGTGGATGAACGAGTCACGTACTTTGCAGATTCTCATGAGCACAATGCAAAGTTACTTGATGATCAGTCTTCTGATCGGACAAACACGGATTTGGGAATATTGGTTCGTATCTTTCAGATTATGTATCAGATGAGTGCAGGTGCCGCCATACTCACCGACACTGTTTTCTGGCTCATCCTTTACCCATTTTTTCTTTCCTCCCATGATCACAACTTGAACTTTGTAAGTACAAGACCTTTTAACTGAAGTTTGTCATATTTGGATGATTTTTTACTGATTATTCACCGTAAATGTGAAATGTAATAAACTCGATGCTATTTTGTAGCTAGATATTTCACTGCACTCGTTCAATGCAGTTTTTCTGCTCGGGGATACGATGCTCAATGGTCTGGTAAGTTTTTTTTTCTCTTTCGCTCAATAAAATATCCGATTTCAACTTAAGTTTATAATCTCTTTTGCAGCGGTTTCCGATGTTCCGTATCTCGTACTTTGTTCTATGGACAAGTTTATATGTCATTTTTCAGTGGTTCCTCCATGCGTATGTTTCAATGTGGTGGCCATATCCATTTCTGGACTTATCATCCAAGTATGCTCCTTTCTGGTACGTTTTGCCCGTCCCAGATTGATTTTTCGAGTATGTGTCGATTGATTTATGAGGAATTTGGGTTTAATTTGTTAGGATCGATTAACACCAATTGATGAAGTAGAAGAAGCAATTCTAGAGAGATTAGAGATAGAGAGGTAGAGAGCTGATTTCCGTGGTAACACCCAATAGGGTAACCTCCACGCGGTTTGGCTCATTTGTATTGATGATGGTTACTGTTACAAAATACATATACATGGAGAAATATAGTACAGTATAGCCTATGGGTTCGGGGCGCTGACCCGAACCCCGAGAATCGTACATTAATACATAATCTACCATTACATATTAATCAGACTACAATACTTAACAATTTTTAATTCTTGATCAAATTAACCGTGCAGGTATCTTGGAGTGGCCGTAATGCACATACCATGCTACGGCGTCTTTGCTTTGGTAGTCAAATTGAAACGTTGCTGTCTGTCCAGATCATTTCCAGGGTCATACCGACCTTAGAAGAATCGGACAATTAACGAAGATTCGGTCTACGCGGGCTCAATTTCTTCACTGATTGTGATTCGTGAATACGATTGTCATTAATATACTGCAATTCTTGAAAAGAAATTTAAAAGTTGCATAAGAACAGTTACCATCAAACCAAACCAAGTGTAGTCGTGTGTTACAATTACAGTACAACAAAAGCTCTTATCAATGGAACGACAGAACATTCAACTGAAAAACCCAACCAGATTTGTCCCGATCGAGTGTTTCATTGAATCTTCATATAAAAGTGAATCCTTTATTAGTTATTCTCTCATGATGCAGAAAGAAACATAACAAGAAAGAAGTAGCCATTTCAAGACTCAGCGGAGTCCATTGCCGTCTGTTGACTTGCCGGTGAAAGGAGTGGAGTCTCTTCTTCTTGGACTCCAATATCTTGTTTCTCTAAGACCCGTGAAGGGAGTCCTCCCAAAAGACAGTTTTCATCTCCATCTCTGTCAACTTCTCAGAAAAATGAGTGGAAGAAGATGGTCCTTCGGGAAAGCCTTTAAATAGACGAATGATGGACTATGGAGAGAAGAAAAGAAGAAGAGGGAAAGAAATGGATAAATCATCTATCTATTCATTACCCAATTGGTAGGACCCCTTAACGTTATGCTTTCTGCATATACTAATAAAGAAATCTCCATTATAGTGGAGAATAGTAGGCATTAGTTTGTTTGTTTTTGGCCAAAGGCATTAGTTAATTAATGGCTATTTCCGTAAGTTATTCAGAAGGGATTAATGGCTAAAAGTTACTGCACTGATTTGTTTTTCTCTCTTGTTGTATTATTGATCTTCGAGTTATTATATATATAACATTAAAAGAAATGAAAAATGTTACATCTTCCGAACTAAAACGATAATAGTTATAGTTTCAACTTTCAAGAAATGTAAAAGGTCTCACTCTGAGTTTAACACCAAACTTCACATTTCCTAGTATTGGTGTTCATTAGTATTTTTCAATGGGTCAACAAATCCCATTATAATTCACCTTAATTTCCCACTGATGACACTTTTCTGTATGGAAAGTTTTGTTTTTTCTTATGTAAGAAGTTAATTGCTTGTTGACTACTGTCGAAAATCAAGATACCGCAAGCTGATATGCTTATGAACACGCTTAATCAACCTATACTATATGATAGATAAGGGGGATATGGATTCCGAGAGATGCAATCCTTTAATAGAGCTATACTCGCTAATATGGCTGCCCGAATCATGGAGGAACCACAAGCGCTTTGAGTAAGGATTCTTAAAGGCATTTATTTCCCGAACATGTCGTTTATGCATGCCTCATCGGGGAGTCGGGCATCGTGGGTGTGGGCAAGCCTCCTTGAGGGCCGAGAGGTGATCAAAGACAAGGGGGTATGGGAGCTCGGGGATGGCCGAACCATTAGGCCATTCCTTGATCCTTGGGTACCCCTCCAACAGAAGTACAGGGTTCGGCCGAGAGATGGAGGAGATTATGCGGGCTCGGATAATCTAGTCGACTAGATAGATGGGGACGTGAGGACCTGGAGGGAGCCATTGGTTCGGCATGTGGTCAATCACGAGGATGCCGATGCAGTCCTCCATGTAACAATCCCGATAGTAAGTGCTCTTGACAGGTGGAGGTGGCCACATACAAGGGATGGTAGGGTATCTGTTCGGTCGGCATACCATGTCATCCACACTGACGGCACGCGGCATCAAGTCAACCTTAATCATAGGCCACAACCTGATATTGCTCAGGTATGGTCATCTATCTGGACAGCTCAGGTTTGGCCCAAGATCAAGGCGTTCATGTGGAAATTGGCTATGAATGTACTACCCACACGCGATAATCTGAACCGAAGAGGGATGCCTATACAGATCCTCTGTTCGGCTTGTCTTGTGGAGGAAACTAGGGAACATCTTCTTTTTGGCTGTTCGTGGGCGCAACAGGTATGGAGACGCCATATATCAGACGACATGTTACAAACGAGCCAATATTCGGTGGAGGAGTGGCTATATCGTGCGACGGGATCATCTGGGCCGAACCGTAGGGAGCGTGAACACGAATGGAGGCGTATGATGATTGTTTGTTGGGTTGTATGGAAAGCAAGGTGTAAAATGATGTATGAGAACAACACGCCCTTTGTTGAGTCTCTATTGCAGGAGGTGAACCGGATCGTGCAGGAACTCTGGCTTCCGACTACACAAGCTCGGAACACCGGTACGATAGCAACTTGGAGGAGACCCGCAGAAGGTACCATAAAGCTAAACTGTGATGCAGCGTGGTGCTCGAGAACCAACAACGGGGTTTTTGGGGTCATTGCTCGGGATTGGTCATAGGAGGGTGGCATGCGGTTAAGAGAACGGGCTCCGTCGATGAATTAGAGGCGGAAGCGGTGCTTGGAGCGGTCTGGTTGACGATCAACCACCGATGGTCGAAGATCATTATTGAATCGGATGCTTCAAACGTCATTAATCACTTACTAGGAAGAGATCTCGCTGGGAGGATTGCTCCCATTTTGTCAAACGTGGTTGCCTTATCGTCATCGATCGAGTCAGTCGCGTGGGAGTATACCCCTAGGTCCGCTAACTCTTGTGCGGACTGGGTTGCGAGAAATGCGTTGTTCGGGTTGTGTCATCAGGATTGAGTGTCTTCACCACCAACCCCTTTACTTAGATGTATTTTTGCGGATAACATTTTGTATTCGAACACTTTTTCGGTTGTTGAAATGATATAGTACTTCGTACTTGGCAAAAAAAAAAATACTATATGATTATTTATCTTTAATTTGTATATATCTTTTGTATAAAGGAACCATCTTTTGTATTCTTACCACTTTCTTGGGAGAATCTTTTGCTTTGGTGGTTACTTTAATCATGTGTTAGCTGTTAATTCTGGTGATGGATGCCAAATGGATGGCTATTCATAGATGTTGCTTTGCCAATACTTTTATCATTCATTCAGAAAGGGGGGAAATCGGGAGACTATTGCAGCTTCTTTACACAAAATTACTCCAACCGAATGTTTGAATGATACGATATATTGATATCCAACACACACATTATAAAATTATATACTTTTATCATTTGACACTGAGAAAAGAAGAACTCCACTTTGGGTATGTTAGGCTAAAAAGCAGAGGAATTTAGGAATAAACAAGTCACCAATTACTCAATTAGTGGACATAACATAAACTAGTTATTCTAAAGCATCAATGCTCAGCTACTGGACAGAGGGGTGACTCCACCTGCATTTATCTAATATTGATTTGATTCCCAGACATTGTTCTTTAGTTTCTTGAAGGAGCTTATCACGTTACGCGGAAACAGTAAAAGTTGAAGTCTTTAAAGATCAAATCGCCAAAAGTGGACAATACGTGCTACAAATCAAGCTAATTCGATAAATGAAAGTCAGGACTGAGACCGACAAAAGAGGATTAAACTATTGAATATTGATCTCCTTATGAGTATTATATTGTTTATCTACTTATATCTGAGTCAGAATCCAATTCTATCCCACTTAAATCTGTCAGTTTCGAATACGGTCTCACGATGATCCAATCAGAACTCGAAACGTTTCTTTCATTGAGCAGATGAATTCTTGTGTAAGATAACGATCAAGATTCTGGTAGTTAAAACCATTACTGAATCAATGTGGGAAGAGTATTACAGACTAGAACAGTTGACAGGTATTTACTGATACAAACTACTAGAAAATGGGGTTTTAGCGACAGGAAATCATTTGGTAAAACTCAACAGAAACCTTTGTGTTTCTTTTAGTGACGGCTATTTCTGTCGCCGCAAGGTTTTCCCATCCCTGGCTAATTTCTTGTCGTTAAAACAGGAGGGTCCAGTCCAGTATTGATTGATAGATTCTACAGTGACGTGCAAAGGCGAATGGGATAATTGCTTTGAGTCATGGTATTCTCTGAAGATTGAGTATCTGATGATTCGACCTCACTATTTTGAATTATTGAAAGTGGAGATGGCGTCTCCAGAGAACAGGAGTTCATAAACGGCGGCTGTGTGGGTGAAGGAATTTCTTCATTACTGTCGGTAAGCATCTTCACGATTTTAGACATTGATGGTCTCAGTTCTGCAGAGGCTTGAACACAGAGTAGCGCGATTTGGAGCATTCGAGACAATTCATCCTCTGGAAAATTACCGTCCAAACCCGGATCAGCTGCGCTGTGAAGTCTTTCTCTTCCGTGCAGGCCCCATACCTATAGAAGGAAGATACAGTTATTTCGGATGAGGTTCTGTTACTCTGTGATCTGTCATGTCAGAGTAGAAAGACTGCGTTACCATTTGTAAGAGGGAGAAAGAGTTTTCCCAGAGAGAGTTGTTTCTTTTACCAGTAATGATCTCAATCACTACAACTCCATAGCTGTAGACGTCTGCCTTCTCAGTCAGCTTCCCTCGAACTACGTACTCAGGAGCCATGTAACCACTGCAAAGCAATCCATGCAGTTGCAGTCAGATCTATAAACTAAAAAAGAGCTTCAGATTCAAGTTACGACACTTACAGAGTACCAGCAATGACAGTTGTGACGTGGGTTTTATCCTCAGGGAACAATCTGGCAAGTCCAAAATCAGCAATCTTCGGTGTAAAGTTTTCATCGAGCAAAATATTGCTCAACTTGATGTCTCGATGAATGATTCTTAGGTTCGACTCCTCGTGTAGATACATTAGTCCCTCAGCTATACCCGAAATGATCTTACATCTCATCTCCCAATTCAGTGGATTCATCACCTTTGTCCCTACACCAAGAAAACTAAACCAGTTAGTCAAGGAAAGAGTACAAGACATCCTTAATTTCATGGGCTGCAACAAAGCAATTTTGAACTAACTGAAATGATCATGGAGACTCAAGTTCGGGATGTATTCGTAGACAAGAAGGCTCTCTGGTCCGTTGACGCTGCACCCCAACAGCTTGACGAGGTTCTTATGGTGAATCTCGCTGATCAGATTAACTTCATTGAAAAAATGTTCTACCCACTGCATGGTATTGAACACAAGCCTCTTTACTGCCACCGTTGTATTGTCGGGTAAAACTCCCTATACTCCGAAACAGACAAACAGTTATTGAGACAGAAGATCGAAGAACGGTTAATACTACAAATTAGGAGTTTAATGACAAGAATTTAATTAAGGCGACTTTAGCGACTGATTTAGCAGCAGTTTTTTGGGCTTTTAGCGGCGCTGGATCCATCAGAATATGAGGAATTTACTTTGTAGACAGAACCAGATCCGCCTTGACCCAGCTTGTTTTTCTGGTGGAAGTAATGTGTGGCCTTTTCAAGAGTTTCATACGAAAAGTTCAGCTTCGACTTGTTGGCTGTTTTGATCAAGCGATCAAAAAGTATCCTTTCTGTAAAAAAGAAAAACATTTAGAGTCCAGAATAAATCTTTTATTAAGTTCGTGTTTCAAAAAAGCATGAAACTTACCTTTGCTCTTCTGCTTTAACTTTGTTTTTGCGACAAAAGAAGCGACTGCAACAATCAAAACGAGAGCCATAGCTGAGAACGTTACAGATAGAATCATAGCAAGGGACCGCCCTATAAGAAACAAAGCTCACATTATTCTTTACTTGGCTTACAAGGAAGAAATAGGATAGGTCAGCAAATGGAGAACATGAATATATTACCAGTTGTTCTTGCAGTTGCAGAAACAGTGTTATTATAGTAAAACTTCTCTGTGGAATATCTTAAGTAACACCCTGCATTTATAGCCCTCCCTTCATTTCTCGGTGGACAGGAATTGATCCTTGAGGCCGAATCGTTCAAGCATTTGAGACAATCACTTTGTCTCACAGTTTTCCAGCACTGTCCTAACCCATAAACAGACTCGTTTCCCCGAGTCACCGACCCAACAAAAAATCCACCATTGTTAGGTGCTTCGGAGCTCAAATTCTTTCCCAAGACAACTACGTTTTCCTTGAAAGCAGTTGTGTTTCCGTTGAATCTATCGCTGCCACAAACGGTCGAGTCCACTGGGCTCAAACTCTCATTGAAGAAATCATACTGGTCGTATCGCAGATAACACCTATTAAGTTTTAAAAGAGGAAATCAATCACAGTGTTTCTAGAGTTAAATACCAAGTAGTTAGTTGAACAAATAGGAAGCGCAAATTGTTAGCTTCCTTTCACTTTTATATAACTAAAAGATACATTTTTAAAACATGGGCTAAGCAAAAGTGTCGGCTACAATTAACAACCAGGAATTACAGTTAGAACATTAGTATTTAACCCATGTTTTAATATGAAAAAAACAAATATGTGCCGTTTCAAACAGGAGAGACTGGAGCGATGTCGACCAATCATTTAACAGGAGAATTACAATTAGTGTCAGTAAGTACCCGTCAAAGAAGATTCGACCACCACGAGTTCCGAGTTGGAAGGGAAAGCAGCGGAGGATCTGAATCTTGCACTGCGCAAAGCAAAGGTTGCAGTCTTCTGTAGAGAGGTCTCTCATGCACTCTCCGAGCGCGTACACGGTGTTGTTTCCAGTTCCGATGTGTATGGAGCCGAATTTCTGGGAAGAAATCTGTTTTGTCATGCTGTTCACGGCGGCGACGAAGTTGGAGACAAACAACTGCTGGCCGGAGGCAGCAGCTGTGGTGTTGGTGCATATCCGAGCCACCTGACTGGCTCTGGGATCCGATAGACAAGAAATCGCAAAGAAACACAAGAATAGAGACAGATAAGCGAGAGCAGTCGAGGGAGGAACCTTGAAGCTCATGGGAGAACGAAGTTGCAGAATTCAAGAAACTGGAGAATGGAGGAGTTTTGGAACAGTGCAGAACGAATGGAAACAAAGAAGGCAGATGCAAATGGATGAAGAATTAACTGAAGACCAAAATAAAGACATTATTACGTACATAAGTTGACATTTTTTTAAAATAGTTCTGATATGCAAATTAAATATCAAAATAAGGGCTTAATTTTTAAACTTCAAAAGATATGGGTACGTGTGAATGAGATTTACTTACGGTTGAATAAAGGCTGGAAAAAATAAAAATAAATTATCATTTTTTTAATTAATTAAACTAGATCAAACGTTACATTAATTAAAACTTAAAAGTAATACAATTTAAATTTTTTGCTAGCATAAATCCAAATAATGAGTTATTCTTCAAACCCACATATATTGATATTTTATAATTTATTTTATATCCGATATTATTTTTTACAGAAAAATCCGTAAGTTCACAATCATCTGTACTGTTATTTTTCTGTACGATCTTCGGCAGTGAATGTATCTGAATTGTCAACTTGATATTATAACAAACGAGTTGTTACCAGGTTGACCATTGAGTTGAGGTACTTAATTTCACTATAATAAATTGTAGGGACCTGGGCCTCTTCCGACCTATTTATCACGATACGACAACCTAAAATGGGTGGGAATTGGGATGGCCTTCTCGATGTATATATATATATATATATATTTATTGAGAAACAATTAACTAATAATTCTCATTTTAGATGGTAGAAAATTTATTTTGAATTTTAACAAATTTAAAATTAGACATGTGTTTCGAAAAATAAATGGAGTGGTTAATGGTTTGACTAAGAAAACTGTAAATCTAGATGATCATATTCATACTCTAACGAATCATCTCCTAAACATTTTAAAGCTTCTTATATTTGATAATGAAGGAAAATTTACTACTAACATAGTTAAAAATAATTACTGATTTATCAATATATATATATACCGCAAAACTAATTTAATATAATGAAAAATAAAAATAATAATGTGATTACATTTTCATTTTTATAGAATCTTTGACCAGAAAAATTAAGTAGGTTGAGTCTTGCTAGACGTACAAAGTCAGCAATCCTCCTTCCGCGTGGAATTAAATGACCCATAATGAGTTCAATACATTCTTTTGTCGTAAACAATACGTTGACTTAATCTTACTAGAAATTATTATTATTTTTTAAAAAACATATATATAAATTAGATATAACTTATTAGTGTTAAGTTTTCAGAATTTTAAAGATAAGCGTTACATTCGCTAGTTGGCCAAAAATTAAACCCATATTTGCGAGATTGAAAAAAAAAAGTGAGAAAAGAAAATTGGAAAAAATGTTTAAAATATTGGAAATTGAACAAATAAAAATATATTTCTTGAACTAGTCGAAAACTTGTCTATTATATGCTAAACAATCAAAACTCAATGTTGGTATGTCTAATCATTTTAAAATTTAACTCTACGTAGGTTGCATTGTTTTGGCCTTTTGGGTTAAATCCGTGGATATTATTTTACGGATTTGACCTAAGATTTAATCAACCCACGAATGTTTTTGCAAAGTTTTAAATTTTTTAAAAATTAGGTAATTATTTTAACCTTTTAATTTATATGTGTATCTGTTTTTTTATAGAAAAAAATAATGTTATTGGGCCTAATGAAATGGTTGAACATAATAAATATTTTGCTCTGAACATTAAGCCACGTACCATAAATTACGGCCTCCGTCGTCGAGCATCAAGTTCTGTCCACCGTCGTTACCAGGAAATAGCTAAAATGGATCGTTATTAATTAAAAAAACAACTATTATTATTAAAATATAAAGTTTAATTCAGTAAATACAACTTGGAACCCTAAACAACTATACTTATAAGTTATAGCTGTGTTCTTGGTCTCTCAGTGGATGGAAGAGTGGAAGAAGCGACACTTCTGCCTCTCTCGCTCCTGCTGTTATCAGCAAACTTGAGACTTCCATGGTGGAAACCCTTCTCCTTCTCATGAGAGCTCCATTCCGAGAGGTAGTAGTCTTCCTCGGTGATGCTCTTCTTCGAGGAAGGGCCGCAGAGCATTCCGCCCCACTGAGGGAAGAAGATGAGGCAAATCGGAAGGGTGCAGCAGATGATCATGATCCCCATTAGGGTTATCCCTGTTTCTTTCGAGTATCTGGATCCTTTGAAGAATATGAGTTGGGTCACTACTGCTCCCACGTTGCCGCCGCCTCCTGTCATCCCCGATATCACCCCAAGCGACCTGAAATCATCGTTGGCTATAATGACGATGGACAGAGAGACCAGATATTATCCATGCTTCGACAAGGGAATATATATACTACTGTAATTGTTGGGTATTTACCCGTCTACCATCATTAAAACCGACTCAACCCAAGTAAAGGGCGCGCACCCTCGCATCACGCCTGACGTCACTTTCCCTTATTTCTGGCCAGCACGAAGCTCAATACCGGATAAGAGGTAGTGGACAACAGTAATGCGGGACAGGAGTTCGGGAAACCAGGGCCCTATGTTTAGGGCACTATACACAGTGCGTTTGGCGCCCCCGGATTTGAGGAGTAACCAGGATTAAAACTAAACACAGTCAGATTAAAGTGGAGGGCTATAAACCACCCCCACGTATAGCTTCATAACATGTTAAGTGAATATTTGCATACTCTAGCTACACACTACTTCTCAAAACCCTTGACTGACTTGATCGTGAGGGGGGAAACAACGGGAACACCCGGATTTTCCTTCTGTGCAGGTTAACAGAACGATACGGAACCAAATCGGAAAGCACCGGAAAATGTCCTATCGATAAATGTGATTCAACAGTAATTAAACGGGTACCTTCGAGAGACGAACGGAACCACACCGAACGTCAGTCCACACGCAGCTTGACAGAAAAACGAGAAGACTATCATGACGACAATGGATCCGCTCAATGATCCGACACGACCAAGTATCACACAAAGAACACCTCCGATCGTCTGGACGCTCCACAGGGCCCACAACCTCCCTCTCATCCCGAACCTCCTCGAAATGATGTCTGATAATATCCCGCCGAAAGGCCGAGACACTATATTTGCTAGGCCGAAGCTGGCCGCAATGATCCCCGCAGTGTGAAGATTAAGGTCAAATCTATCGTAAAAGTACTCAGCGATGATGTTATCGATTGTTAGTTCCACCCCAAAGCAGTACCCGTACGTTAGGGCAAGAATCCAGCCTCGGTAGTTGGACACGCCGTGGTAAAACACCTTGGAGAACTCGTCTTTAGCCTTCTCTCCTTCCTTATGAAGCTTTTTGAAGTTTCCGTCTGGCATGTCTTGTCCGAACAGGATGACTGCAAAGGCCGTCAGAGTCTGGAACAGTGCAGGAACGAAGAACGCGATCCTCCATGCAGTGAATTTCACGGCGCCCATGTCGCGGATGAGGCCGAAGACTAAGGGCATGATGAGTTGGGTGGCTCCGCCTCCTAGGTTGCCCCACCCGCCTGCAAACCCGTTTGCGGATCCCACCACTTTGGAGTTAAACATCGAGCTCATCCAGAATTGGGTCGAGACAAACGTGGCGAGAGAGAACCCCGTGAAGAATCGGACTAAGAGGAACGAGACCGGCGAGGAGGCCATCGAGGTGAAGAAAACCACCGGGGCGGTTAACAGTATCAAGGTGGAGGACGCGAGGCGGGGCCCCATGAGGTCACAGAAAGTCCCCATCGCCACACGGGCAAAAACGGCGCCGGAGACAGACGCGATTCCTGCGTTTCCAATATCTGTGGCGGTTAGATTGAGGTTGTCGCGGATGATGGGGATAAGAGGAGGGATTGCGAAGCTGGATACGAAGCATGAGAAGAAGGAAACCCATGAGAGGTGGAAGGCTAACATGTGAGGCTTGGCTATGGAGAAAAGAGGGAAGACGGTGGCCTTGTGCTCTGAATCAACTGGTAACTCGAATTTCTCATCTCCGGGTGTCCGATTGGGTTCCGATTCCACCTCCATTGTTGCAGTAATGTTGGTGGTGGTGTCCGGCCACTTACTGTGTGATTCCTTCAATCTAAGAGCATATACCATACATGCACATATTTATATATATATATATTATCGGCAGCAGCCAGCAGCATCGTTCTGATTCGTCGTTTTAATTAAAGTCTGAGAAAGACACTCGCCGTCTGGAGAGAGATGAGACACGGTGTGGCCTTTAAGGGGTTTAGAAGGGTAACAATCCGCCGAGTCCCACTGGTGTACTGTAGAAATCAATGCAAAGAAGAGTGTAAAAAGAATTTTGAGAGTAAGATGCCAAGTGGGAGTTGTGGTTGAAATTTCTTCATTAGGGTTTACGTTTACAAGGAGAAAGGGATGTGTTTGAACTTTGAAGAAGATGGACAACTTGCTGTCGTGTGCATTGACTTTGATACGATTGGAGACCCTTTCTCTCTGGAACCACAGAATACAGATCTCTACTTTCTTTGACTTGGCGCCATTAATAATGTAGTATCAGACTTTAAAGACTGCTTCTCCCTTACTTCCCCCATTAATTTTACTGTATATATAAAGTATGTGATATGTATAGTGTATACAATCAGAAAGTCACAAATTAACTTCTAATTGCGTCATTATCTAAGGCAGTATGATTTTATTTTTTTAGTAAGTATATAATTAATTTTCTTACATAATGCATTTAATTATTTGAGTTATACGTATAGGACAAAAGATGTTAGGTTAAAAAATTAAATATATATTTAATAAAAAGATCCAATTTTTTTTACCTAACGTAGATAATTGAATTTCGCTATAAATGTCGTTAACTGTGGTGAGTTTGAACTTACAGGGTATGAATTATATTTTTTTAAGTCAAATTTGTATATCTCAATTTAGGGGAGCGTATAATCAATCCGTAAATCCAAATTTAATATTGTTTGCATAATTTGAATCACAATTAAAATATCTACTTACTATAAATTTTTTTAATAGATACATAATTTAATTTTTAATTAAACATCGAGTCGTCAAAAAATGAAGAAAAACAAAAAATATATATAAATAACTCACGCTACCCATTTTTCCAAAATGCTACCTTAGTTAGCGTTTTGTAAAAAAAAAAATATAATGCGATAACCACGGTAACGCAAATATATATATTTCTATTTTTTTTATACATACTTTTTCAAAAAAACAAATTCCACCTAAACACTCAAAAGTTAGATTAATCTTTGAATCTATCTGAATTGCCGTAGCTGACATTACTTGACTTTGTTTGGAGTCAAACTAATCTGTCTTCAACCAACTTTTTCTCTAAAAAAATATTCAAAACTTTTAAATATAAAACACAAGGTAAATATTATACTAAGTATCCAATACAAAATAAAATACAAATATTTAATATAAAAAATATTAAATTCCAAACACAACCCTAAATAAACTAATTTAAAAAACACAATAAATGTTGATTTCAACATATAATTGGAATCATGTCGATTTATTCGATCTTTTGGATAAAATCCGACCTTAAGTTTGAGATTTAAAAAAAAAAAACTAAAAAAAATTACTCAATCATAAATTCGAAATGGTTTCGAGATAAGTTTTATATTTTTTTGATTCAGCAGTTTTTGTTTTTTACATAGTCACTATAAATAGCAAGAGAGTGACTTCCGATGATGGGTCACACTATCGATGCCGAGCATAACCACCATGGGCTTGGGCCCAAAAAGCCCATGTTGTATGAGGTTGTTTTTATGGGCCCAATTTTTCTTTTTAAGGTGCATATGCCGAAGAACTTCAGCCATGATGATTGCGGACGAGACAGAATCATTAGAAGGAACCACCCAGTAGCTTTTCATGCATGAAAAGCTACCTTTAGCTTCAAGCAAAAGTATTATTTAAATGTGCTTATTATAATCTAAAGAAAAATAAGGAATTTAGTATTATTGGACACACTAAAATCATTTTTATCAAATAAATTTCATACATATCACCATAATAACTTTAACATTTTTTTTGCATTTTTAACCCAATTTTAAGTTCATAGTATAATTATCCTTTCAATGAACTATAAATCGTATTAATATGACGTAGCAGAGTTATAGAATTCGCGTCTTTTATTTATGAACAAGTGTATGCTAAAAGCAAAACAAAATTAGGTTTAAATATTGTTGAGTAATTTTCATTTGTATCATTGACTTTTAGACATTCCTACACATCGACATATTATGCCTTTTTCGGTTGACCAATTTCCACAATTTCATGACGGAAAGACCTTGTTTGACCTCTTTATCTTTGTCCTCTGGCCTTAATTCCATGATATCCCTAATTTCATTTACATTATCATGAAGTAAATAATATTTAGATTAACTGAATTCCAGTCTGTTTCTAATTAACGGTGTCATCATTGCAGATTATGATCATCATCGGCCCACGTTAATTCAAACCACAAAACCCTGTCTTCTTCCTTTCATCTTCTTCGAGGCCTCCATGAATCAAGCAGACCTTGAACAAGCTTTTACTGCTACTCAAGTACCCTTTGTTTAATAAGTGGACAGCACTATGCTTCTGTTCTTCTCCATGAACGTGGTCATCGGCGACTGAAGAAGGAATGTCTCGTCGTGGCTCGATCGCCGTTCTAGCTCTTGCTTGGTTCCATCTTTTTCTTTCTTCAGAGATATTGGTCGTCGCATCCACGGTTGCAGCATCTGCACACAGGGCGGAGAATCGATCCTTGTGGGCGGAGGAAGAGGTCCAGAGGTTGAACATAATCCGGACTCGTTTAAGGAAGATTAACAAGGAAGCTGTCAAGACAATCCAGGCAAGTAACAGTACATTAGTACCATGATGTTCATGCTGTCAATCCAGGCAAGTAATAAATAAGCTTTTCATACTCTTCTCAGTTGTTTATTTTGCCTGTGTTGAATGTCTCAGAGCTCTCATGGTGATATCATAGACTGTGTCATATCCCACAAGCAACCTGCTTTTGATCATCCTCTGCTGAAAGGACAGAGGCCATTGGTATATATCGATCTAATCTACGTAGTATTATTTCCAGTTTTCAAATTCGACATCATGTGAAGAAACAACATTTATAGAACTTACGTAAACTTGCAGAATCCACCCGACAGGCCAAGAAATCATAACCCGATTGGAACATTAGAAAATTCGCAGTTGTGGAGTATGTCGGGGGAGTCGTGTCCCGAAGGAACCATACCGATTCGTAGAACAACCGAGCAAGACATGCTCAGGGCGGGTTCGCTACAAAGATTCGGGACGAAGCATCGTAAGTTCTTTCGAAGAGAATCGACTAATGACGGACACGAGGTAAATTAAAAAGCGATTCTAGTAGCAGTGAATTCATATTGTTTATTTAAGCTTACGAAAATACACGATGATGGAACAACAGCATGCAGTTGGGTACGTGACTGGTGATCAATACTACGGAGCGAAAGCAAGCATCAATGTCTGGGCACCCGAAGTTACGAACCAAGACGAGTTCAGCTTGTCGCAGATTTGGGTTATCTCGGGTTCTTTCGACGATGATCTCAACACAATCGAAGCTGGTTGGCAGGTATATACACAACCCTGCCTATACGTATTTATTAGGGTTGATCATGGGCGGGGCGGGCGTCCGAAATTTCAGTCTTGCCTTATGGAGGACCGAGACCGGCCTCGGCCAAAAAAGTCCGCCCAAGTTGTTTTTTCTTGATTCGGGTCGGTCTCGATCCTTGACCAAATCTGCACCCAAAACAAAAACTATGAGCTTACAGTATTTTTTAGTAAAATGCGAAAGAAAAGTTCGCTATGAGCTCACCGCATGGCTGCGTGGTTTATAAATTTATCAAGATGCATCTTTTATAGAGATAGAAAACCTACCAAATCCACATTAATTCGGTGTGGTATTATGAAAATCTCAAATTCACATTCCTTCGGTCCGGGCCGGTCCTAAACGGGTTTTCGAGAAAAATGTCTAAGGCCGACCTTGAAGAAAAAAAAAAACGTCCACTCAATCGCGGTCTAGTCGGGCCGGTCTCGAGCCAGTCTTGTCGGTAATTCGGTCCAACATTCTTTTTTTATCACCCCAGTATTTATTCATATGTAAGAGCATCAAGCTTTATTTTGGTACTTTACCAAGCGTAGATTTAGCAATGCTACTTTAGCGATAGATATATATGTTACGTATGTCCTTTCTATTCATTTCATCATGTGTTGCTGCAGGTTAGTCCAGATTTGTACGGAGACAACTATCCTAGGTTCTTTACGTACTGGACTGTAAGTTGTTACTCACAATATTGTTTATATATTGTCGAGAAATCATGTTACCCATGTACTCTTGAGTCTTGCCCTAGCTAACCGATGTTTTTCGGCCATTGATCGACGCAGAACGATGCATACCAAACAAGCGGGTGCTATAACTTGCTTTGCTCGGGCTTTGTTCAAACCGATAGCCGGATTGCACTCGGTGCTGCTATCTCGCCTTCCTCGTCCTACGATGGTGGCCAATTCGATATCAGCTTATTGATTTGGAAGGTAAATACGTAATTTGAGGATATAAAAACTTAAGCATGAAGCATCAAACCATCAATGACTCCTCCATGCCTCCCCAAACTCATCATGACTGCAGAATTAATATGCAGTAGTGTGTTCTTTTCTACTGTATTTATGAACATGCATGTTTATAGAAATCAAGTTTGCTTCGCCATCATTAGGCACGTTCTCATCATGAACCCAGCATTAATAACTTGTTCAACAAGAAACCATTTTAATTATGCGTAGGATCCTAAGCATGGAAACTGGTGGCTGGAATTTGGTCCGGGTATTCTGGTCGGGTATTGGCCGTCATGGCTCTTCACCCATCTAAAAGATGGAGCAAGCATGATTCAGTTTGGGGGAGAAGTTGTAAATTCCAACCCGATGGGTCTCCACACGACAACCCAGATGGGAAGCGGGCATTTCGCAGGTGAGGGTTTTGGCAAGGCGTCCTACTTCCGTAACCTTCAAGTTGTCGATTGGGACAACAACATGATCCCGGTCTCGAGTGTTCGGGTTTTAGCGGATACCCCGAATTGTTACAATATACAAGAAGGATATAACGATGTGTGGGGAAATTACTTTTACTATGGAGGACCAGGAAGAAATGAACTGTGTCCTTAATGAAGTTTGGTTGGGATTCTTCGTTAACCATTCATATACTAAGGATTTAGTTAACCATTCATAATTTGATTAGACGGGTAAAACGAGTTCCGATTCTCAATTACTAATCAACTTTGAATCTAGGGGTGACAATCGTGTCGTGTCATAATCGTGTCGTGTCTAAACATGTCACGTGTCTAAACGTATAAATTTTAAACGTGTCTAAACATGTCTCGTGTCTAAACGTATAAGTCGTTTATCGTGTCTAAACGTATAGAGTTGTTTAGACACGGGTTCCGTTAATCTCAAACTTATATACGCTTTAAATCAGATATATACAAATCCAAATATACAAAGTAAGGTCTTCATAGTTCAATATTACAAAGTAAATGAGTATTTTAATATTTTATTATTATTATTATACTTAAATGTGTCTAAACGTGTCACATGTATACACAGCACGATTATACACGAATAGTTAATCGTGTTTATACAGATATCCGCAGATCTGAGTTGTTTAGACACGATTAATAATCGTGTCTAAACGTATAAGAGTTGTTTAGACACGGGATCCATTAAGGTCAAATACATATACGCTTTAAAACAGATCGTGTCGTGTCGTGTCAGAAATTGTCAGCCCTATTTGAATCCCACTTTATAAATATTTTTAATTTAACATTTTCAACTCAAAATTACTTAATTAAATAGCTTATCCATACTTATTTAGCTTACATTAATTCTGCTCTAATTTCCCAAAGTATCTTATATTAAATTAAACAAAGATCAGTCACATGTTTCATTAAATGAAGCATTCCTTATTTTCACAAATCCAATATCCCCGGTCGTCAAAACTGACCATACAATCTTTGTTCGATAATTATTTAATCCGACACTTGTCCAAGTAACTTGATAATTGTCGGTGTCAATATTTTATGTGTGCTTTTTCATTAATATCAGATCGTGGGTGGAAGGAGAGATAAATATTAAATAGAATGCAATTTGAAATAAAGTTAGAAATTTATTTTTGTGGTGATGAGAATTATTAAATTAAAAAAAATAAAGAGATAAATATAGAATTTTGAAGATATAGAATAATAAGAATACGTAATTCGAGATTATCATTTTATTTTTTTTTTGCCAATAAACATCACATATCATTCACTAATCAAACCCGAGTCCGAATACAAAATGTTATCCGCAATAATAAAACGAAGTAAGGGGGTTGGTGGCACAAGCGCCCAATCCGTAGAACACAACCCCGCTAGAACATTCCTCGCTACCCGACATTCGAGATTATCATTAAATTGACTCAAATTCCCGACATGTGTGCACATGCTGTCTCAAATATGGTCACTCACGTCTTTTTTATTTCACTTTTAAACAAATTATCATGAATAAAATGTTGAATTAGGTTTTTGTTTTTCATTTATAATAATTGTTAGCTTATTTATATCGTAGTTTACAATATGTTGAATATATCTTTTGTAGTTAAATTAAATATATTTCTAGATTTTATTGATGATAAAAATTAATTAATTATAAGTTAAGAAAATATAAACTAGTATATTTTTTTTATAATTATGAGAAACAAAATATTATACATTAACATTTATTATATTTTATTAAATTAATATAGTTTTTTTTTTGTCCAAATTTTTAATATAATTAAATAGATACTTGAAGCGAGAATAAGGGTTTTAATAATAAAAAATACCTTTCAACAAAAATTATTAAAGTGTGAACTGTGAAGTGTTGTTGGGTTGGGTTTGGGTAAGGAACGACAGTGTAGTGTTTATATAATTAATCACCCATAATAATTTTGTTGGGATGATTGATGAATTAATAAAAGAAATAATAAAATATTAGTATATTAAATTAGGTATCACCAACGTGACCATGTGACATGAGTTTGGACGCAGAAACATCCACCACTTGCATCTGTAGAGCGTTTCCACCACGACCAGTCGACACTAAACGTGTCATATTGTGTTGCATAGGAGCGAGTGAATTCCACGAAGAACATGGAGCGTGGAAGGAAAAAATTAGACAGCTTAGAAATTGGAGAGCTAAATGGATAAGCCGTAGCTGACAGTTGGAGGTTAGTTGACTACTGTTGATGAAAGGAGAACCTTCCAGCTCAAAAGGATAGCGGATCTGGGTGGGTCGGACCGGTTTTGAGGTCATGAGTCAGACCGAAATTTTGGTCTTAACATATAGAGTGCCAAGATCGACTTTGACAAAAAATAACTGTCCGAATCGTTCTTGCTTAACTCGGGTCGATCTCGGTCTTTAACCGAAAATTTTGGTAAAAAAATCAACAGAATTAGCTAAAAAATCATTGAAGTTTTTTTGAACTCGCTCGGTTCTCGTCTTCCATCGCACTTCACTTAATAAACTGATTCAAGGGTTATTAAATGCTTGAATGTCATGAATTACTAGTGTTTCAAGGATTATAGCATGAATTTTTAGGATTTTTTTTCAAGGTAGGGTCAGTCCAATCCTAGTCAGGCTTTTGAAAAAAAAACGAAACTAAGCCTGACCTTGAAGGAATAAAAACTGTATACTCGGTCTATGTTCTAATCGGGTCGATCTTCTCGCTTAGTCTTTTTTTTAGTAGACTTTCTTCTATTCCATTCAAACCTTTTGAATTCTTGTCTCTTGAAGTCCTCCTTAGGTCGACGAGCCTTCATAATTTTGTCTGAATATTTAGCCACTTTTTCCCACCCCCAGGTATAAAAGCTGCTGCCTCTTCTTGCAGCAGGCTTCGCTACCACTCTTGAAAGTCAATCAAATAACACAATCAATCGACAGCAGCAAACTCACGATCGTCAACTCCATCACATTGGTTCGGTATCGTTCAGCGCATCTGCTGCTTTTGAGATCAGAAGCGCTTCAAGAATTCAGGTAAAATGATCTCATTTCTTTACTCATTTTTATTCTTGTTTCTTAGTTTGAAGAAGAAGGCTTTGATTTTTCGTTTTTTTCTCTCCTGAATATTATTCAGGAACATGATAAGATTTGGGTTTCTGGCACTGCAATTATGGGAGCTGTTTTTGAGCTCCATGGTGCATTTGTTATATGGGTTTTACATATTTAGCTCGGCTGTGGCCGGCGATCTCTCTCTGGCGCTGAACGATTTTCTGTTCAAGCCGAAGGATTCAAACGTTGCGATACCGCATGCTAATCCCGAAGACACGACCACCAACGTTAATGAGTTGCCTCCTATAGTCTTGGTCCATGGAATCTTTGGATTCGGTAAAGGGGTACGCTGCCTTTATCATTTTGAACAATATCTGCAAAAGAAAATGGAGCGCAAAGTTTTTCAATTTGTTGAACAATTTCTGATTTCTTGGTTTGTTTCAGAGATTGGGGGGATTATCGTATTTCGCGGGGGCGGAGAAGAAAGATGAGAGAGTTCTCGTGCCTGATTTGGGTTCCTTAACTAGCGTCTACGATAGGTGAGTTCTGCAATTCCACCGTAAAAAAAATCGAAAATTTGAATTTTGACAAACTCAAGTTATTGCCCATTTTTGTCACGTTGATATGCTTTGCCGATTTCAGGGCTCGTGAGCTGTTTTATTATTTGAAAGGCGGGCCAGTCGATTACGGCCAGGAGCATAGTATTGCTTGCGGCCATTCCCAGTTTGGTCGGGTTTATGAACAAGGTCAGTGTCAAACGATTGTTCCTGTTCTTGTTTCAATTTGTCTTTGGTTATGAACATTCATTCACATACTAAATGCAGGAAACTACCCCGAATGGGATGAGAATCACCCGATCCATTTCGTTGGACATTCAGCTGGTGCACAGGTTGTTCGTGTTTTGCAGCAAATGCTTGCTGATAAGGTCCTTGTCCCTTCCTTTTCACAATGTGCAAAATGTTTCCTTTTGATTAAATCTTCACATAACATAATTGTTTCGTTTCAGTCATTCGATGGATATAACACTTCTGAGACTTGGATTTTGAGCATCACATCTTTGTCTGGAGCCTTCAATGGAACCACAAGAACCTATTTAGATGGAATGCAGTAAGTTCCTGCGATTCCAATTTTATGTCTACCAGACCAGACAGATAGACAGGTAATTGGTAATGTATTTATTTCTTCCCTGTCGTAATTTCAGTCCAGAAGATGGTCGGACGATGAAACCAGTGTGTCTCCTTCAGCTCTGCCGCCTTGGTGTGATCATGTACGATTGGTTCGACATCCCATTTTTGAAATCGTATTACAACTTTGGATTCGATCATTTCAACATGTCATGGAGGAACAGAGGAATTTGGGGGCTCGTGGATTGTCTTGTTGGGAACTCCGGTCCCTTTGCTTCAGGCGACTGGATTTTGCCTGATTTAACCATCCAAGGTTCGATGCAGATCAACTCCAAGTTGCAGACATTTTCCAATACGTTCTATTTCAGCTACGCAACGAAGCGAACCAGGAAGGCTATGGGAATCACCATTCCGTCGGGTCTGATGAGGATCCACCCGATGCTCTTCATTAGAGTGCTTCAGATGAGCCAGTGGCGACTCCCGCAAACTGTTTATCCTCCTTACAAAGGATACAGGTATGCACTATTCAATAAAGGTTTAAACTTTCCATCATAGTTACTATATTACTATAGCTTGCTTATAGTTCTTCACTATTACACCGGCATTTGTGCTACTATAGTGGTTGAGAGAGCTGGCTCCCAAGTTGTTTTCCTAAGTGGTTTGGCTCCAGGGTCACAAGTTCGAATCCCCAAGTGTTCTTGGGAAATGGTCAACTTGTGACTGAAGGGCCGGTCTCTCAACTCTAGGTTGTCGGTGGGGTTAAGTTGACGGGGACAGTTGGTTGTTCTCAGACATTTTGTAGCAACTACTAGCCCATTCCTTTTTAGACCAAAAAAAATAGTTCTTCACTATAGTAAACCTCAACCTCCTTGACAGGGATGAGGATTGGCAAGATAATGATGGAGCACTCAACACCATATCCATGACCCACCCGCGCTTCCCGATCGAACACCCTAGTTGTTATGTCTTGAACGATTCGGACTGCCTACCGCAGCAACCGGGCATCTGGTTGGTATTCATATCTATAGCGAATCAATTTACTTACTAGTTGATTGTGTTGATGGAGATTTGATGGTGTTCAGGTATTACAAGATTGTGGAAGCGGATCACATTATGTTCATTGTCAACAGGGAGAGAGCTGGGGTCGAGTTTGATCTTATATACGATAGCATATTCGAGAGATGCAGAAAGCATGTGTTCAGGAAGACGCCACAGATATTGCCAAATCTAACCACGACCAAGTTTTTGTGTCATGATTTTTGATACCACATGTCTACTAACCTGGTAAAAAAAATGAACCCGTCGATCCATGGCTTTTATGGTAAATCCTCAAGAACTATGCCACCCAAATATTTGTTGCAGATTGTCTATTTTGTAAGAAGACCTATTTCACCAATCACAACAACATTTTTAAACTTAAAATTGATATATGTACCTCTTTCTAGATTGATAAATACATTCTTAGGAGGATCAATGAAAAAACGATGAAGCTACTGAAATCATTTCGGCTACCAACTAAAACGACAGCCAAGACAAAATCACATGACATGTACAAGAAACATTCACGATCACAGACGGCTAAGGGAGAATTTTTCATTTTTTTAGCAAGTTAGAGAGCTCTAACAGTAATTTTCACAAACAAAATGAAAAGGTATAGGACATAACTTTCAAGATCATTATGGTTTTCTTTTTTCTCAAAATACAACTGAAAGAATGATGACAATTCATGAAATCTTACTTAATGCACTTCAAAAACCGAATTATTCGTGCAGAAGAACACAATCAGATGAGCCTTAGCTCGTACTCCCCAGCCATTGTAATATATCTCACCCATGGAAGAGCCTGATACCCACTCTTTTCGATGATCTTGAGGTAACGGACCTACAACATCCAAGAAGAATGAGTCTACCAACATTGTAGGATCATGAAACATATTCAATCATAAAGAAATATCAACATCTTGTCTTTCAAAGATACTAGATATTGATCCGATTCATTATGCATATGATAAAAGGAGACATCTGTGATATCAAGAGGCCTTACCTGTATTCCCGAAACAGTGAAATATGGTATTTCAAACTTCACACGTATTGGAGCCTTCCTTTCAGGACTTGCTTCTTCATCCGTTATACTGGGCAGGCCAAATTCTGCTCTCAACATGTATTCCTACAAAATTTGCACAATTGATTGGTCAAACTAGCGATATCTCACTCTCACTTCAGCTTAGCAAAACAAACAAGCATTTAAAAGCGCTATCTGAAAACCATATACACTATAATTTTAATGTGGGGGTTGGGGGAGTGTAGCCAAAAGTTGCAGCATCGACTTACAAATAAAAATCACCTCTAAATTTTTTAAAATCACCACTCAACTGAAAAATTTACATCTGCTTAAGATACTGGTAACAATATATTATAAGCTCAATAAAAATCTTAATTGTTTTAGGCAGTGAACAATTTTCCCTGCCACTATATGAAGAACTTCTACTTAATTATTTGCCACGAAACTACAGATCCACCTCCTCCTATATGCCTTGTGTAATAACTAATAAGGAAGTCACTTCAACATAAAATTCATTGTCAACAAAGTATAAAGCTGTAGCCACTAAATACCTTCCCACCGGGGAAAGATTTGATTTTCCAAACTAGTGCATCAGTCTCAGGTGCATATGCTGCAGATCCCATCGATGTTCGCACTTTTGGATTGGTAGAATCTGCAGGAACCGGCAACTCAATCTCAACATTTGTTGCAGTACTGCAGTGTGATAAACTTTGTCATTGTTTATCTGCAAAAGAAAATACTGGCATTTTTCAATGAATTAGCTGAAGAGTAGTTTACCTTCGCTCTTTGAATTGGCTCCTAGCCTTTACCGTGATCTCAACGCGACTTCTTGAATGTTTTTCAACTTGAGCTTCCACCCAAATGAGCGGCTTCACCTGAAAGAACACCAAGTAGCTCATGTATTACGTGAAAGGTAACACATTAGTAGGAATGCAACATCGTTAAATGTTAAGCAAAAGATGAACCTGAGTACTGAGCCTGTAAGTCATGAGATCAAAAGCTCCATCAGGTGGTACGAATGATATTGTCCTATCATTTTCAAACCTTGCCAATCGTACGCACCTGATCCATATATAAGAAGTCAGTGTACAACTTACAGCCCAGAGAAGAAGAAAAAGGATTACTTCTACAAACAAATTTACTAGAAGCTAAAATAATTTCAGTAGGACAGGGTGCTCTAATACAAACTGATGGAATTTTATGTCATCCAAATCAATGGCTTTTCCCTTTGTAGCTCGACCTTGCGCCTCTAATAAGACCCGATCATTAAGGCCAAGTTTGCACTCGGGCATGCCGCTACAGTGGAAAATTGAGAAACCAATTAACATGACATGTGTCAAACGTCACATGCTACTAGTTCTATGATTGAGCTATCTAATCAACTAAAATCACACACCTCAAATATGTTCTCATCTTCAGAGCCCCAACAACATCTGATCTAATAATTTGGCCATTGCTGTTGACAAGTATATTAACACTCTCCACAACGTCCAAGAATACCTACATATGTACAACAGTTTCAACAGAGCTGATAAAGGAGGATGGTTCGATTTTAATAAAAAGAGGTAATGAACTAACTTCATTCTTTTTGTAGCGTATCCCTTCACTGCGCCAAGATACAGCATTAGTTACAGCCATCGGAGGTCTCTGGTTGACTTCCATCCTATAGGCATCAGTTTTGATAAACTCACTCAATATTTTTGCCTCAGTGTATTGAGGGTATCCAAAGTCCATCATTTCGTCAAGTAATTCATACTGCACACATGCAAATATAGCAAAAATTGAATGCTGATATAACCAATAAAACATGGATGAGAAAGATGTTCTTACAAACCAAAATGGAAGACATCTCACCACAACAACAAAGTTATCCCTTAGAGATTCTTCTTCCAATTCCTCGAAATAATGCTTGAAGACCTGTCACATACTCACAGTTACATAAAAGTTCAACTATACTTGTAAAACAGATCCTGCTTCTGCGTGAACAATTTTCAATGTATGTCTTACATCAACTACTCGATGTAGAAACGAGAGGATACTAGCAGCATTGCAGTTCTGCCTTGCTGCCACCATCAAATAAATATTGCTGTGCTGAATGAACATATATGCAACGCCATTATCATAAACAACAGGATCTTGCGGATCACCCTGAATCACATTTACATGCACGGGCCAGCAAAAGAAGATCAGAAATTAGATGCAGCAGACACAAATTACAAACAAAAATTTAAACATGAAGGGCGGGTTAGAGACAAGTGAGCTGTAAATCGATGACTATACGGAACAGAATAAGCTAGCCTTGATCAAATCATTTCACTATACATCGATTAACACAAAAGTCCAAGGACGCTAGAGCCATACCATGTTATAACTAAAGCAAAATTTCACCATAATTAAGCTGATAATTACCTCTTTCTCGATGAGCTTAGTAAAGAAGCGCTCGGCTTGTACGGATGAAACATCACCACGGTAATCGCGCCACACCAGAATACGGCCCTTGATATCCAGGAGAAACAGCGCGGACGCAGCGCCCGCCATCTTCCAAGTAAAATCTCCTACTGTATGAGAGGAATCAATCAGATCCGGTGAGTACTACGGGAGATCTAAGAGTGTCAGTGCGGATGCCGATCCAGTCGCCGGAGGTAAGGGGACTGAACCGCCATCGATCACAGCTCCCTCCTGAGCTTGAATCGAAATCTACAAAACTGAAAACAATTGTAACAGTTTTCTTGATCCAACGATCTTCAAAATCGTGAAGGCAGTGGAGCTGATAACTGAGCTGGAACTCGATTGGGGAAATTCGTGTTTGGACCCTTCTCAATCGCAAACGCCTCTCTCTCTGGCTATGGACTCCAAGAAACGACGACGTCTGAGATGATATGTTAAGAAAAGTACTTTTTAGTCCCCTAACTCTTAAGTGATAACACATTCATCCTCTATCTTGTAATTTAAGGAAGAACCAACTAATTCAACTTCAAGGTCTGTTCCAAATTAATCCTCTAATTACTGTTGGGCCATCTTTAGTAGGCCTTTCGTTATGCTAGTAAATGGGCTACATTATTGGGCCTACTTTTTAATAAGAATATATTTTCCGGCCCAAGCACATGCCATGTGTCAATTAGGAAAAATGAATTTTAAATTACCGTCTTTCCCAATAATTGTTGTCCTCCTTGCAGAGATTATTATATCGATTATACACTAAACTAATTGAGCCTATAATTAACGAGGGTTGTCAGATACACGATTTTTGAAGATTTCATTTGGACTATGCATACATTATGGAAGTATAAATATTATATAATAATGTTCATCACATGGGTATGTAATATGTATACTTTTGGGTATAATAATAATGTTATAGCAATTATTAATTAATAGACTAAAAGTGCCACCACCCACCAAGACAATACTTAGGTGTCGTCCACTTTCGAAAGACCATAATCTCTAGTTCTCTACGAAGAGAAGGAATAATCTGCAACTATTGATGATCCCTATGATGCACCCCATTTGGCGCATAATAATGACGATAAATAAATGGTAAATAATTATCTTTTAAAAAAAATAAAAAATAAAATGAAGTTAGTTTTAACTTTTAAGGTAATCACTCTTCTTTAAAACCCGCCCCTTCCTCTTTCCTTCCGTTTTCCCTAAGATTCTAGACGAACCTCTTTTCTTTATTCCCTCTCCACCCTATTTTAACCCTAACCAGACCACTTCTGCATCTTCAGCCTTCCAAGCCTTCTCTACCACCGTTTACCTTATCTCACATGGGGCGGTTTCAAGACAAGGACGTTGACATGTGGGTTATCGCCGGAATCCCTCTTCGTGCACCGTTAAAACCCATTTTCACCAACACCGACAGCAAAGACGCCGGAGATGGAGAGGAGCAATGCACTACTCCAACAGGGGACAGCGCCAAGATTGCCACGAGGGTGTCCTGTCCGCCGCCGCCTCCAAGGAAAAGGAAACAGTCTCTCAAGCTCCGGTACGGTGGCGTTCGGGAGTTCTTCACGCCGCCTCACGATTTGGAGTCGGTGTTTGTACGGCGTGTGGAGAGCACTCGTTGAAGGAAAGTATCGTAGATTACTGATAAATGTAGGGAACATCCTATATAGTTAACTTCTATATTGACCATAGCCATAATCATCGACGTCTAAAGTATATTGAATATGTAGTCTATCGTCTCTCATTAATTAGTGTAATGACATATAGCAAGGGAGTATCACACAGTAAATTTCTTCCTTCCATATATATATGGACGAAGAATAACGACGTTGTCCAGGCCACCTGAGCCACAGGGACCGGTGGCTGCAGAAGGTTTGCACACACCTCCATTAGAGGATTGGTCGTGGTGGTGGCCTGACCTAACCTGACCTGACCAAAGCGTTCGAGTCCAAGCTCTCGACCAGACCAGCATACAGGGTATGGAAAAAGGAGTTGCTGTTGGAATCTTCCAAACTAGATCACCACCATCTACAGTCTGTCATGCATTTGCTGCTGACTCAACCCTTCGGTTTATGTTTTCGTTAGTTTCTTTTTTCTTTCTGTTGTAATTAGAGGTTTCTACTTTCTACTACTTCGTAGATTGTGTACAGAATCATCATTCAATAAATTAAGAAGTAAATTCAAGATGGAACCTTTCATTTTGCTCTTTTAGGTTTTGTTCATGGTTTTCATGCTTGTGTTGCTAGTGAAGTAAATGCTACTGTATAACTTCTGCATTATTATCAGTAATTCCTTTATATAAATGTTGCCTATGGGTCTACTTGCTAGTATATACCATACATACATATATGTTAATTTTTTAATATAGAGGTTGACCCAAACATCAGATTATACAATTTGGGTTAGGAGCAGTTAGTCTTGTTATATATATATGGAGCATGATTGTTTGGAAACTCACCCATGTAGGACAACTTATACTTCAACATTCTCCCACTACCAAAAACTTAAGGCACGAAACCGACACTTCTAATCCAACCGAGTTGAGACTCAACAAATCTCATCTCACGCCCAAGCTCAACTCGGACTCTAGTACGAGGAGTAAACGGGACACAACAAACTCACATCAGGTACCCATAACAGGAAACAACTCAATACTGTCAAACGGAACCAAACTCTGATACCATATTAAATTTTAATATCGGGGTCGATCAACACACCCCAAACAGCAACCACATTATACAACTTAAATTTCATCCTAAAACGGCCAATTGGTGATAGGAGAATGTAGCATTGTTGTAAATATGGTGCATAATTCTTTGTAAACACACCGAATTGGGACTTATACTTCAACATTCTCCCACCACTGAAAACTCTAAGGAACATAACCAACATTTTTATCATGACGGGTTGGAACTCATCAATATTTTATATATATATTTCCAAGAGTCCATTTGAATTTCGAACATGCTAGTTCTACATAAATCAAATTTCAGACCTTTCTCACACATCGGAAGAAGGTGAATGGTTTTGAGTTACCTTTCCTTACAGAGCGGATAATAACACGAAAAGGGTTTCTTTTATACTAAAAAAAATATAAACAAAATCAAATAATCCTTTGGAAGGTGTCCAAGTGCACCAGATATATGCTTTTGCTTTCAATATTTGTTGACAAATCTCAGATATTTTCTGACCTTTCTCCTTAAGCTTTAATGCTCCACCCTCCCATATCTCTTTTATTTATTAATATAAATTGAATTATTTACAGATTCAGTAAAAGAGTCAAAATAAAATGTATATTCATGGAAGCGGAAGATTTAAATGAATTATACACAACCCGTGGGGCCAAAGATCATCTTGCCGACCGGGGGACCCGTATCATTTCGATTCATACAATATGGATTTTGTGAATCAAACCATATAAACGATTTATTAATTCATGCAACTCACGTGTTTCGTGCCGCTTATACGACAACTTGTGTGATCCATAAACTTTTATATAATTTCTTATAATATACATTTAGTTATACAGATACACGGGTACAAATTGATATGAATAACTCAAATCTAATCTTATTTTTCATATGGTCAAAACGGATCGTATCAAAATAACACATAAATCCAAATTATTCGATTCAAATACGACCTATCATGTCACTAAGGGTCGTATCCAAAATTCACATCCTTACATAAAACCAAAATATCACTTGTCCTAGTCTCATCCAAAATATAGCATCTATCGTTTTTTCCACTGTCCCACAAACTTGCATGTATCTTTTTATCATTCATTGGCTTCTTTTAGCTTTTCTGTCAATCTTTTCATACTTTGGAAGAAGAAAAAAATCTATGTAATTACTAGTGCTTTCCAATCTCTTTCTGATGGAGCTGTTATCGATAAAAGCGGAGATTTATGTTCAGGATCAATAATTTTTAAATAATATAAGTCTTAAAGTTAGAATTACACAACACGGATATTTGTATTTCTCATCTTAATGTTATTTCGTCCCTATCTAATATCTATACGAGTGTTAATTAGTGTCAACGGTTAAAATATCTTCCATCTACACGCTACTCGAAATTATCGACACGACGATTATCAAAACTCAATCACGACTCATGGATCCACATGATCTATATACGATTTAGGGTTGATCATGATCGGATCGTCTTGGAGGCAGGGGCAAGATCGAAAATTCTGTTTTGACATCTGCAGGATCAAGACTGACTTTGGCGGAAAAAAACAACGTCTGAGTCGGTCTCGGTCTTGGACCGAAATTGTTGGTAAAAAAAATCAATTGAATTTGTCCAAAAAAAATCACCGTAGTTTGGGTTTTGAACCAGCTCTTCTCGTCTTCCATTGCACTTACCTTATGGAACTGATCCAAGGGTTGTTCAATACTCTAAGGTTATGAATTACTAGTGTTTCAAGGGTTACACCATGAATTTCTAGGGTTTTCTTCAATGTCGGGTAGGTCATAGTTGGGCTTTTGGGAAGAAAAAAATCTGAGACCAAGACCGACCTTGAAGAAAAAAAACTATTCGGTCTCGGTTCTGGTCGGGTCGGTCTTGTCGATAATTCAGTCCATACATACTTTTTTTTATCACCACTAATATGATCCACACAATCCGTACTACCTATGAATTTTCATAAAATATAATTATTATATATTTATTGTAAAAGTCAACTTACCCATAAATTGAGAGTTATAACTGAAACACAACTCATTTTTCGTATGGGTTGAACATATTGTGTTAAAAAAGACCCACAAATAAAAAATGCACAGCCTAAATACAAACCTATAAGCGGATCAAACATGAATTGAGTTAAAAATTGATACCTCTAATTAAGTGTTTGTCATCTCCTCATCTCAATGTGGCTTCATCCCTACTTGTACGGTTGTACCCGACCTGCAGGTAGGCACACCCCTACCACCCGACACGGAGCCATGAAGGGTAAGGGGTACCCCTCAAACTTTTAATATAGTGCAAATTTAAACCTAAAAAATATAATTATTTTTATTTTAGTCCTTTAAAGTATTACCTTTACACTCCCTAAAAAAATTAGTTAAAATATTTATCTTTAACCCGATCGAACTAAATTTTTGACTTCCTCGCTACCTACCATCTACGCCTATGTTGTAACATTTCCTTTCTCGTGAAATTAGGAGCAACCTTATTAATTGATCAACTTACTTGAAATATATATATATATAATCCGGACAAACAAGATAATCAATTTCATTATTATTTTTATTTTATTGTATGAGTACGACTCGACCGTTAATACAACCAAAAGCATGGTGATAGGTACATGTGGAGTAGCTTTTAGCCGGTATAGAATCCTATGCGCATATGTTAAATAATATACACCTTTAAAGTTTAATCTTTGTCCCACAACGTGTTGGTAATTGGCTTAATTTCTAGATCGACTATTTATAGATTTAATTAATAAAGTCATGTTATTTCCCCTAAGAGTCTTTGTTAATGGGTGATTAATTAACTTGTGTCTAAAAGATCGACCTCTCAACTTTAGGCTGTCAATGGTGATACGTTGACGGGGATCAGTGCTGGTTGTTATCAAATGTGGTAGAGAATTATAGAACTCACATATGACAACAGGAAAGCGGAATAAGTCTAGGGTCGTCACTACTAACTCATTCCTTTTTTGCGATAAAAAAAAAAAAAACAAAACGCGCGATTAATTATTTGGAGGAGATTATAAACATAATTTTTTTAAATATTAAAATATACTTTAATGATTTCTTTTAATTGATGTTTATGAACAATGATATATGCTTAGCTCTTTACTAGGGACTAGGGATTAGGGGAGAGCCAAAAAAGACACCTGGATCGAAAAAACTGGATTTACGCATATCAAAATAGTCCTTCCTGGTTCTATGACCAAGACTAAATATGTAAGGTTTCTTATTTGAAGCTTGGGCTCGGTCTTGCCAACCTAATTCCCGAAATACACGAAAATGTAATCGTGTCACAGACACACGACACGAACACGACACAAAATTTATTGTATCAACACGATAACACGAAAATATTCGTGGAAATGCGTAACACGATTTCATGTTTTCACGAAAATAACACAATAACACGACAACACGATTTCACGTTTTCACGAAAATAACACGGTAACACGATTTCACGTTTTCACGAAAATAACACGGTAACACGGTTCACATTCGCACGATAACACAACCTAAATAATATAAACACGTCCCCTCAAAGGCAACACAATCGTGTTATCGTGTTTTGAGACATAAACACTAACACGACACGAAAAAACAATCGTGTTCGTGTTATCATACCATCAAAGGCAAACACGAACACAACTTTTTTCGTGCGTGTTCGTATCGTATTATCGTGTCGTGAGTGAAATTGTCAGCCCTATATTACATAGCGGAGTGGAGCGAATGTCGCCACTACTAGCCCATTCGTTAAAAAATCATTTTTATATTTTTGGGGGACTCATCTAGACTTACTCAAGCTCAATCCTATTGGGTGCATAAGTTCAACCACTTTTATAATTTTTAATGAAATATTTAATATTTCACCACATTTTTAGGATTTAAAGTTTAAACTAACAGGTTCTGATACCATTATTCGAGTAGTAATTCTAAATAATCATATATAGTAACAATAAACATGCATTTTATATTCCGACAGTTATATACATATCTAGAAAGTTACATGTTTGATTCCCAACTAACCATTGGTGAATCCGACATCCTCATGGTCTGTTTTCGTTATTTTCCTTATCAAAGCGAGCAATGCATTAAACATGTTCAATTAATATGTTTAGTGAAGAAACAAATAAAATTTGTATTAAAAATTAGGGTTACTAAAAATAATTAATCTAGTTAAGTATTTGTATTAAATAATTCATCCGAATCACAATGTATCTTCGAGATTAGATCCATCTACCTAAAGGTTCTAAACTGTTAACTAAAAACCAATAATTTAATTAAAAAGTATGTAGTTCTTGGTGTATGGAGGAAGGATTATTAAAGAAACAGTCATTGGGATCGGAGCTGTCATAACAACAAATCGCTTCATTACACGTGTACGTTCGTTCAATTTTTAGTTAAAATTAATTCAAAGAAATTGCTTTTGAAGACACCAGTGGGAGGATAATTGTTATTATTACTTTATTTTAACATATTTTGTTTTTGGTCATAATTTTTTTTGGCCAACTGATGAAATGTTTTTATAAAACTGCAAAATGTCTGGAATACAACTCATAATCCTGTAAATAAAGATAAAAAAGCGAGGATGGTGGTTGAGAAAACCAGTTGGTATGACTCATCCCTGCAAGTGCCTGCTTCGCAATGCTTTTCTTGGAATCTGTCTCCATGTAAACGTACTAATAGATCCCGCTAATACACTGTTTTGGTCATATTTATTAACATATTTGAATTTGTATATCTACAGAATAAATATTATATATGTATAATTTTATATTCATAGTTGTTTTATTTAATTAAATTTTTGTTTTTTATTATTTTTAAGTGATAATTATAGAATCCGATCATTGAAGACCACATGCATTCCGGCTTCTGCGATTTTCATACATTAGTTGATGATTTTCATACATTATGTGATGCCAATTGATTTGATCGGATAATATTTTTTAGCGTATTTTATATTTAAAAAAAAATGTCATTATTACGCATCATGTTTCGTGTCGTAATTATATAATATAATATATAATTTATATAATAAAAATAATTAAATTTTAAAATAATTTTTAAAAATAATCATGTGAAGAAAAAATTAAGAGGGAACAATCTAAATAAAAAACTATAGAAAATTTATTGAAAAATTTAAAATATATATTTAAAAAAATGGAAAGAAAAGCAAATATTTAAGGACCCCCTATTGATCCCAATTGATTTAGTCAAATGGGGTATTATGAAATAATATATGAGTATTAACTGATAACATGAGTTGAATATATGACACTATTGAAACCATTAACCTTTTTTCATTAAATTTTAAAAAAAAAACTAGCTTTTTGTTTATATGAAATTGCAAAAATAACATTTTAATATAATAGACCATTTAGTTTTTATTTATCTTCAAAAAAAATCTCATCTCCCATAAGAAAAGCCTATAATTTAGAAATCTATTTAATTGTTAATGCAACCACCTAAGCCTATTTATATTACCACGTTTTATTAATTCCTTCACTTTTATGCAACCACGTTGATTTTGAAGCATCATGAGCCCATATAATTTATGGCCCACTATCTCTAAGTCCAGTCGCCTAGACCCAATAAGTGTAGGCCACAACTAGTCCATTAGTGATCGTAAATTAGATATGGGCTTCTTGCCGGGTAAATGGACTTTTCAACAGTTAATGGGCCCCTAAAGAAGTTTGGACTAGATTAGACCGTGTCTCAAACTACGTGGAGGATTTGTTTTCTCCTGTGTAATAATTTTCAATAGTTTTATTTAAATTATATTTCTTAAATATGCCATTATTAGTGATATTTATATAAATGTTAAATAATATTGAAAAATAAATAATATTTTCATTTGAACTTTTCTAGTAACACTTTATTTTTTTTACGATTTATATTTAATCATATAAACTCGAACTGATCTTTTAATATTTTCAATTTAGTTGTTTAGAGCATCTTTTTTCTTATCTATATTATAAATCTGATTAAAAATAATATCAATTTAGTTTTGAACCTCTATGTTATGTAGTTTCTTCTAATTTTACCCCATGAATATATAGATATTAAAAATAAACGTTTTAAACTTTTTCCATTCTTTATTAATTATTATTTGTTATAATAACTACAATGTTAATTTAATTTACATAATTATTGACAAATCGCATAAGTATAATTATTTTCTCCTGAGTCACGTGATTACCAAAAACAGGAAAGGTTGTTGCTTGTAGTTGCATGTCTATTGTCTAGTCAAGAGTTTAATATTCTTAACAATCTTATCTCATCTTAACTAGATGTCAGACCCATTAGGGTTTAATTCTATTGAAAAATAAATAATTTCTCGAGTGTTTGGTGATTAATTTGCAATTTTTTTATCAAATTGATTTTACGATTTTAAATTAAAAGTATTTAATATTATATATATATTTAGAAGATTTTTTAGTAGAATTTTAACTCCAAAATAAACCATTTTTACTGATTATTTTTTTTAAATTTAATTCGCTCAAAAAAAAAATTACTATAATTCCAGGAACCCCTTTTCGAATATAATAATGAATTTATTAATATCCTTTTTGTTCACTTGCAATCTAACTTTTTTTGGCATCTTACTAATGGACTTAAACTGACGAAGAAGGTTAGTTGCTGTGGAAGAATAATAATTCATACACGCCTTAGGAATTGTATAAACAACCTTAAGACTATACATACATATATACATACATATATATATATATATACATACATATATACATACCACATATCCTATACACTACTCAAATCAATTTAATTGTAATTCAATAGGTTTATCTACATATTTAACTTTATCTACAAAAATACATAAAACCCTAAACCTGAAACACCTAATCAACGCTTAACAAATTTGCATGACAAAAACACATAAATTAATGCTGTCATATTTGTAAGTATGGTTATGTTTTCATATATTTGACTGGTCATTAATATAGTTCCATATTAGATTTAAAAATAATAATAATTCCTCGAACTGTATTTTTTTTCTTTGACGCAATCATCTTCGTCAATAAAGACCAAACACCAATTACATTCTCTACCTACTGTCTGTCACAGAGAATCATCGAACGAGTGTCTGTCTTTCTGTCTCTCCTCTCTCTGTCGACGACGTCTGCCATGGATAACAGTAAGCAACCACTGCTTTCTCCGACGAACGAGGCCGTGGACCAAATCTCTGCTGACTATACACCAACATCCTCGGCCACGAACGCCGCTTTCTCCTTCACTCCGGGGGCGGATGACATTGCTCCGATCAAAGGTTTGAAAGACTTCTCAAGACAGTTCTTTGTCGAGTCGAAGAAGCTATGGTACTTGGCTGCCCCCGCCATCTTCACCAGTCTCTGTCAATATTCACTCGGCGCTGTCACTCAGGTCTTCGCCGGCCACGTCAGTAGCCTCGCCCTCGCTGCTGTCTCCGTCGAGAACTCCGTCATTGCTGGATTCTCCTTCGGCATCATGGTACATACCGATATCTTTATTGTATATATATAAGCGTATCGTAAAATTTCTGAATAATAGTTAACGAAGTTGCTGATTTTATCATCAGCTAGGGATGGGGAGCGCCCTTGAGACATTGTGCGGACAAGCGTACGGAGCAGGACAACAAAACATGCTAGGAATCTACATGCAGAGGTCTTGGGTCATCCTCAACACGACAGCCCTACTCCTCTGTCTCATCTACGTATTCGCAGCTCAAATCCTTAAGCTGATTGGACAGACAGAGGAAATCTCCGAGGCTGCCGGGGTTTTCGCCATCTGGATGATCCCCCAGCTATTCGCTTACGCCATGAACTTCCCTATCGTCAAGTTCCTGCAATCACAAAGCAAGATCATGGTCATGGCGGTGATTGCGGCCGTGGTGCTAGTGATCCACACCGTCTTGAGTTGGTTGTTGATGCTGAAGCTCGGGTGGGGACTGGTGGGTGCCGCGGTGGTGCTGAACGCGTCCTGGTGGATCATCGTGGTGGCTCAGCTGGTGTATATCTTCAGCGGATGCAGCGGGGAGGCCTGGACTGGGTTCTCTTTGCAGGCCTTTAAGAATCTCTGGGGATTCGTTAAGCTATCTCTAGCTTCTGCTGTAATGCTATGGTTAGTAGTACTGTATTTAGGGTTAAATAAAAGCACCTAAACGAACTTTGAACGTTTTGCAACGAGGTACCTGAATTTAAAAATTCAAAACAAGTTACCTCAACTTTGAAGAATGTGCAAATAGCTACCTCCGTCCAATTTTCCGTCAACTGTCGTCGGAAAGTCGTTGGAAATTGGTCTGAAATTGGACAGAGGTAGCTATTTGCACATTCTTCAAAGTTGAGATAGCCCGTTTTGAATTTTCAAAGTTCGGGTAGATCGTTATAAAACGTTCAAAGTTCAGGTAGTTACTTGATATTTAACCATTGTATCTAATAATGAACACATTTAGCAACAGAAAAGAAAACTTGTGTCGCTAATTCTTTTCTCATTTCACAGCTTGGAAATATGGTACTTCATGGCACTGATACTCTTCGCTGGATATTTAAAAAATGCCCAAGTTTCCGTTGACGGATTATCCATTTGGTAAACCATCCTATCAAAATTGATGACCGTCACTAATAATATATCATCCTCTGATAATCTCATTTTGCAGCATGAACATCCTCGGATGGACTCTCATGGTGGCTTTTGGAATGAATGCTGCCATAAGGTAAAATTCTGACATACGATTCTTTGTAAATTGGATAGAAAAATATTTCAAATTAAATTTTGTATCGCAGCGTACGGGTATCGAACGAACTCGGTGCTGCACATCCAAGGACTGCAAAATTCTCATTAGTGGTTGCAGTGTCCTCCTCGTTCCTCATCGGCGTGATAATCTCGATCATCTTATTAGCGACAGGCGATAACTACCCGTCGCTATTCTCTAATGACACTGCTGTTGAAGATCTGGTGAAGCAACTTACTCCATTGCTTGCATTATGTATCGTCATCGACACCATCCAACCTGTACTTTCAGGTGCCGATCGATAGCTTTGTCTTTAATGAACGAGCAATTACTTCAGCTTTAACCAAGCTAATACTAGATAATTACACTGATAGGTGTGGCTGTCGGAGCTGGTTGGCAAGGCTTTGTGGCTTATGTCAATATTGTGTGTTATTACGTGTTTGGAGTCCCTCTAGGTCTCATTCTAGGTTACAAGCTCGGGTGGGGCGTCGAGGTAAAAAGTCAACTTTTTAATATATATATATATATATAAAGGGAAAAATAACAAACTCGTATCTGAACTTGTGTATCCAAACTTGTGAGTACGTGATTAGCACGTAGGTACCTATTTTCTTTGTAGCAAATAAGTGGTTGAACTTTCTTAAATAAGCAAATAGGTACCTACCGTTAATTTTCGCTAAGAATAAACAGAAAATATCACGTGAGCATCAAACAGATACTTGAACTTACACGAATGAGCAAGTAGGTACCCGAACCAGTTTTTGAACTGGTTCAAAGGCGGTTCAGGCAAACCACTTTATTTTTTTTTAATAAAAAATAGAGTTTATATACCAAACACATGCATGACTCAACTCCAGACGTTCTCGGTGCATCAAAAACACTGAGAACGTCTGGAATTAAATCATGCATGTGTTTGGTATATAAACCCTACTTTTTTTAAAAATAAAATGGTTTGACCGAACCGATCCAGGTACCTACTTGATGATTCGTATAAGTTCAGGTACATGTTTGCTCCTCACGTGATATTTTCCGTTTATTCTTAACGGAAACTAACGGTAGGTACCTATTTGCTAATTTTCATACGTTCAACTACTTAGTTGCTATAAAAAAAAGTTTAGGTACCTATTTGCTAATCACCCACAAGTTCGGGTACCAATTTGGTAGTTTTCCAATATATAAATTACACTTCTAGTAATTATTTATTCATCACAACTACATTTTGCATCTCAGGGAATCTGGTGTGGCATGTTGTGTGGGACAGTAGTTCAAACCTGTGTTCTGTTCTTCATGGTTTACAGAACAAATTGGAACAAAGAGGTAAGGGTTGGGTTTATATATTACACTAATATTATTTACTTTCATAGACAAACTATATATCCAGTATTTATGCTCTTCTATCAACTTGATTGCTTGCAGGCTTCAATAGCAGAGGAGAGGATAAAGCAATGGGGCGGCCATGACGATTCCAAACCCATCACTGCCATCGACTTGGAGAAGTGATTCGGGGAAAATGTGTACGACATTAGACTTTATAGATTACAAAAAAATGTTTATTTTCTAGGTGGATTCCAAGAAAGCTCGGTTTTTTAGTTCAGCAATTATCCTTCATTCGAATGTAAAAGGGATTCGACGGTTTAATATTTATATCAAACCAATTGAATGAATAAATGAACGAACGAAGTGTTAATCACATGCAACGATCCTTTCCTTCATTGTCACTAAATAGCACGTGCGCTTGAATTTTTTTTAAAAGTATGTATTTTACTTTTTTTATTTAGAAAAGTAAGTATGCAATTTTTTTTAAAAAAACAAATAGGTATAGGCGCGCCTATGTGCCAAATTTTTTTTAAAAACAATATTTTAATAATGATGACTCGATGTTTAATTAAAAATAAAATTATGTATCTATTAAAAAAATTATAGTAAGTAGATATTTTAATTGCGATTCAAATTATGCAAAAAATATTAAATTTAGATTTACGGATTGACTGTACGGCATGCCGTAAGTTGAGATATGAAAATTGTACTTCAAAAATTATAACTCGGACCATGTAAGTCCAAACTCAACACGGTTAACGTCATTTAGGTCGTAAATCAATTATCTATCTAGGGTAATTTTTTTGATTAAAAATACAGTGATTTTGTAACATAACATCGTTTACACTCAAATTTGACCGAAATAAGTAAATGCATTAGGTGAAAAATTTAATTATATACTTACTCAAAAAAAATCAAAAAAATTACGGTACATAGATAATTTAATTCGTAATTAAATTATCTACACACAGTAATTAAATTATCTACGCACCGTAATTTTTATGAATAAGTATATAATTAAATTTCTCATCTAATGCTTTTACTTATTTCGGTCAAATTTGGGTGTAAACGATGTTATGTTACAAAATCACTGTATTTTTAATCAAAAAAATTACCCTAAATAGATAATTGATTTACGACCTAAATGACGTTAACCGTGTTGAGTTTGGACTTACATGGTCCGAGTTACAATTTTTGAAGTACAATTTTCATATCTCAACTTACGGTATGCCGTACAGTCAATCCGTAAATCCAAATTTAATATTTTTTGCATCATTTGAATCGCAATTAAAATATCTACTTACTATAATTTTTTTAAATATTTTTTAGTAGATACATAATTTTATTTTTAATTAAACATCGAGTCGTCATTATTAAAAATTTTAAAAAAAATTGGCACATAGATGCATCCCTGGAGCGCGCCTATGCAATAGGCGCGCCTATGCAATAGGCGCGCCTATGTCCAATAGGCGCGACCCGGGTGCGTACGTATACATATTTTTTTTTTAAAAAATAATTCATACTTTTCTAAATAAAATAAAAAGTAAAATACATACTTTTCTAAATAGACCCGTGCGCTTACATAATTACATAATTACTTTCAATTTAATTATTTATAAATTAAAGATAACTATATTTTTGTTGGGTTAAAGGTATATGCAAAATCATTTTGTACTTTTTTGGATTGCAAAAAAACAAAATGATAAAAGACAATTGCTTAATGACAAACAAAACAAAGTAAATTTGACTTTCAATAAAGCCTGAATTATAGAAATCATTCAAGTCCATCAAAATATAAAGAGAATTCATTTCTTTTCTGCCTATGCATGATTAAAGTTTTATTGACATGTTGTAGGAAATGGAAAGAATTCAACATTAAATTTGAATGATGACGAAGTGCACAATCTTTTATTGTCTGCCTTTTAAAAATTAAAATACTGCTTGAAAATTGACTAAAATGATTCTGCAGGCTTCAATTGTAGAAGACAGAGCAAATCTATCTTTAAGGAGTTGAAAACCCTAAATATATCATCAGTGTTCAAGTAAATTTCGAACTCAGTCTGTATAATCTATCAATCAGCCTAGTTGATACATTCAAGCAAATACGAATTAAGTACCAAACCAAACGATTCAGCTAAATCCAAAACAACAAAACATGTATAAGATCTACCATAGACGAATGAAAGATCAAGCCAAAACAGTTACGAAATAAGAAATTTTCGATAAGAGGCTTGCACTGTTGTCATAGTTTATCAGCCGCAGCAATTAACTAAAAAAACAAAAAAGAGTAACACTGATAAAATCACCTACGCAGTGAGCACCACGGCTCCACCAGCCTCCTTAATCTTCTTCTCCGCGTTCTTCGATACCAGCTTTGCCTTCACCACGATCGGCTGCTGATCCGGTAACATGCCCTTGCCCAGGACCTTGAAGTATCCGAACTGGGAGACGTCAATCATCGGCGCGCAGTCCTTTGATTTGGCGGCCTTCTCCTTCACGTCCTCAGGGACGAGCGACCACAGCTTGTCGATGTTCACGACGGGGCAGTGGAATTGGTTGCGGAGCTTGTGGAAGTACCGCATACCAACCTTGCCAAAGTACCCGGGATGGTACTTGTCGAAGAGGATCCGGTGATGGTGCATGCCTCCAGCATTACCTCGACCTCCAGGATGCTTCCTGTGCTTACCGACACGACCATGGCCGGCGCTGACGTGGCCACGCTTCTTGCGGTTCTTCTTGAATCTGGTGGTCATTTTCCGTGGTTCAGCGTCAAGCTTCGGAGACGGCAGGTGATTGGATGAATTAGGGTTCGCTGGAACTTTATATAACAGAGGGGAACGCTTAATTAATCGTTCTACCTCTCTAGGGTTTCTGACTAGTTTGGGCTATGATAGTTGGGCTGGGCTTGTAGCGTTTACGTGCTTCTTCAGCCCTACAATTACATTATATGTTAAATTAGTCCCTGCTGTTTGATGAAACTTGAAAGTAAGTATATTACTTATTTGTAATCTGCAATAATCTTGCTCAAGGGAAAAGTACTAGTTCTTCTACATATGTATTCAAAGCCGCTTCAAATAAGTATTTGACAGAATTTAGGATGGGCATTTTCGGAAGAATATCATGCACACTACTCATTTCTAATGACATAAAATCATGTTACAATAGAACTTGAGTGGTAATGATTGATATGACCTAAGAAATTGAATAATAAATATAGGATGAACCATTGACAACATAATTAAAGTGTACAATATACATTATATACTACAACTATATTTGCATCTTTTCTTCACCTCTGGAGAATGAGAGCTGTTACCACCAAGCCCATCCATAATGTCAGGGCTGCCCAAAAGGCTCCACTCTTACCGAGACCCACGGGTGGGCGCCAGACCATAAAATCTCCTATGAAGTCCCTAGATGAAGGAACCTGGTTCGTTGTTGTGTAACTTGCGCTCTGCTGCTTATCCTTGTTCTTGTCGGTCCATGTTCCTGCATAACTGCAGGCCAAACTATGTCCTTCAATAAGTTCCACCCCAGTGACAGGGACGAGAATGAGAGATTCAAATTGAACCATTACTAACAGCAACAGGAAGAGATCATTGGCTCCTCTTAGTGCAAATCAAATCTCTTTTATATATGAAAAAACTTTCGGTTGAAGAATCAACCACTGCACAAGCTCAATCTGATATATTCAAATTGAATGGCGATTGATTCACCTGTCATAGCTGGAACCAATCAATGGTATAGTAACCATCTCCTCCTGAGAAATTTTCAATTTGGGGGCTTGAAGGATGTAGCGGAGCTCCTTAGCTTGCCGTCTGATACTACCAATAGGATGCGTTTTCTCCAACTGTCGGTAAAGTTCAATGCAGTCCTTATGGCGATTCTTAGCTTCGTATGCCATTGCAAGCCATATTTGTATCTAATAATGACAACAAGATCAAACCCTTATTGCAAAAGGCAACATGGTCACGTCTTAATCATTGAAAACATTCACAAATCTTGGAGTATTAGTTGGAGACGGTATCGAGGTTATACTGCTGTGAATATGATTAACAATCGATAAGCTATTAAGCTGTGATGGATACTGACCTCGCCACCGAATAATGTTGGCCTTGGAATGATAGTGAGTGCACCTTCTAAGAACTCAATTGCTCGCCCATACATTCCTCTTCCGTAAGCCTTTTGGCCCAATTCAAACATCAATTCTGCGGTGGCTCTTCGCTCCTCTTGCTCCTGGGCCACCTGATCTCACGAGCATATATATATGGTATTGGCTATTGAATTGTTCTCACCATCTCGGATAATTCAAAGTTATGCCATTACACTAGGCCAATTTCGGATTTAGCCAACATATATGCAATAGTGAATTGACTAGCTGAAGCATTGGAAGTGTCTTAGATAATCTGAAAATCTAAACTAAGTTCATACGACAAAGCGCTCAAATCTGTAATTTTCATCGAGCAAGCCAAATCCAATGCGATCAACACTGAAGAATCGAGGCATCACAAGAGTAATACGTACGATTAGTAAACAAGCTGAAGTGCTGAACTGACCTTCTCGAGTTCTTTTTTGACTCGCATCCGTTTCTCCTCTTCAGTTTCCTCTCGATCCTCGTCCTCAAATTCCTCCGCTCGAGTCTGCAACTCCTCCGCCATCTTCTCCAGCTCCTTCATCTGCTCCAGCTCCTTCACTCTCTTCCTCATTTCCTTCTCCCAGTCGACATCGTCCTCATCCACTTCCTCCTCGTCGTCGAACCCGTTACCGTTGCCTTCCTCGTCGCTATCGAAGTCTACACCGTTCACCTTCGTATTAGCCTTGATCCGTGTGACTAATCGTCTTCTCCAGCTCTCCCTCTCAGGATCAAAGCTCTTCGACTGGATGGAGGCGGAGGGCATCGGGAGGAGCGGTTCCTTCTTGTGCAAGTTAAGAATCAAGTCGATCGGCAACGAACGGGAAGACTTCCGGTCCGAAATCACGGCTCTGTGCGAGTTCAAATCCAGAAGCAAAGCCAAGTTCCCGACAACGGCAGCCATGTGTAAACAACAGAAGAAGACGAAGCGGAGAGGTGAAAGGAGAGGGATATGGTTTAGCAAAGGATGGAGCTTGTGGCGTAGGTATTTTTTAGAAAAAATGTGATTTGGAATTGTCCAAATTATCCTCAGGTGAATGAGTGGCAATTAATACTAATGAGGGCAAGTACGTCTTTTGAGAATAGTAATGACGTGTCTCGTCGTCGTTGAGAGTCGTGTGGCGCTCTGCAGTAGTTTGCTTTGCTTTTGCTTCAAAAATCGCGGAAGAGGATGGTTGGCCGATGGCGGTTGGCTGCATCAAACACGTTACTAATAAAAGTCTGGCAAACACGTTACTAACATAAGTCTGAAAATTGTAAAATTTTAGTTTCATTAACATGTTTTTTTGTGGGGTTGATAAAATTAATTAAATAATTGTCTAAATATTACAACTAAAACCTACATATTTACATTAATGTTAGAAACAAACTCTGACTCGATTCTAGTCAGGATTCAAACCAAAATCAGGTCACTCAACCCTGGGATCTGGTCTGGACTCGGAATCATACCATAAGCGTGGGTTCAGTTCAGACAATTGGGGCTCTATAGTCTAGGTCTGAGCCCAGACAAGATCCCCGAGGTTAGTTGACTTGGTCTGGGTTCAGACCTTAGCTAGGGGACCTCCGGTGTGACTTGAATTGAGTCTGAACGTGTTTGTAACATTAGTGTGAGTTTGTAGGGTTTAGTTGTAATATTTAGAAAAATATTTGGTTAATTTTGTAAATGTAAAAATATTTAACGGAGTACCAATTACCATCATTTTCAAATATATTAAATACATTTTGGGTTAAAAATTCATTTTATACAAACATGTTAACTATTTTCAATCTTTTTCCTTTTTAAAACGATTGCAAAATTTAATATCCATTATTTTTAGGAAAAGCTATCCTGACTTTGATATTTTTAATTTAAAATATATATATATATATATATATTAAAATATAATATAATACATTAAAATCGTGTAATATCTTATCTTCTTCCATTATTATCTTTTTTTGATGGTTATGAAAAATAACTTCTTTCCTAAGAAACTCTTCACATTGGTACGTACAATTGTCTGCAGAATCGATCAATTTCCCCAAACACAACCACAGTCTTCCTGATCACTTATCTTCATTTGGGTCAACATAAAAATGTGATCTTTTTACTTGTGTCACAGTTTTGTTGTTTGTTCTTATCATCTAGCTGTTTCTGCATCGAGTACCACGAGGAAGTAAAAAAAAAAATAGTTTTTCCAAACAATTCCTTGTTTCAATCGCAGTGTTGTATGGAAAATGCCAAATTTTCATAGAGGCATATCATCATTGTCGATCCCCACAACCAAACCCCAGGCTTACAATCTCTCCAGCTCCCAATCTTCAATGCAGGAATGAGATTCTTGATCGTCGAATATGTTGAAGAGATGCGTTCTCCTGTTAGGGTTGAGACAATCCAACACCAAAGAATCACGCAAGAAAGCGTTGACAGGAATCACTGCTTCTTTCGACGTAAGTTTACAGTTCCCAGATACCTCACTCTGTTCACAGGTGAGAGATATCTGCGTAAGGGTGGTCCATGCAGGTGGTAGGGAGGAACTGTATCATCATACACTGTATGCATCAGAGTTGATGAAGAAGTACCCAGGGACACGCGTGGCCCGACCTGAAGTTTTCAGGAGCCCGCATGAATCATTACTGGAAGGTGGTGAGAAGCTTCATGTGGGATTCAAATACTTCATCATTCCGTCGACTACTGCTGAAAAACTGAAGCGCAGACACCAGGAGAGTATGAAATCGGGATGGAATGGAGACCGAGGTTCTTCTGGGGATTCCAACCGTTCGTCTAGAGAGAGAAGTGTGAAATCCTCTGGGAAGAGGACGGGAACGAGGAAGAAGGCTTTTGTGCCGCCAATACGGACTAGGAAAGAGGTTCGTGCGTTGCCATGGGAGCCGGAGCTTCATTCTGTGGCAGAGATATCTCCATGAACTACAATGGAGCTTCACTTCAAGTTATTGTTCTGGTGGGAAAGATAGATTGTTCTGAAATGTTGAACTGGGTATTATTGATTTATAAGTACTCTTCTTCTGAAATTCGTTTCGATCCGATAACTCTATGCATGTTCTTTTGCTATCTCCGGTATTTTTGTATGAATAAATTGCAGCAGTTTATGCTTCCGGGCTCAAAACATGAACTTTTTAATTTCTCTTTGTTTATAAAATATAAGTTTGGAATTATATTATTTTAAAGATTATCATTCAAATTTATTTAAGCTAAAACTACCAAATAGGTACCCTAATTTGTGACTGATTAGCAAATAGGTGCCTAAACTATTTTTTTGTAGCAAATTGGTTGTTGAATTTTCTTAAATAAGCAAATATGTATTTATCGTTAATTTTCGTTAAGAATAAATGGAAAATATCACGTGATGAACAAACAGGTACCTGAACTTACACGAATGAGCAAGTAGGTATCTGGACCGGTTCAGTCGAACCAAACTATTTTTTTTTTTTTTAAGTTTATATATAAATCAGATGCATGACTCAACTCTAGACGTTCTCGGTGCATCAATGAACACTCCGAGAACGTTTGGAGTTGATACATGCATGTGTTTGATATATAATTCTATTTTTTTTTATAAAAAAAATATAAAGTGGTTCGATCAAACCGGTTCTGAACTAGTCCAGTACAGGTACCTACTTGCTCATTCGTGTAAGTTCAGGTATCTATGTGCTCCTCACGTGATATTTTCAGTTTATTCTTAACGAAAATTAACGGTAGGTGCCTATTTAAGTACCTACTTACTAATCACTCACAAGTTCGGGTTAACGTTAAGTAGTTTTCCCTTTATTTAATTAATATATATTATATAGTTTTTTTACAATAAACTTAAATTAATTAATTTTGGATCTACCATTAATCTTAACTTAATTTCTACCCTTTTTCGTTTAAAGAGAATAGAATGCCTGGAGTTGGAATGTTGGTCATTGAGGAGTCCACGTATGCACCGCATGCTTTCGTAAAAGTCCCGTCAAAACGACAATGGACGTGTGCGCTTTCAAGGCCCAACTATAGATGGTTGCGTGTTACGTTGTTTCATAGTGATTGGCGAGGCTTTCTCAATCTATTGTAGTTGTAGAGAGAGGTAACTCGTGTGGGACCCATTTCAGAAGGTCCCTTGGAATATTTTCCAAATTAACGAAAATAAAGTAAAAAGACATTTCTGATCCTACCAACTTGCCACGTATGCTCTCATACTATTTTAGTAAACTTTACTTAATATAACCATAACTTTTAGTGAAGAATCTGCATATTTTTTTGGAGTGAGAATTCCCTTAAGAATAAATATACATACAAATTTAATATATGATGTTTAATATATTATTTTCTAGTAAAAATAAGGGTAAATATGTCAAGATGTTTAACTGTTATTATTAAATATACCAAACTATAAACATACCAAACTATATGAAAGTGTTGTTCTGTACCAACCGTTAAATATATTCATTTTCACCATTAAATATATTAAAATGACAATTTTGTACTCTTGTTCTTCTTTATATCATTTTAAACACTATATTCAACTCAAAAATGAAAATTTAGGTTCAACTTCAACCCAAATTTGTATTTTGAGTTAATTCATACTCAAATTTGCATTTTTTTTTGTTCGAATTCAATTTTGAAATGCAGATTTTGGTTGAATTCGAATCCAAAAATGGAAATTTGGGTTCAAATTCAACAAAAATTGGTATTTTTTAGTTGAATTCGAACAAAAAAAATGTATTTTGGGGTTAGATTCAAACCCAAATCTACATTTTGAAATTGAATTTAGTGTTCAAAATGAATAAAAGGGTAAAATTGTCATCTTGACATATTTAACGACAAAAATTGATGGATAGTTAACGGTTGTTGCATTTAACAACATGTTCAAATGTGTATAACTAATTACATGGATGATACAAATAACACTATAAGAAAAAATATGGGTGCATTAATGTGCTATTTACCCTAAAAATAAAGGGTCAGACGTATATTTTGAGGGTAATTTGCAAGTGAGATATTATGCATTCTTAATATATAAGGACCAAGTGTATGAGACTGTACTACTAGAAAAGTTATCTCTCTATCTCATACGTCAATGATAAAGAAAGAGATAAATGATGATATTACACGTTAGTGTTAGTTTGTAGATAGATAAATAGATAGTGTGTAGATATAGTAGGTCCGTTAGACATGTTACGACAGTTACGTTAGTGTGTAGGGACAACCCTATCTCTTTCTTATTTTTGGAGTGACTTACCAAGTTGGAGTGGAGACAATTATAAATTATTCCGGGTGGCAGAAAACTATTAATACAATAAAAAAAAATGAAGTTTATACGTATTTTTTTTAAATAAAGTTGGTAACTGATATTATGGTGAGGATAGCGATCAACCAGCGTTATATTTTTGAAATTCATACTTCCCCTCCGAATGAAACTACTAACGCGTTTTGTAAATTTTTTTTTCAATTTATATAATTATTAAAGTTAGCTAGTTTTGATTTGTAGTTTAAACTTGAGCGCAAAGTTTGTCACCTTTAGGAATTTATTCCATAATTACGAGAGAAAAAAGACAAGGATAAATTAAGATGTGATGATGACAAGTTTCGATTTTTAAGCTTAGAAACGAAAAAATATATTTGTATTGGTATAGAGGAATAATATAATAGCTCCATACATAATGGATCTCGCAGATGCGCAAAAATTAATTTAAATAAAAATTTACATTACAATAATTATGAAGTATGAGTATAAATTTATTTTAAAATATATGCATTTTATTTTTAGTTAAATTGTTATAATAATGTGTGCGGGTTATAAATATATGATATCTATGTTATTGGAAAACTTTTAACATCTATTTTCACATACAAAAAAAAAAAGCACAAATCAAAGCAGCGTAAAAAAGTTATAATTATTTAATTACGATATTTAAAAATAGATAATATTAGAGTAATTAAAACTAAACAAATATCTATCTATCTATCTATATGCATTGAATAATATTATATTTTTAATGACGCCTTTTCTGATATTTTGAAATGTAGAATAGTTGATTCTTGATTGTGTCACAAAGTAAATTATTAAGCACTTCACTTGGAGTCAACAACTTTAAAATTAATCTTAAACATTGAAATTCATAAATTTATTAAAAGAATAGAAAGAGATATTTTTTCAAGGAAAACTAGAACTCTTAAGATTTTAATTTTATTTTTTTAAAAAAATCATATATAAAAAAAAAACTAAAAAAGTTAATAAGACTTAAATATTAATTTGTTAATTCTACAACTTTAAAAGTAATGAGCATTTTATTATAAAATGACCCATATTTATTTTTTCCATTCAATTGAAAACCCATTTCCACCATTATTAATTAAGAAAATTGTATTTATTACATTTTTTTCATCTGATAATTATAATATAAAAGATCAATTAAGAAAAGAAATTCAATAGGCCTTATCGCCTTCCTAATCCGGGCAAATGGGTAGGAATCAACTTATGTCAAGTGGGCCCAGAAGGCCCCACTTCACCTCTTGCCAGTGACCAGCGCCATCTTTTCGATGAAGATAACCTCTCTATAAATAAGCCCTGATTGGTACCCAGCTTAGGCTTGAAGACACAAACTAAGCTTCCTTCGAGCTCCTTCCCCTGCCATCCTATCCAAGCATGGTCGGATCTCCTCTAGACGTCCCCAAACTCTACCCTCCGCCTCGCTCCATCTACACAATCAAGTTCCTCTGCAGCTACGGCGGCAAGATTCTCCCTCGTTACCCTGACCGCAGTCTCCGTTACTACGGCGGCGAGACGCGCGTTCTTGCCGTTAATCGCTCAATCTCCTTTGCTGGTGAGTCATTCCGGTGCATTGTTGCTTTATGTTAAGTCGTTTTGCTTTTAGTTTTGCTGTCATGGTGTTGCAGTGAAACTTTGACTAGCGTTCGATTGGGAAATTGAATTTTGAGAGCAAATACACGAAAGGATTTCAAGTTTGTATTCCTTCATCATGTCATCCATGCTTTTCCGTTAAAAGTTTTTATGTTGCCGAATTTGAAAAATGCAATAATTAGCCCAGGAATGCAAATAAATTGATGAAAAGCTAGTTCGATTCATGAAAAAAGGTGAACCTTTTTATGCGTATGAAGAATACCTCAATATTGGTTGATTCAAATTGAGATGTACGGTTTTGGAACAGAATTGATACTGAAGATGGGGGAATTGTGTGGGACGGCTGTCTCTCTTCGGTGTCAGTTGCCATTGGAAGATCTGGATGCTCTGGTATCCATCACCTCCGATGAGGACCTTGCCAATCTTATTGAGGAATATGACCGTGCAGCCTCGTCATGTCTAAAGATCAGGGCTTTCCTTCTGCCGCTTAAATCTGTCAAACAAATCTCTCCTCCACCCTCACTAGCTTATTCTTCTGTGTTGTCGTCAACACTGTCATCATCATCATCTTACCATAGTACTATTGGCATTCCCCCAAGGTTCCCCAAGCCCATGATGCCGAGGCCAGTGTTTCCTCTTTGCGTAGAGAAGTCTGTTGGGAAGAATAAGATGCCTCAGCAATACGGTTATGGAAACCCAGGGAATATCTACCTGGTTCATAATGGAAATCACTGGCAATAGCCCAAATCTGAGCAGACTACGGGACGCTTTGGATATTACTTATCACATATAATTATTAAAAGGGAAGGGCCAAAGTGTATATGATGTAATGGGATGGGAAAACTGTAAACAGTTTAGGATTGTTATTTGATCCTTGCCCGTCAATGAATATCACTCCATTTTCGTTTTGGTTGGATCAGGAACGTTATGGTGAGCAGGCAAATGCTTTTTTGGACATAGTTTATTAGTAAATTGTCACTTAACCTAACACGCTGATTATCCGTGATTCATTTACTGGTTTATCATTTGCATGACATAGCTTGTTCTGTTGATCATCATCCTTTGCTTTTTCCTGGATGTTGCTCAAGTTCCTTGCCTTATTTATTTATATTCATGACATTGTTGATTGTAGTATGATGCTTTTGGGAGAAGAGAAACTCATTCTCTTGTTTCTTTTATTTCACACCCAATTTTATAAAAATAATTATTTTAGTATCTTACTTTTTATTTTATTTTCAATTACTTGCAGTTTCATTTCAGCCCTGAGTTTTGTCTGCTAATATATGCTATCTCGATTTCCAGGTTATACCACATGTCTGGTGGAGTATGGTCTTCTGTGAAGTTTCGCATCAGAATCTGATCAAAGGTATGGGGTTTCAGATCTTCTTTCTCCTTACCCAACACTATGTCTGAAGTAACAAGAAACAACTATTTTATCAGCGTTCATGAAGAGTTACTCTGTTTTTTAAAATGCCTTAAATATTATCCAGTGGCCATATAATTGACTTCCACGTTCATAGTTAGTTTATAACTATCATCCAACAATCTCCCTTGTGCCAGTTTTCTCAGGGGAGCTGTGTTTTCGTGAAACCATAGGCTGCTAATTTGCTGAATTTGACACAATTCTGTGACCATGAGATCCTTTTATTAGCGTTGGTTCATGTATTCTGCAGCTATATAATGGGTTTCTTGTGTAATAGATATTCCACTTCCTCTATACATAAACATCAATCACTGAATCCTTGCCCACAATCCACATCAGCATTTAATACTGTCGTGAGGAAGAAGTTCATGATATGAAAGTCCCATACTTTGTCATACATATAACTATTACATTAATATAGTTCATGGGACCAATGGTAGGTGTTGCTGCTAAATGGGTGCTTGCTTGTCTCTTTGTCCAGATGCGATTAACTGAGGTTTGGAAGAAGATGGAGGACACCACAAAGCAGGGGTTTTCTGTATCAGACAAGTAGCTGAAAGGCTGAAAGGAATAGCTGAAGGAAGCTAAAATGGTATTACTTGAGAGTTGGGACCATTAAGGGTTATGGTGTTTTGACCATGGAAACACAGTCATTAGCTGTCAAAGGTATGGCTCCATCCAAGAGTTTGTTTCTTGAAAGACACCCTGAAAAGGAAAGTGAAGCCGCATCTACGTTGCGATTATTTATGTCCATTGGATACGATGCATCTAACGCTGATTCAGTATGATCTAATGGCTTGATCGTATTGTTCGGTTCAAGCAAAGTGATGTTTTGGGGGCCACAACTTATCTGTTTGGATTCAGAATGAAGACTATCCATTCATTCAAAAAGAGGAAGAATTTGGGTTAGCTGTCATCAAAGAGATTAAGATTATGACTTCAACTTATCCAGACAACCATGGAGTTTGAAAAAATGAAGCTACTGTGATGGATTATGAAGATGAAAGGTTTGTTCAAGAGATGTCAAGACAGTGGATAAGGATGTATTATAGTCTTATCCAATTTGGAGGCAGATCTGAGGAAATGAATTTGCCTGGGAACAGCCATCTTCACTAACGATATTGGGTGACAAAATAAACACAGCAGCATGTTCTGAAAATTGATGGGGCAGGCATATTCAGGAATATGCTATGCCCCTATCATCAACTATCGTGTCATGTTGCGTGATTTATATATGTAAGCGTGCTCTGTTTAAAAAAAAATATGCAGATGTTTTTACACTTCAATTCATGTAGGTTTTGGGACACGATTGTAACATTTATAAATTAAAAATTTATGATGGAAATAATTTTATTTTTAGGGGTAACTTCCATCAATTCTATTTCTATATGGTAGGGGTAACTTTATAAAAAAACTTAACTTTGAAGGATAAAATTATAGGGTTATTACCTTAAAAAAATTAAAACATGTATGTATGTTTTAAGAAAATGCGTGGTTCGCACCTGGTGGAAATGGAATTATCTTATCTTTAGGCGGAAATTATTAATTAGAGTTAGTAGATGACGATGATATTGATCCAACACTTTAGTGGGGTTTACTTTTACCTATAAACAAACTTTAGGTGAGATTCATAAATAAACGTTAGGGTTAAAAGTAGGGTTAACTATAGTTAGGTTATGCCATATACTATAATAATATTATATTTTTAAATTGCATACCGTAACTATTATGAGTACAATTTTCAATATCATAATCATATTCTTGGTTATTAACTACGGTTTTAATCGTATAAACATATTTATTACCACATGTGAAGTGTAATAGAATATCATGAATATTATCTAAATAAATACATAAAGTTATGTCACAAACAACAAAGATATTCAATACTAATATCATTCAACATTAACATCATTCAAAATTAGCATTACTATCATTTAACATTAACATAATTCAATTACATTTCACTCTGAAATTATGGATTCGTGAAATCTAAAATTAAAAATCCTATTTCTATTATTAGCATTTACTAATATATTAATATTAAGTTATTATTATATTCATATAATAATCATTGTTATAACTATGAGTATGACTAAAATACCATAATCATATCCATAATCATTATCGGTATAAAATTTATCATCATAACCACACCACACCATAATGATACAGTTAACCATATAAAAAAATGACGGTTATAACCGTGATTAGACTACGGCATTTCTAATGTTCAAGGTCTTGTTTCTAACCATGGGAAGATTTTGTTACAAGTAGCATATTTTGGGGGAATTTCTGATTATCACGTTGAACTGAGGATTGTATCTTTCAAAAATACGTTCAAGTATACAAGTCAACTGAATTGGCAGGCCGTATGGTACGCCAGGACCACACAAGTCTCTACTGTTTCTACGTTATTAGGGTTAAATACCAAGTAGCTACCTGAACTTTAGAGGATTTGTAACATGCTACCCGAACTTTGGAAATTCAAAACGGGTCACCTCAACTTTGAAGAAGGTGCAAATAGCTACCTCCGTTCAATTTTTGATGAATTTCTGATGATTTTCCAACGACTTTTCGACGACTTTTCGACGATAGTTGACGGAAAATTGGACGGAAGTAGTTATTTGCACATTTTTTAAAGTTGAGGTAGCCCGTTTTGAATTTTTCAAGTTCGGGTAGTTCGTTGCAAAACGTCCAAAGTTCAGGTAACTACTTGGTATTTAACCCATTTTATTATTATTCCAAGTCAGCTTAGCTAGGTTAGGTAGCTGCTTATGTTTGGGCTTTTGTAATTGTAAGTGATGTCTGCCTTGCATACCATTAATTCGAGGAGAGCACACAGCAGACAGAACAGAAGAAAGGTTGGCACGTGTCATGCATGTGCTTATAAGGAGTCAGAAATGCACCTGTCTTACCTACAAAATAGGACACTGGAGTGTTGTTGGATAGGTAGGTCGGTAGGTTGGCAGGCCAAAGGAGCATTAGGCAGGCAAATTGCATCTTCAAGTAAGCACACAATTATTTCATAACGTATATGATTATCAACGCTAGATTATGGGATGGGATGGGATGGACGGGACAATCGTATAATGATTTTCTAGATGTTAATCATTTAACACTTAGTGACGTTTGACGGAAAATATTCGTATTATTTAATAATATATTTGGAGGTGACACATATATTAATATATATAACCTAAAACAATATTTGATAAAATTATTAGTAAAATGATTAAAAAAAAATCATAAATACCAAATTTATGTTGCAATATAAATTCGAATGATATTCAACAACATTTTGTTGTATTTGACTTAATGATTCATTTTTTGTAAAAGAAAACATATATAGAAGAATTAATGATTGAAATTTATAAATAATATTACATTATTTTATTTTTTATTTAATATATTACTTTTTTGTTAATTATTATTAGATTATCTAAGTAAATAATAATTTTAAAATATTTTATATTAAAATTCACAAAGTTTGATAAAAAAAAATTAAACTAACATGATAATTATTCTTACATAGGGTTAATATACTAAGGGTAATTAAGTAATTTTTAACTATGTATTAGGGTTAATATACTAAGGGTAATTAAGTAATTTTTTATCTATGTATTAAATAATATCATAGTTAGATAATGTATTAGTTAATAGTTAATACACAATTAACACTATAATTGTGTATTAACTAATACATAGTTACATACCATTATTTATAATACAAGTAATTAATACATGTATTATTAGTTAATACTAATACATGATTAATATCTCAATCAAATCCCCCCTTTAATTTCAGTTTCTATCTGTTTGTTAAGTTTGGTTCATTTACAGAGTTTTTAAATGTTCATAATTAAAGTTGGTCTCTTTCTAACAATATTACCCTAATGTATGAATTTTTTTTAACATATGACGTCTTTAATGAGAGCTGTACTTAGTGACCCAATCTTTCAGTTACTAAGACAGGAGGGGCAGACAAAGGCCCCTGCAAGTCGTACCCATATATATAAAACACATGTACATGCACACAAATATGTATGTAAAGGATATATTTATGACAAGGTTGAGTTTTTGGTGTTTATAGGTAGCTAGGGTTTTCAATCATCATGTCCCATCCATCCATCCATCAACTGCGCATGCAGAGAGAAACCCTAAACCCTAAAAGTATGCTCCTGAATCCTGATGAAGTGAAGACATACGTAGCTACCTGCAGACAAATCCATGTGACATTTAACTCTGTTTGGTTTCCCCACTCACGAAACCCTAACCGCCAGAATACAGCGAATCGGATCGAACAAACCAACTGTCTGCTCTGCATGCACAAGGAGGAAATAAAGGGAGAGAAGATGGATGAGACATACAAAAAAAACTATATATTAACAAACATGGAAGGAACAATGTCTGAGCGCCGCCCCGCCACCTAGCTCCTCCCATGTAATAATTCATAAAGACAAGATCTCCGACACAGACATACGGAAGATAGAACCGCAGTGTGTGTGGGAGAGAGAGAAACAGCTTGTTCTTTCCCAGAAACAACATTCATTAATTAACAAGTTGGACATTATAGAATAGCTTTGTATTGATAGGTAGCTGCTTTTGCCCTAAAAACTCTCAATCTCGGTTAGGGGTGTCAAAATTTCACCCAATCAGTGGATGACTCGCTCACGGGTCGTGTTTGGGTCACAGTTTTTGACTCTTGAGTAATTTTGACACGACTCATGGATGACCCGTGATAATACGGGTCAAGTTTGAGTAAGAAGTCTTGATCCATGGGTCAACTCATGACCCGTTTCATTTATATATTTTAGTATGTTTTTGTTTTTTTATTGAAATGGTGGGTTGAACGAGTTATTCTGATCCAACCCTTACCATTCTTAACGGGTTAGGTTTGTGTTTCAAAAATTGACCCATACTATTACACGAGCCGTGTTTGGGTATGAGGGTTCCTGACACGACCATGGGTCAGTCCATAACCCGTTTTGACACCCTTACTCTCGGTAAGGACATTATCATATGCAAATGTATGTTAAAAAAAAAACGAAATTAAAAAACAGCATGACATTATTTTTTTAAAACTAAAAAAAAAAAATTAAACTTACGAATCGACATATTGAGAAAACATGCATATTTTTTTTCTTCAATACCTGATTCTGTCCTTTACTAATTAATTAGCGCCTAAATTGAATATTATTGTCTTGGGAATAATTGAATACGTGGTCTCCAGGTATTTACCACTCTTAGTTGGCATTCGTTGTGTACAGCTTATATATAGCTCTCAAAGTTTTCATCAAATACTATCCCCAATAAATCTGATATATTTGAAACAAATACTTTTCACATTTTTGCACATTTAAAATAAAACGGATAATATATGAGAAATATGATTTTTAATTAATATTACGTGTCTGAATTAATTAATTGAAGAAAAATCAATGCACGTACGTCAATATTGGAAGGTATCGAAGTACGAGGGGTCGCCATGCATACACAGTGGACAATCTCATGATCTTTTCAGTATATGAAAAGAAAGTCAATCACTTATGCCTTAGCTAGCTTTGCACGTATTTCAAGGGGTAAAAGCTAAAATGAACTTGCTTATAGTAATTAATTAATTATTATGAACTAACATAATAATTAATTAAGGATAGTAACTATTGGAAAAAAAAATTAAAGTTTTTTTCCTAAGAGAACTACATTCCATAATCTGGTAGTCGTAATATTTATATTAATTTATTTAAATAACATTAATTTATTATTTATCTATGTTTTCAGTAATTTTTTATTTTGTTATTATTATTGTAAATGGTCTGTTAATTCTTCCACTATAAATAGACCATCATCTGCTTTCTTCCCCAAACTTCACAGGTGCCAAACCCTAGCTAGCCTTCACGAACCAAACCCTAATTCACTATCCGCTCTGTCGAACTTTCCTATATCTATGGGGAGAGAGATGGAAGAAGCCTTCATGAGACTCAACCGACAGATGATTCTTCAAAGCTCTCAACCCGATCCGTCATGCAACACGCTACCGATAACATCTAACGTCGGAAAACAAAAGAAAACCTCCACTGCCAGCAAAAGATCACTGAGGGCCGAAGGCGGCGAACAGGCCGCCGCTTCCTCTGGCGGCGTCACAAGGTACCGCGGTGTCAGGAAGCGTCCATGGGGGCGGTACGCTGCTGAGATCAGAGACCCGATGTCCAAGGAGAGACGGTGGCTGGGGACATTTGACACCGCCGAGGAAGCCGCCTGTGCTTACGACTGCGCAGCTCGTGCCATGCGAGGCGTCAAGGCTCGCACCAACTTCGTCTACCCCATCTCTCCTCCAAACACCGCTGACATTCTCTTTCCCCTGTGCAGCTACCCGTCGGCGCATCACTTCCACTCGTTCCCTCAACATCCTTACCTGAGCACTCCATTTCTTCCTTTCCTCGAGTTTTGCGACTCTCCAATGCTGTACTCGACACCACAGAGTTTCAACGCCGACCATCACCACCACCTCTCTGCCTCAACTTCCATCAACTTTGCTCCACCAGGCAGCTCGATCTCCGGCGACGCAGAAGCCGAGATGGAGGAGTTCTTCCCACAAACGGAGCCACACAACTCAGGTCTGTTGGAGGAAGTCGTCCGGAGTTTCTTCCCAGTCAAGAACTCGGAGGTTTTCTCGAACGTCCATTATAATGCCAGTTATTATGAACCGAAAATGGATACCGTCGTCAACAATCACTTCGGCGTCGTCTCTGAGCTCGAATCTCTCAACGGTTATTAAAGTCGAAGAAGCTTTAGTTGTGTCGTGACGAATCATCTTGTTTATGCATTTGAAAAATCAATCTCCAGTTAACCTACGTGCATTGTTTAATGTTTATATAGTAAGTAGTAACTATAATATTTATAGTTTATAATGTTGCTTTGATAGTTTCGGATGCATATAGGATTCTAACTCGCTTAGTAAATCGTTTTATCATATCATATGCGTTTAGTGGTGTCAAAGAGTCGTGTCAGGAACTCTCTTACTCAAATTTGACCCGTGTAATAGTATGAATCAGTTTTTGAAACTCAAACCTGACCCGTCATGAATAGTAATACTTGGGTCAGACTGACCTGTTCGACCTCCATAACCTGCAGGTGAGTATGACCCGTTCAACCCAACATTATATAAAAACCCAGAAACAAACTAACACATGAGTCAAGACTACTAAACCATGATTCAAAATTATATATATTTAATATAATATATAATTCGAGACAGGTTATGGGTTGACCCATGAGTCAAAACTACTAACCCAAACCTGACTCGTGTTTTCACGAATTATCTCCATGAGTCGTGTCAAAATAACCCGTGAGTCAACAAGTCTAATAAAAAAACACCGTGGGTGGGTCATATGCCCATATATCATATGTACATATAAATTTGAAAGATAATCCTTCGGCCCACAACAGGCCCATTTGGGCCGCATTCGGGTTTTGAGTCTTTGACCAACAGGCCCATTACATTTTTTGTTTAAAATATAGCTTAAGCAACTGATAAAATCATAAACATACCATTATATGTAAAAAAAACTAGAAAATATCTAAAAGAATATTGAATTTGGAACTTGTTTATATATATATATTATGCTATGATCCCACCGCACCAGTCCGTCCCTACGAATTTTTAGAGAAGACGATTTATATTTGTATTGTCTGCTATCTCTTTGCGGGATTGACTCTCTCCAGCTGTAGGTGGTGGTGACTGTCCATGTTGTGCATTCATTCCAACTCAAACTCAACGAGACCCAATTGAGAAACAGAGTGGAAGTCTCCGCCTCTTCCGTTGCCTTCTCATTGAGGGACTCGCTCAAACTCAAAATCCAATTCTTCAATTCATCTCGATCCACTTATTGATTGCTCTCGCGGAGGATCAAACCTTGAAGATCTCATCTGGATCAGTTGAACGGAGACGGAGAAAAGAGACACAAAACAATGTGGTGGACGATGTCGGAGGCAGGCGGACACTACTGCTCAAAATCAAAGAAGACGGATGAAATCTGCGGCGGTCTTTGCGGACAGGTAATTGATATTATCCACCTCTGTAACTTTAATCTCCGGCGGTAGTTGCATCTTATTTGTTTCGGGGTATCTATTAGGGTTTCTGAGGAACTGAACTACGAACTGTATGCCGGATTGGATTAGCTAGGATTTGCAGATCTGTAGAATTTGGTTTATTACGAGACTATTTGATTACGCAGTGTAGATGTTGCAATCTGTAATTAATTTAATTTTTGCAGGATTCTGGAAAATTATTTGGACTATCCCGATTTCGATGCATTCTACACTGCATAACTTTGAAGACATTCATTTTGCTATTCACATTCATCCCTACCTGCATTTTCCTCATCTGCATCCACGGCAACGAAATAGCCTACCTTCTTCGTCCCCTCCTTGAATCCCCTCCCTTACCATTCCACGAAATCCCACACTATTACCACCAGAACATCTCCATGGACAAACTCTGCAATCTCCATGGCTGGAAGCTCAGGCAATCCCCGAGGCGAGTCTTTGATGCAGTACTCTTCAGCAACGAACTCGACCTCCTCACAATCCGTTGGAAAGAACTCCACCCATATATCACGAAGTTCATCCTCCTCGAATCAAATCTGACCTTCACTGGATTCCAAAAGCCACTCTTCTTCTCCAAAAATCGAGACCGGTTCCAATTCGCTGAGTCAAGGTTAGTTTACAATAACACCCCGGGTAGACTCAAAACCCTAGAGGAGGACCCATTTGTAGAAGAAGCCTACCAGAGGGTTGAACTCGATCAGCTGATCAAATCCTCTGGCATTTCAGATAATGATCTGTTGATAATGTCTGACGTGGATGAGATCCCAAGTCGCCACACTGTGAATCTGCTGAGGTGGTGCGAGGACGTTCCAGAAATTCTCCACCTCCGCATGAAGAACTATCTATACTCGTTTGAGTTCCTCGTTGATGATCACAGCTGGACGGCTTCGGTGCACAGGTACAACACGGGGAAGACAAAGTACAGTCGGTTCAGACAGTCCGATGATGTGTTGGCAGATGCAGGGTGGCACTGCAGCTTCTGCTTCCGCCACATCAGCGACTTCATGTTCAAGATGAGGGCTTCTAGGCACTCGGACCGAATGAGGGCTTCGCGGTATTGGAAGCACGAGAGAATCCAGAGAGTGATTTGCAAGGGAACCGATCTGTTCGACATGCTTCCGACAGGGGACTCATTGAAGGAGATCATCGGGAAAATGGGTGCGGTCCCGCATTCCTTCTCCGCAATCCATCTTCCGGCCTACTTGTTGGAGAAAGCCGATGAGTTTAAGTTCCTCTTACCTGGGAATTGCCAAAGAGAGTACACTTCGTGATTCTATTCGTATAGTTTGTCCGCTGTAAATATGTCTTGTTCATTTCTCTGTTGATGTTACATAATTCGTGTTGCTGCAAAATTTACTTTACCAACTGAATTGAACATCTTTCAGTAAATAGCTATGATTCTGCAATTGATGAAATCCGACGGGCACAACCAAGTTGCCATAACAAGACTACATAATTCAATCATCAATTACTAAAAAAAAAGATTAGTTGAGTACCTCCCGAAAATGAAAATGATTGATTTAAAATCAATATAGATGGAGCGGCTAAGGAAAATTTAAATTTTGCAGAAATGGGTAGGGTGATTAGAGATTATAAGGGTCAATAAGTAGCGGACTTCTCAAGAAAATTGAGTTGTTTTAACAGTCTCGCTGTGGAATGTTAAGTCATCCGAGATGATTTTCTACTAACAAAGATACTCAGATTCAACTCAATTCACTTGAAAACGAAACGTTCTCTCGACACATAAGGTAATCTCTGACGATAATAAATTAATGTCCATAATTGCGGATTTACTCTTAAATCCCTCAAAACATTCCTATTGTGTAAAAAACAAAGTATGATCTTAACTCGAGTACGAGATAAAGGCCCGGTCACCCGCTTAGTAGAATACAAAAGAAGAAGAAGAAGAAAGACAGTGTTCTAGAGCTTACAGTTTGATTCTAATTACAGAAGAGAACGACAAAGGGGATAAGAACTAAACTTGCAAAGACACACCGCAGCACTCCGTCGCCACCCTCTGATTCCCTCCGCCGCCGTTTCTGCTGTGGTACAACGATTTGAACCGCGCAACCAAGACTCGACCTTGATCTATGGCTGCCGGAACAAACTCTTCAACCGCGCGCGGCCGGAGAATCGGCGGAGCCACGAAAGGAACGAGACGCCCTTTTGAGAACTGTGATCGCGAGCACTGTGCTGACCATAAGTAACGGGAGCAGACCTTCCGACGAGCCGGGGAAGCTGGAGAGACCCATTTAATTGGGGCCGTCGCCGGTGAAGAGAAAAAGAAAATGGGAAAGGGTGCAGAAAAATTACAAAAAAATGATCCACGTACTGAAATTATAATACTAATAAATAGAAGAAAAAAAATTGTACTAATTAAAAAAGAATTTACAATGTCCGTTTTGTAATTAACCAGACGGACGGTTGATTCCGTTTTCCCTGAAATACTCATCATCTGCAGCATTAAGACGTTTCCGAAACATTTCCCACTCGTTTCTGCACCTCTCCCTCACCTGCAAAATGTGCGTTTATTGTTACTTGCAGAACAAGCAGCAAAATGGATACTTGCTTGTTACAAAAGGTACTTACCACTTGCCATGGCTGCTTCCCTTCGGTTGCTTCGCCCTTAACATAACATACCACCAAAGCACAGACAATGAGCATTGTATAAACCGTGACAAATTGGATTGTAGATTACTAGATGAATTATTTGATTCATTTTTACCTGTTCCCCAAGTGAAGGAATGGCTTGGTGGACAATCCATTGTGAATCAACGACTCCAATCTTTTCATGTGCGGGCTAGTAAGTGTAGAAGAATCACAAAAATGGTGACTTTCTAGAGGGCTGATTAGACAAAAGCAGGGAGTGATTTGCTTGGCAAGTCACTTACCTCCTCCACGCATCTTCTAAGGGCAAAATCGAGACCCCATCCATGCACCAAGTCATTCTGCAGAAACGAAACCCATGTAAAGGAATGAAATGCACGCCATGCACGCAAGAAGTGAAATTCGTGTACCTGAAGTAAATACCATACGCAGCGCCATGCCTCTTTTGAGAAAACTGGGGCCATGATCTCGACAAATCTGCATTACCCAAAGATGAAATCTGTAACTTTTGTGAGTGTTCAATTAGATTATAAGGCAATGGCAAGATTATGTCTGTCCAAAGCTGCATACGCTGCACAAGGAGGCATATGTGATTTTGGACACCAACCGGGTCTCTCCTCTGCTTCTCTGATCAAACAAGTTCAGGTATAAATGTTTGGTGGGCCTTCAAGGATTAAACTCCAAAGAAAAATGATCTTTCAGTACATTGTAGGACTCACTTGTGAATTTCTTGATTGTTCATTCTTTTTGTCATGTGCCATGTCAAGCCTCTACTATGTGAGTCCAATGCGGGTTGGGAGATCTCTAAACCATGTTTCCTCACTATTCTTATGTATCTGGACCACATAAAGCATGAAGAAACCATACTTTAGTAACAATTTCTTGACTTAAAATGGAATAAAATAGAGTTACTTTATCTACGTACTCCTCTGCATCAAAATGTTCAACTCCTAAATCTTCATCCCACATGAAAATGTAATCGTAAGAGGCAACAATGTCTGGATGCAAAAACCTCTTTGCGTACCACCTGATCCAATATTTAAGTCGAACGTTCTCATGAGATGCTTTAAGGAAACAATAAAAGTAGGTGGAGTTCGTTCCTCACCACTTTGTTTGCTTTTGGACACTCACATGTATGGCCCTTCTGGACCACTCAAACTCGTCCCACTCAGTTGTTTTTCCATCATAGTGGAATAATAGAATCGTGAAGTTCGCTGAGAACTGCGAGTTTAAATGCACCAACACAGACCCAACTAAGCAAATGAACTCAAACTAAGTGGATGAATATATAAATAAACATGAAGTGGACAGACCTTCTTCACAGCTGCATCAATGTTTTGCTTCTGAGCAATACCCACTGTGAATGTCACAAGATATCGAGGCTTGATGGCTAAGTCCTGAAAATTTTGAATGGCTTAATGACATATGTATACTTTGAGCAATAGTATTCATCTATCTTGATACTAATCTGATTCCTTAGCCAACCCACAGACATTTTTCCATAAAATTAATGTGTGGCATCTACTGAAGTATTGGATATTGGTATGTATGAAGAGGCCCACCTCATTCGGGTTACCCCACAATCTTCGTAGATAGAAGTCAGACTCAGCAACCACAATTCTGGGTGGCAACCGTTCTGCACCTCGTGGATTTGTGGGAACCCAAATCTGTTGAGATCAATACAGAACAAGAGAATTTGAATCAAACCGGAGGTGGACTCAAACTTCAATCTCTACTGAAACTGCAACATTTTCTACTACTCTAGTAATTCTAGGGATGAGACTTCTCTAAAACCTAAAAATGCTGAATATTCTTGCACATATATGTGGTCTATGAAACAGTTATAGTGGTCTCTGTTAGGTATTGTAGTCTGATTAATATGTAATGTTAGATTATGTATTAATGTACGCGCCCCGAACCCATAGGCTATACTGTACTGTACTGTATTTCTCAAAGTATACGTATTTTGTAACAGTAACCGTCATGAATAATATCTTCTAAACCGTGTGGAGGTTACCCACTTGGGTGTTACCACAAGAAATCTGATTTTGCTTCCCTTCCTTTCCTCTCTAATAAAACTGAGTTTTTCCTTCTCAAATCCTAAGTGTTTTCTTCATTAGATTGAGTGTTTGATCCTAGCAATCTCATCTTCAAATCTTCTATGCTATGAATGCTAAAAGCTAGAGAAAATAATAAATTACCGTATCTCGATCTTGGATGGAACTGATATTCTTACTTTCCTCTACTGGAAGAGAATTGAACTCTGTGGGAGCAACGATCATTCGTTTTATTTTCACCTTCTCTGAACATCCAATTTCAATACTTGGCAGGATTCTGGATGGGAGATTAATCTGCATAATAGAAAGTAAAACAACCGATTGACAATATAAATTTGTGTTTTAAGCTACAGAATATATATATATATTATCTGTAAACAATGAAGAACAGCAGCTACAAGGAAAATGAGGAGGAGATCCGAATGGAGTACCTTAGTTATGGATAATGTAGGAAAAGATTTTCCGATAAAGAAACCAAACATTATTCCAAATAGTATATGTATAACGGATCTCGTATTCTCGTTCATGTTTTTACCACCTGGAATGCAGTCCTTCACAATGCAAGTTTGATAATATTAATGATTCATCATCTATCAGAACTAAATCCACAAAAGTCAGAATAAAATGTAAATATAACGGTAGAGTAAGACACAAGAAATTACTAGCAAACTTTTCCATGCTTACCTACTACTATCAGCAAGATAAGCTTACAAAAAGCATAAACTGCTTTGCATTTGCTCTTGTGCTTCTATTTGGCTTTCCACAGCTCTTCCATTCACAGATTCTAAACGAATTCAAACCAGAAAAAAATCAGAATATATATTCCATGGAGAGCACAAAAACAACTCACTGGATAACACAGTGTAAGCATGAACAGACCACAAATGAGAACCAAACAAGATGAATCTTGTGCATACTATTGATCCTCACAAACCATAGTTACTACTATGGAAACTTTGAAATGAAACCAAACAATGCTGTCCTTACACGTTCAATGTCAAAATAGAATCTACAAGCGCCCATGAATCCAATTTTGCTAATTCAGTTCATGCTTGATGAATGAGACAGTAATTAAAAGATTATTTAGCAGAACAAAACAAAGTCCAAAACCAATTGAACGCCACGTAGATTATGAACCACATGAAGTTATCTTAGATACGGCAAGAACAACAATACCCGGAAGATAAATTACAGAGAATGCATAGACAACAAGCAGATGACACGGAATTGGAACATAATATCGCTTCTCCAGTATAATCAGCATCATCAGTCCATAGAAAAAGAACCACTTGCATGAAGCACGAATATAGCTCCAGTCTAGCTAAATTTCAATGAAGAAGCTCAGTAGGTGGAATAAATCAATGCAATGGGAAACGTTGCTTCAGTTGAAAAATTATATTCTGGAAAAATACTTTGGCGGCAGAACCACACCTTCAACCAAACTGGTGTCAAAACCTGCAAATATCAAACAGGATGACACAGCAACAGATGATCGATCACAAAAAAAAGAGAGATGGTCGTCGACACGGCGGAGGAGAGGTGGTGGAGTTAAGTTTTCCGTCGGATTAGTTGATCATGAAAATGCTGGCGGTAGTGGAAAAAGTTGGACTTGACAAGATTTGCGTGAGGTGTGGAACTTTAAATGGGTAACAGCAGCAGAAGAGCAAATGGAGTGAGGTGCGGCTCCGCTGCTGCTGCTGCTAACTGTAACGCTTCTTCTTCTGCTTCTTCTTCGGGACAGAAGTTGGAAAGTTACTGATGGAATCAACGTGCCTTTATAATTTATTTTCATATATATACATATTACATACATTCATATATATATATATATATATATATATATATATATAATAGGATAAATACCCATAAACTACTTGAACTTTGGACGTTTTGTAACGAGATACCCGAACTTTGAAAATTCAAAACGGGCTGCCTCAACTTTGAAAAAGTTGAAAATAGCTACATCCGTCTAATTTCCGAAGATTTTCCGTCAACCGTGGACGATAAATTGGACGAATGTAGCTATTTGCATTTTCTTCAAAGTTGAGATAGCCCATTTTAAATTTTCAAAGTTCGGATAGACTCATTGGTATTTAACCATATATAATAATAATAATAATAATTGATTATCTTCTGTATTTTCATAGATTAAATTATTTTGACGTGGTCTTAGTCTCTAAGTAAGATAAATTTTGAATATATGTTAAATCACACTTCATTTGTTAAAAAAAATAAAAATTATAAGTGATTAAATTAAATAATATGTTACTATTCCACCAACGATTAAGGAGTTTAAAATTAATCCTAAAATATAATTCAAAAAATATAGATAATTAAATAGTATAGTTATATTATAAATACTTTATTTATTATAATATTATTTTAAATATTGTAGTTAAAGTATTATAATTTTTTAACGTCACTGTAATTTATGAGTATTTTTCATATATAAATAGTCGTGAGAAGATTAATTTTTTATGTATAAGAGAACAAATCAATAAGTAATTTTTTATTTAATAATCAATCCGATAATAAATAAATAATTTGACAAAAAAAATAAATAAATTTAGAAGGACTTAATAATATCGTGACCCAATTAAATAAACAAATTGGGCCAAAAAATAAATAAATAAAAAACAAACTATAATAAATTAATACATATACAATTAGAATTAGAATTTAGATAAGATTTTTGATTTAATAATAATATATAAAATTAAAAGGGTTTTTTAAAATTTATAGTTTAGGGTTTGTCGAGCCGCATATTTAAGTAAAACTACCATTTATTTATTGAAGATGTTCAACTAAATCAAAAGTGGTATGGTTCGGGCAAACCAACTCTTACATGGCGTTTCTTTCATAGAATTCAGAATAAGGAATAAGGAATAAGGAATAAGGAATAGGAATAGGAAATAAGAAATATGAGATAAGAATATGAAGTTGTTTATTTAGTGGAATGGAATAAAGAATTATGTTGTTTATTTGGTGGAATTGTATATGGAAAGGGAATGGAATGTGGTAAAATGACATATTTGCCCCTCCTTGTATATGTATAGTATATAATATATATAATTTGTATTAATTAATTTTAAAATTAAGAATATTAAAAACTTATAATATAATTAATTAATAATTAAAAAAAATAAAATAAAATAACTTATTTAATTAAGATAAAATTGTTGAATTAATATAAATTTTAAAGTAAGGGCATTTCAGTCATTTCGCCTCCTATTCCTCATTCCTAGCGCGCCCGGCTTAGGAATTCCGAGCTTTTCACACGGAATGTCTAAGTCTACCCCGCCCGGAATCCGTAAGCCAAATTTTTGCAATTATGCGAAAAGAACAACTTCTTACGGAATCCGTAAGCCGAATTCATTTTCCATTCCGTGAAAAGAACGTGCCATTAAATTTGAGGTATTTGGGCTAATTTCAAGGGCCGCATAGAAGGAAAGGAAATATATCATTGGGCTTAATCATTATCGAATTCATTAAATTAGACGAGCCTAATATGGGCCAATTTAAGGCCCAATTAAAAAAAGCTACATATTATTATTGGACTGTCCCACATTTGACGGGCCAATTCTGGGCCCAAATAAAAGGAAGCGTTGCTAATATAAAAAAGAGAAAACATTCATAGAAAAACTATTATATTTTATAAAATATAAATATTCATTGCTTTATTGAATAAATAAATGAGTTAAATAATAAGAAGCTACCTGAAAATTTGGACGCTTTGCAACGAGTTATCCAAACTTTAAAAAATCAAAACGGGTTACCTCAACTTTAGACGAAAGTGCAACGAGGTACCTCCGTCCAATTTATGACGAATTTCTGTAAACAATTGAAGGTAATTTGGACGGAGGTAGCTCGTTACAACCCGTTTTTATTTGTTAAATTTCGATAACTTGTTGGTTTAAAGTTTTTAAAGCTTAGTAGTCAATGAAATGAAGGTTGGGAAACATTGATTACTTTCTCCAAAGTTTGAAAACGTCTTCCTTTGATTCCGTATTGGAGAGGATACCCAATGCCCTAATTTTGTATAACAAAAGAAAGAAAAGGAAAACAAATCCCTATTTCTGGAAAACTTTTCCCTCCATTCCGAGACAAAGTTCCCGTTCAAAGTGTTGACCACGATTTCCAACGGATCAATCTTACTTTCTTCCACCTTCATCTACTCTCTGTTTCTGATGCTGCCGCTGCCGTTTTTCTTCCCCGTGTGGTCGTTCATTCCTCGCTTTGTCTTTCTTAGGTGATACAATGCCCGGCGGCGGTTCTTCGACAGCCTTTGACGTTACTGTTGAGTCTTTTTCTGCATCAATGAAGAGGAAGAGGCCGCCGAGAATCGAGATCCCGAACGTGCTGCGGGAGATCCAAGGAGACGAGCTTAGATTCAGAGGCGGATGCACGCCGAGGAACAACGCCGTGTGCCAGGCTTCAGCTAGCGGAGTCGCAGTTTTCTCCGTCAAAGGGAAGAAGAAGTTCATGGAGGACACCCATCAGATCGTCTCCTCGTTCCCTGGCAATCCAAATATGGTAATGTTTTTCTTATTCATGATATTGAGGAAAATGGTTTAGAATGTCAATTTAAAATCAGTGCTGATACAACTTCCTTTGGAAAAACGTCACATTTATTACAGTAAACTCGCTGATAACTGCTTAATACATACTTAAGTATTTGGGTTAAGTGCTTTGAAGTTTGGAATAATAGTGAATTAACAAAATTTCACATCTGTCTAACTTTGTTTCAACTGCACAAGGATATAAGTTATAATAGCAACAAAGATGAAATAGGCTAGAAATTTATGACTTGTGTGCTATTTCATCTTTAAATTGCAGGGTTTTTTTGGTGTGTATGATGGACATGGGGGAAGGAAAGCTGCCGATTTTGTAGCAGAGAATTTGCATACAAACATTCTTGAAGCAATGGGTGAATGCAACAAAAGTTCAGCTAGAGAAGAAGCTATTAAAGTTGGATACTTGAAAACAGATGAAGAGTTTCTGAGAAAGGTGACAAAAATCAGCAACTTTTCTTCTATATTGAAACAGTCTCCACAAGCTTTTGCTTGAAAGTTATTGCTGCTTTAAAAGTTATTGGCATGCATGAAAAAGTACTTCAGTTACCACAGTCTCCATGTTGGCTGTTTTTAAGTACTTCAGTTGCACATATTACATATACTTCGAATATCCGCAATCAACATGAGGTTCATATTTGATCATTCCATTGCATAAAAAATGATTAAGCATTTTATTTCCAGAAGCGGCCTTTTCATTTCAACTGTGAATATTTGTAAAGATATTTGAGACACTAAAAATTAAAGGGTAAATATATGCAGGGTTTAGGTAGCGGCACGTGTTGTGTCACAGCCTTAATAGAAGGGCAAGATATTGTTGTTTCAAACTTGGGGGATTGCAGAGCTGTTCTTAGTAGAGGCGGGGTGGCTGAAGCACTCACAAATGACCATAAAGCAGAACAGCAAGATGAACATAATCGAATCGAGGAAAAGGTAACAATTTAAGAGAGATTCATCTATTCTATACAACACAAAAACCCAATACAGCATGAGATGATTTTTTTTTTATAATAATCGATCAGGGAGGATTTGTGGTGATGCACAGAGGTGCTTGGAGAGTTCATGGGATACTCGCTGTTTCAAGAAGCATTGGAGATGCTCATTTGAAGCAGTGGGTGATGGCTGAACCTGAAACAACACTTCTTCAACTGTCCCAAGACATGGAGTTCCTAATTTTGGCCTCTGATGGTTTGTGGGACGAGGTAACTTTTTTTTTCCTTTCAGAAAAAAATAAAAATAAAAAAGTCGTACAAGAATCAAGCATGTCTTTCTATCTTTCTGATTCTCTTGTCTTTAGGTAAGTAACCAAGAAGCAGTTGACATTGTTACTCGGCACTTATGCATGGCGGAGAAGAAGCTCTCAAACCTGACAGAACTAAACAAAGAGGAGGATTGTACTGAATATGGCTGCGTAAATGTTAGTCCCTCATCAAAATTGCGAAGAATTACTCTGGTGAAGCCGAAGAAAACGAGTCTCTCTCCAGTCTGTGTAAAACCCTTTGAAGCCCCGAAATGTGAGGAAGAAGAAGAAACTGTTGGTGAGTTTGAAAGTCCATCATCTAAACTACGTAAGTTCTCATTCCTGAAGCAAATTAAGGCAAAAACTGAAGAGACAGATGATCAAGAAAACGAAAATCTTGACAAGGGTCTTTCGTTTTCTTCGGTTGGTTTGGTATCTGCTTGTAAGGAGCTTGTGAAGCTTGCTGTGAATCGGGGCAGTCTTGATGATATCACTGTTATGATAATCGACCTTAGTTATTTCAGATCTATGTAACAAACCTAGTCGATCCTCAGGCAATCTAATCTTTTTTCAATCGCGTAATCCAAAATCCTTTAAAGTTCGCTTCTTTTTTACTGTAAATATTTGGATCGACAAAGCACGACTATGTAACATGAGTTTATTAGCAATGAATAATGCAGCAGCTCTTCTCTCTCTACTGTTACATTGACCTCTTAATATGTTGAACAATTCAACAGCAACAACCAATTTCAATTAAAAATCAAACCTTTAAGGTGATTAAACTTAGATGACTCTATTGCAAGCCATTCTGAGAGGAATCGGAGGATCTGAATAAGATCCATTCACAATTTGCTCAAATATCCACCTGTTAGCTGCTTCGGTGAAGTGTGTACCATCCCAGTTGATCCTGACCGTTGGATCTGTGCACGATTTTGCAATCACCGTCTCCTTCCCCCCAATATTGACCTGAGCTCCACATTTGACGAACCTATTGTAGTTATATTTCCCACCATTTCCACAGCAAGCCACCAAAGGTTTCTGAAATCCTGCAAAATTCAAATCCATCATCTTCTTATCCATGAATCTGTTCTGACTATATTAGACTGTTTAATCAAATAACTATAGATATATTACCATATTTTTTTGCCCGAGTTATGAGATTGTATTTCACTGAGTAGACATCAACATAGGTGATGGCTGCTAAAGGAAGAACCTTTCTGAGTCCATCAATGGTTTCCTTCAATCTACTGTTGAAGTACTGAGCCACATCATTAAAAGGAGTGGCGCAGCCAAATTTGTTAACTTGGGCTGCTGTGACTAAAAATCGGTCTAAGACATAAGGAAGGCACCCGACCGGTCCCGTGTTGTGTACCCAGAATGATCTCCCTCCTTGAGCATACACTTTCTGCAGTATATCAGCACAAACACACAAAAAAATACCATTTTTAGTTAGGAATGCAGTTAGAAAGATGAAATTTTTGTGGTTTGACTCTCTTTTCTTCACCTTGATTGCATTAGATAATTGAGTCATAAGGTCGGGAACGTAATCTTCGACTTGTTGAATTGTCATGTTGAGCTTGTATCCAGCTGTCAGATCGTTTTGGCCAATGTCGAATGTGTATAAAGCACGAGTGAAATAGTCTTCCTTGGGCAATATCATTGTGAATACATCTCCTGTAACATGTTTGGATAATACTCATTAAATGAAACAAAAAAAAACACAGATTCTTTCCTGTGTTTCCTCTGAATAGTACTTGCAATTGTAACAACATGACAGACACAACTAACTATAAGAACACATGACACAGAGAGGGATAACTGACAAGATATAAGAGAAGAAGATGACCTTGTTTCCTGACTATCTGAGATCTTCTGTGGAAATCCGAGAATTCAACAGATTGAACGTCGAGCGAAATCGGGCTGTACCCGCTCTGCGACATGGTTGTGTTCTGGGGTCGAATGGTGGATCCAGCGGTTGCAAAATTAGCACCATGGCTATAGTTCGACCCCACAGAGTCCAAGTATGCACTCAAATGCGGCAATCCCATACTTTCAGCTATAAAAACAATTTCGGACTCAATTATATAATGACAGAAATTTGATCAAGCGTTATTATGTAGTACGTACCAATGAAATCAATGAGTAAGCGTCCATCGGAGAAGCGACCGGCCGGAGAGTGGAAGTAGGTCTCGCCGTTGGGGGACGGCAACTGTCCAAATGCTGCGGTGAGTCCGCCGGTGTCGGAGTTGGAATCGCCGAAGTTGAAGATTGCCGGAAAGTTGCAGATAGGAGGGAGGGAGGCGGTAGAAGAACAGGGTAGCAGAGAAACCAACGTCAGGAATCCGACAGCTATCAATGGGTGTTTGAAGCTCATTGCTGCTTGTTTGCTTACACGCCCGAAATTCTGTCCCTATTCAAAAACATTGTTAAGGTATTGTTTTTTTTTTTGTGTCCCATACAAAAAGTGTACGACATTAAATAATATTTTATTTACTGTAGTAGTATTTTAAATATTATATATAATTAAAGATCTGCAAATTTTTTTTAAACATTATTCTAATTAAACACATATCACGAGAAACCTATTTATAAATGGGTTTCTTTGGATATAGCGTTAATTCTCAAAATGTCCCCTAAAGTTTGGTCGAAATTTAAGAATTTCTCTTAAAGTTTAAAACTTGAAATTTTAGTTATAATGTTTGGACGAAATAAAAAATTCTCCATTTCCGTCCTAAGTCCGTTTATTTGAAACGGTAAAGTGACATGTGCCTACCACGTGACTTCACTAAAATTTTAAAGACCAAAATGTCGGTATGTGAGGGCAGATAAACAACAAACGACTGACGAACAATGGCGGCTCAGGCCATCAAAATCTCAGTTGGGTCCTGCAGCATTCATCTCCTTCCAGCATTCATCTCCGTCCAAGGTACCGTTCTTAGAATAACGTTGGTTGGAGGAAACAACTCTCAGGAGCAGCAACCAGTGGGTCCCACTCCGAATCCATGAACATGTAGAACAGAAGAACTAATCTATAAAAATCAAACCTGGCGGCTCAGGCCATCAAAATCCCAGTTGGGTCCTGCGGCATTCATCTCCTTCCAGCATTCATCTCCGTCCAAGGTACCTTTCTTAGAATAACGTTGTAGAACAGAAGAACTAATCTATAAAAATCAAACCTGGTGGCTCAGGCCATCAAAATCCCAGTTGGGTCCTGCAGCATTCATCTCCTTCCAACATTCATCTCTGTCCAAGGTACCTTTCTTAGAATAACGTTGGTTGGAGGAAACAACTCTCAGGAGCAGCAAACAGTGGGTCCCACTCCGAATCCATGAACATGTAGAACAGAAGAACTAATCTATAAAAATCAAACCTGGCGGCTCAGGCCATCAAAATCCCAGTTGGGTCCTGCAGCATTCATCTTCTTCCAGCATTCATCTCTGTCCAAGGTACCTTTCTTAGAATAACGTTGGTTGGAGGAAACAACTCTCAGGAGCAGCAAACAGTGGGTCCCACTCCGAATCCATGAACATGTAGAACAGAAGAACTAATCTATAAAAATCAAACCTTTTTTTGTCTCAGAATCGGTGAAAGGAGGAGTCCATTTATTCTACTATAGAGAGAAAGAATACAAATCTTCAACAGCAAAGTAATACAGAGCAGTCATCAAATAGTTACGTTTGCACATCTTCTTATTGAAAGGAGGCGAATTTAAAGAGGCATTTGAATAATGAAATCCTTATGGATACCTTGAGAAAAAATCCACCAAGATGAGAGCACAAGGAGTATACTTTATGAGCTGCATGTTCATGGTGCCTTTCCCACATAAAAGAGCCCAGCAGAATCTGTATAACCGAACAGCTAGATTCTTACTGAAAAACAGAGCACAACTTCCCGCTTTCTGATGGCTATGTTTCAAGAAACCTGATCAAATAAAGAAAAAACAATAATTTGGATTCAAATATGTAAATGGTGGTAGTTACGGGGAGTGATTTTGGTTGGGTGTTGCCGCTGCTTATTGTTCGTTTATTTGACCATCACCATCCACATCAGCTTCCCTGATCATCTCATCGACCTCTTCATCAGTGAACCCGTTCTGGTCCTTGTCGAACACTCTGAACGCTTCCTTGAGCTCCTCCTCTGAATCGGTGTCCTTCATCTGCTCTTTGAATGGATTCATCTTTCCTCTGCAAATTCTGCATACTTTCTTTCTGTAGTATCTCTGTTGGAGAAATTGTTCAGAGAGCTGCCATGGATGGGACTGAGAAGCTCTTGATTTCGTCTAGGTTGGCAGAACAGTGGACAGCATCCTAACGGGTTTAGGGTGCTTAGAGGATGATCGACGAGGCAGCGTCCGCCTCGGGCTAAACGACGGTGATGATTGGGACAGCTTGCTTGGGCGACCGTTGGAGGTGTGGATCCGGTGATGTAGATTGCCATTTGACTTAAAGACATTTTGGTTAATAAAATTTAAGTGAACTGGTAGACACATGTCACTTTACCGTTTCAAATAAACGAAATTATGACGGAAAGAAAAGGACTAAAATTTCAAATTTTAAACTTTAAAAGGTATTCTTAAATTTCGATCAAACTTTAAGGGGCACTTTGACTATTACGGTGCGTTTGTTTGACGGAATTCGGAATTCGGAATACGGAATACGGAATAGGAATTGGGAATAAGGAATAGGAGTTAAGAATATGAAGTTGTTTTTTTGGTGGAATTGAATAGAACGGAATAAGGAATTCTGTTGTTTGTTTGGTGGAATTGTGTACGGAAAAGGAATGGAATGTGGTAAAATGACATATTTGCCCCTCTTTGTATATGTATAGTATATAATAAAAATAATTTGTATTAATTAATTGTAAAACTTAAAAATATTAAAAACTTTTTTTAAAATAATAAAAAAATTAAAAATAACTAATTTTTTATTTATTTAATTTTTTTAAAAGACCAATTTATTAAAAAAAAATAAAAAATGTAAATTGTCATGCAAAATTATATTTCTTAAACAATCAATTGATTACATAACATTAACATGATTAAAAATATCGATAAATATAATATTCGCAATTTAACATTTCATGAACTTACGACAATAGTCGTTCCGAATAAGTGTTAAATCATTTGCTTTAAACCTAGCAAAAATGACCACATACATAATACAAAATGACCATCAAAGTCATCGTTTTTTAATGATACTGCTAACAATCATAAAAGCCTATACTAATTCAAAAAGTCCCGTTGAGGCACCAGCAGCACCTACACCAGCACCACGGCCACCAGGTCCTGAACCACCACCAAAGGCACCAACAGGGCGAGCACTTCCACAGCGATTGCATACACCCCGAAATGCAAAGTTGACATTTGAACAACTGCTCCAAAAGAAGAGTATGAGAAACAGTATAAATCAATATTGGTACAAAGCAAACTTGGAATGAATGTAAAAAAAGCAAGAAGGAGCTGCTCACCAATGCCAACTATTTAACTATACAGAACAAGATACCAGAAATGGAGATTATTAACTAATGTCCTCACCTTTAACTGAGACATGATTTCAGCAACAGTATCCTTCGATGCAGCTTCTGCAATAGCCATTTTCAATTTTGCAAGGTTATAAGGGAAGTTGGTCCTACAAGTAACTTCTCGTGGCCAATCAACCCAAGGTAATTAGCAGAAGCAAAGTTGATAACATCTTTTCCATTGACTATTGCATGAGGACCTGCAGCACTGAACAATATAAAAAACTGTTAATGAAATGCTAGATGCATCCAGTGAGAGATCAACGGCAGTAATCTGACTTGGAAATCAAGAGCATGCCACTTTATTAGGCGATAGCAATAAATGAATGAAGATAGACTGTCAAATAAGATATCCATAATGAGGTAACAAAGAAAATAAATGAAGTAAATAGTTTCATTACTGCTTAAGAAAGAGTGGACAAAGCAGATCCCTTCCTCTAAATCCTAAACGCCAGATTTGAGCAATGCACCAACAATTTGAATAAACTGTAACTTCCACCTTTCTAGAACAGGTGGTTCATACTTCATCTCTTCCTCCAGTTGAGGGTTCAGGGCATCTGGAACCCATTCATCGCATAGATCATCTATTTCCTACAGGCAAGTATGGGTTTTTGAGCATCTCTAAAAATTGAAACAGAACAAATAATGTAAGTAAAGGATCGTGCTGTTCAAAAGCCTCAATGGGCTAGAAAAGAAGTGGCTAATAGATCAACAATAGATCAGGCTCCTCAAGAATCATATCAACAATACAGAAGCAATCGTCATTGAAAGACTAATAAGACAAAGGCTAAATCCTTGCTAACCTTCTCCGTCAGCGGTCGCTTAGGAGGCTTGTAACTCTTCTGAGAAAGCAGAAACAAGATAACAACCGCAAGCAGCACCTCGACGAACAGATGCCCTACGCAAGACGTACATCAAAACCGTGAACTTCAAGACGAAGATCACAGACCATGTCGAGGTCGCTCTGCATGCGGAGCTTCCCACCGTTGAAGGAAGGATCTGCGCATTGGTCGTACAGAGACTTGATGCGGTGGAGAGAAGAGAGGAGGTTCGGCAGGAGAGTATCTAGGAGAAGGTTATCAGACCAGTGCGCCGACGAGGACAACGACGGCAGAAGGATCTGGAGAGAGGTTAGCTTCAAACGGAGAAGCTGCCACCGAGCGGCAAACGGACGGAGGTACGGCGAGTTGAGGAGCAGGACGAAGAGGAAATGGTTGATGAGGTCTAGAAGATTGCAGGCGTAATGAAGACGATGGCAGGGTTGTAAATACGTCAAAAGCAAGAGGGCAATTCAGTCATTTGGGGTCGGAATCCGGATTCCGACCCGTGTGGGCTTAGGGAATCCGAGGTTTTTATCCGGATTCCCTAAGCCCGGACCGCTCGGATTCCCTAAGCCTCAGAATAGACAATTCTGTGAAACGAACAAGGTGATATAGATTCCGTAAGCCCAAATCCGGGCCTAATCCACCAAACGAACGGGCCATTAACACTTGTATATATATAAAGAATAGATCACACTACATAATAATAATATGTGAAGTGTGAATTGATGTATTATAGGCTATAATTACGTACCTGATATTTGATCACTCCCCAATGTCAATTAAGACTCTGTGGCCCAATGGATAAGGCGCTGGTCTACGAAACCAGAGATTCTGGGTTCGATCCCCAGCAGAGTCGTTTTTTTCTTCTACTCCCAGCACAAGCTAACTGCAACTTTTATATCCAGAAAGAAACGATCTACCAAAGTAAAACAACACAGTGTTTAAAATCGCCAGTTTGGGGAGAATCCAATATCTCAGGTGAAAAAACTCAAATGTTTACGCGCTTCAAAAAACGCATAATGACAACATTAACGAAAAAACAACAACTAGCAATTGTATTCAATCATAAGTCTAAACAATTCCTGCTTTTCAGCTTCCCTTGTTGAAAGAAATCAAGAAAATTCATGAACGAAGGCTAATTTGATAAAATAAGCAATGAAGCAAAAATGCATCTTCAAAAAGAGATTCAAATAAGTTGAAGGACAGCATCGGGACCAAAACAGGTTGGCTTCACCATCTCGGACTTGACCTGCATATGAATTCATCATCGAATCATTGATTGAGGAAGTTTAAAAAGCTCAAAACATATAAATAAATCAAGCTCGAGTAGAAGAAAGGAGTATAGAGGCATTATTTGGCTTCTCAATTGCATTACACCACATGATTTACCAATTATTGCCTCAAGAAGAAGAAATTTACTTCACTAGTCAAATGGTGGAAATGCACCTTCATTCCCAAGAGTTTAGAGAAAAATTATGAAAGCAGAGCAGCAAGCAATGTATGTTATATTTCTACTCGATCTTGCCTTACCTGTCAATGTCTCGACTTTGGAAATACCCTCTTTCTCTGGCACCTTGAAACGCTCTTCCTTCATCATTATTATTATTATTGGGCCTTGTCCATGCATTGCTGCTGGTGCCACGGGATGAAGGACGATTGTTTTCATCAAATGATCCAGCACGGGAGTTTGGTCTCTCGGAAAGGCTACTAACACTGCCTGACCTTGAAGCAGGTCTATCAGTAGCTTTTTGTCCAAAACGAACTTTATCATCCAAATCACGGGCCAAAAATTCTAGTTCCCTCTCCTTTTCTGATAATAAGCTACTCCTTATGCTTGACTGGTCCATAGGTTCACCACTCATCTCCATCGCAACTTCAGTCTTCAAGCTATTTATTTCCTCTTTTAATAGCTTTTCCTGCTCTGTCTCAGGCCTGAAACATCTTTATTTAGATTAGCTACAAATACTTTCTTGATCGGGTAATTGATTGATTGATGTATTATACTCAAATCAACAGTTACCAAAGGCAGAGTAGAAACTTAAATCCAACAAGTCATACAACTACAAAATTACTATCTGAAACTAACACGGGCCAGGAAACTCAAGAGACTAGAATCTGGAAGAAAGCTCAGCAACAAAAGTACCACTTGATAAATAATAAACCTTAAACATTAGATGACAAGGGAAAAGGTAAAACAGTGAAAAAGGACAAAGAGAAATAGAGAAGAGATGCACCCTTCAATTACTTTATTCGAGGCACACCCAAGATGCTTATATTAGAGATGTGGTCTAAAGTTGTCAAAAGATTGATGGAAGGATAAATATGTACCAATTTATGGCAGCTTAAGAGGAAAAAAGTGCGCAAAATATGTACCAATTTATGTCAGCTTAAGAGGAAAAAGTGTTCATTATTACCACTGTTATAGCTGAGGCAACATATATCAAGTGGGAAAGGCAGAATGTGAACATCAAAGATTGCTTGGTGTGCAAAGATCTTATCCTTGCTCCATTAAGAATGTGCTTTCAATAACTATCACTAAAAAAAGGGATAGGTATGAGTTTAAAATTATGCTCCCCAAATGTTTATAAATAAAACTATGCAAGTCTTATGAGTTTAAAGCATGCTATTACCACAAAGTTAGAAAATTAGCAGCTGTAATATACCCTTATCTCTCTGTAATTTCAAAATTGATAAAGCATTACTACGAAGTAAGAAAATAAATCTGTACAAGTTAGGTATGATGTATCCCGCATTAACTATAACAAGAGAGTAGCAGAAAAAACTCAGTGCATAACGCCATAACCATATAATGTATCCAAATTCAAATCATCTATATCTTATTTGATTCTGCAATTATCCATAGTCAAATATTCAACAAACCTGTCAATCCGACTGTGCTCCAATTCCAAGTCAAGTTTGCGCCAATTCACCCCTTTCTGCTCCAACAATACTTCTCTAGGCTTGGCATCTCCAAAAGGATTCACCCTCGGCCTTGGCTTCACTGCACCAGCAACATTCTCATACCTATTTGACTGGGCACTCGAGGGCCTGCTCGAATGTGAACTGGTAGGACGGCTGCTGGTAGTTTTGGCCTCAATCTCCAAGTCGATCTTCTTGTAATCGAAGCCTTTTTCAGCTAATATCTCCTCTCTTGGCCTTGCAGCTCCAAAGGGATTTGACCTGTTTGTTTTCACTGGTTCGCTTCCACCTGAAGAAGGATTCTCTTTGCGTGGCACAAGCACCAACCTTGGCCGTTCAGAGGGTACCTCCCCTCTATTCCATCCATCATTAACTCCTCCAGAATCACGAAAACCTGAGCCAAAGTTCGAATGCCGCGAAGGAGCTACTGGTTGAGGTTTCTTCCCCGATCCCCAGTTGTCAACATCGTCTGCTCGTGAGCTACCTCCTCCAAGTGAGCTGTATCTATCCGAGCGATTGGAATCAAGCGAAGGAACAAACTTCTTCGCCGTTGCCCAATTATCCACTTCATCAGCGCGAGAAGGCTGATCAAGATCTGAAGGTCTAGAAGGCGGCGCCCGTCCCTCGTCATCAAATCCACCACCATAAGGTCTCCTACCGCCTCCTCCCCACGACCCATCACCATCATCGCGCCGATTCGGCGGTCCACCGGACCGGCCGTAAGAGGAGAATCCGCCACCAGGCCTGCCGTGCTGAAGTTCTTCAGCCGATCGCTCCCTGGGACCAGTAGGAATCCGTTGCATCTCATCTGGCGTGAGGCCAGCGGAGTGGAACTCCTTCAGCTTCAGCGTTATCTTCTTTTTCTTGGGCTTGGCACTGACGGCTTCACGAAGGCTGGGGAAGTTCTGTGGCTCGGGTATGGAGAAGGCGGCCGTCGCCGCGGATGCTTCCTTCTCCTCCGCCTCCTCGCGCTCGGCCTCAGCAGCCCAGGCGCCTATTTTGCCCCACGCTTTGGACATCTTCACCGAAATTGGGAATCGAGATCTGAATTCTGATTGACGAATCGTGCACAGAAGTAGGTTTGATCTTGATCCACTGAGCTAGGACTCCGTCACTGGAGCCGGAGCTCCGACAGCATAAGGATAGAGCACGATTGGAAAGAAGTGGAGGAGAAATTGGTAGCTAGGTAGGTTGATCCTTCACACACTCCGCCGTATTTGTATTTTCGTTCTTCTTTTTTTCAGCGACGGAAATTTTCTCAAGACATGAGAAATAGAAAATTACATACTGCACCATAAACTATAGTTTATGAGTATATACATCCTAAACATTGTTTTTGAGCAGTGTATTATATTCTGTTAATTGCATAAAAATATAGTGAAAATTGTGAAATGTCTCTTAACAAGCAAAATGCAAACCGAGTATAAGCGAATTCTGCGATCACCATATAATTTTTCTATTAACTTTGTTGGAAAAATTATAATATTATTTATTTTTTAAAATCCAATTCTTCATTGTTGAACAAGTGTTATTTTTATCATAGTTATCATAACCATGTCCGGTTTGGTTCAGTTAAAATACCGTTTTACAAATGAACAGTGTTTGAACCGGGTATTTTTTGGAAAACCGGTTGATTTCCGATTCACTTTTTAGTTGTTGTTTTTACATACCAATCAATTTTTAGGTTTAAACCGATTGATCTGTTTCTGCATGTCAAACCGGGTCGGTTAAGTTACGTTTCTCAGTTCTCCTCAGTCTTCTATTCTCACTTCAGCTTAGGTCTCACTGCCGCAACTCTTCTTCTTCTCAGTTCTCACTGCAGTTGAATCGTCGCCAGCAGGTCTAGTTTCTTCGCCATAGGTTCGTCTCGATCAGTTCTTCGCCAGCTTCGTCTCGATTGGTTCGTCTCCAGCTCCATCGGTTCGTCTCGATCGCCAGCTTTGCCAGGTTCGTCTCAATCTAAAATTGTTTAGCTTAGGTATTGCTTAGCTTAGGTATTGTGACAAATGACAATCGGTGACAGTGTCAATTCATGACCATGCTGATCATCTATAAGAAACCACACATAAATATTTAACCATATATATATATATATATATGTAATTCCAAAGGTCGGTATGCAATTTGGTGATTATTGTGTCTATTGGATTTCCTAAAGTATATGGTAAATAAGGTAAGTATTAAAAGTATGGGATTCGTAAATGATTATTGTTTTTTCTGATGTATAGGGCTTTATTCCATGGCCGACTCGCCGTTCTGTCCGTCTTCTCGTCTGGATCGTCATCTCCGTTCCTAGCTCTTTTGCTCGTCTACTACCAGAGTTGGCTATCTTCGTCCTCAATTGTCAATTCTGAAGGTACTTCAGGTTACTCACTTTCTCTGTTCAGGTAACTTTAATTACTTTTGCTTTATATTAGCTGGAGTTCGATTCTGCTCTACTCTGCCCAGATCGTGTAAGTTGTATATGAATATTGAACTCGGTGATCCACTGCCTTTTCTATGATTCCTCAACCGGAGGCAGAAACAGCTCTGGAAGAGATAGCGCGGTCATTTCCCTTCTCTTTGAAAGCTTCTCTTCCTCTCCTCACAGCTGATATATTCCAGCTTCGTACCGTATCTCTGTAAATTTCAAATTTGAAGAAGATTTAGTGTGACATAGAAGGAAGAGAGACAGAAACAACTGTCTCATTGTGGATTAGAATCTTTACATATATTGATGAACTTGAGAAGGTGCATGAGAGATCATATCAATAAGAGAGGAAGAGAAAAATCAAAAGCTTTCCATTTTTCAAGAGATAATTCGTGGAAAAATTTACACTTCATTATGAAAATAGCTTCTTTTGATAATAGCTTGTGCTAAAGAATGCCCGAGGATTATCGTCTTTCAGGAAGTTGGATTCTAGTTCGTTCATACTTCAAAATGTTTTCTTCAAGGCAAGCAATGGTTGTATTACTCATATGCTTGGTGTAGGTATATTATGTATTTATGTGTGAGTTCTTATAGATGATCAGCATGGTCATGAATTGACTAGTTGCATTTGACCATTGAATGAATAATTTGTTATCTTCAAGGCAATAATTAGTTTGTGTACCAGTTACTGGTGCTGTGGGAGATTATATGTTGTTTAGACCCAGTTATGTATTTTGTCCTCCATACTTACTCAGATGAAGTTCCGTTTTTGAGTCAGAATCTGAAAGATTTGTTTAATTATGCAGCAGTGTAATTTCATCAACAGAGGACTAAGGGGAATATCTCGAACACTGGAAATGAATTCCGTAAAAAATAAGGTGTCTAATCTATTGAGCAGGGCCAGCAGCAATCCTCACTGTCACCAGCAAGTGCGAGGGATTCGGGTGAAGGTTTATGACGGGAAGGTTGAGCAAGCCCTCTCAGTCATGCAGCGAATCATGCAGTCAAGTGGGATCGAACGATTGATAAATGCTCAGCAGACTCGCCATCTCAAGAATTCTGAGAAGCGTGTTTTGGCAAAGAAGAACCTTGAGCGTAGGCTTCGTACTCAGGAATATTGTCGCAAGCTCCAAGCTGTCCTCATGAAGAAAGTCAGGTACATTTCTACTCCAAACTGTATATAGGCATAGACTGTATATAAGGCTTCATAGGTACTCACTGTGTTCATTACATTATTGCATACTCAACTTTTATGCAATGTTCTTGTAGGGGAGGGTAAGTGGAGGATTGGGGTAAGGCAGCTTCTTCATCAAAGCCGTAGTTCTGATATTGATATGAGATGTACTTTTCGTGTAAGATGATTACTTGATGTATGAGTAATCATGGAGGACTCGGTTTTCATTTATCAACCGGAGCCAATCTTGTTTGAAGCTTAAGTGATACGCTAATTCAGGTGGACTATCTTCCTCTATTTGTTGCTTCCTTTCCTTCACTGTAATGAACACAGAATACTGCCCCAAAGAATGGCATCATTTGGAAGAAAACTGTATCATCTAAACTTGAACATTATACTTTCCATTCTAAACATTGCAACATTCTAATATATACATATGATTCTGTTAAATCTTCTGTATCTTAACCTTTTTTGCTATTTAGAGATGCAGTATATAAATATGGACTACTACTACAAATCCTCCAAGTTCCAATATTCATCACACAGGCAGACCCACTTTAGCTGCTTGGGATGCTGACCCTCCCTCCCTTCAAGAACCAAAGGACTCCGAAAAAAAGTCTGCCATCTCTACTCAGTCTTCTTGAAGTTGGGCACATAAAAAAGTAAACTCGAGTTGGATTGGTGAAGGATCATCCATAAATTATGTATATACTATCCAAATCTCTTCTTCATATATGATGCTTACCATCTGCAAATTGTCACAAATTTCAGTAACCTAGTATCAAAATATACATTGGTCAAAAAATAAAGTATCAAAATATACCTATCACATATCGGCAATAAGGTAGTGAATTGATATAAGTTTTATCTGCACAAAATAGTATCTCAAGGCCAATTTCTACAAACTGATTCTTAAAGGAGTTGTATTATCTGGAAACCAAGTAAAAGTGTAAAACCATCATCAAATCCATATAAATGTTTGCATTGGGGCATTTTTTGGTATAATTTCAAGCATTAAATGCATCCTAGCATAACAGCATGGGTGCGTTCTAAATATCTTAAGCAACACAAAAGCAAGGAAGACCACACGCAATATATATATATATATATATATATATTCATGAGGATAGAGGAAAAGGGTACCTGTACAGGAGCATGTGCTGAAAACATCACAGTTCTTGCGATGTTTGTTGTCAGTTTGCATCTCATCAGCGCTTTTGAGAGTGAAACTATGCTCAGTAGCTAGTGTTATCAGTTCCACATCACTCTCGCTATCTGATTGGTCACCATCAACATCATTCATACCCTCATCATTGAGGCCATCCAATGAGAAGGACCACGACCTCACCATATTCTTCCGATCACGAGATTGTCCATCCACTGAAGGTAGCATAACCCTAGTTGGAGGATTACTTCCTCTACGCTCTGCTAAAGACGGAACCATGCCTTTCCATGACAAAGGAGATGCTGCTAGCTCCGAAACAACATTGTTAGAGGCAAAAGGCTCTTTTTCATCCAATAAACATGAACAGTCATGTTTACTCAAAACATTCTTAATAACTAGATGGGTTTGGTTTGGCTCTAAGCCTGATGAGGGTGAAGGTTGCTGAGAAGACAAGTATGGCAAGTCAGACCAATTGGATGATGAGGGTGAAAAGGTGAAGCAACTACTACAATAATCCGAGGAAGGCGAGAGCGTCGGCGACTTGGAGCTGAATATTGGGGTTCCAATTGGAATGCAGGAGAAGGAATCAGGGAAATTGACAAAGGATGCATTTGGATGATCCTCCTTCACGAAGTTGGGATTTTTAATCCTCTTTGGGCTGCTGCTATTCGGAAAGCAGCTGAAAGAATCGGGTGAGCCACAAGGGTGTGTTGCAATTGATGATGGTATTGAGGTGGTGGCATCATCCTGCTCGGTTCCAAATCCTCCATCAGTGTTCAAATTGACACCTTTCAATTTGATTGAAGTGAAAAAGTCCTTTATTTCTCCACTCGCAAACTTCTGTCGGAGTCTGTCCCAACCGTTCTCTCGAGTTGGCAAGCACGTTTCTGAGTACATCATTGACAGTGTAGATGGAGGAACGATGCCTCCAGAAAGTGCCTTGTGGAAAATCTCAAAATCCAACTCGTATTTCTCAACTCTCCTCGATCCAACCATACAACAAGTTGCTTTTTTTTTTGCTCCAACAGTTTGCTCAGCAAGAGCATCCCAGAACCCAGATGGCTCTTCACCTTCTTTGATCTGCAAAATCGGTCCTTGAGCTCTTTCGTAGTGGATAACCTGAAAAGCAGAAGCCATTGCCTTATTCGACATCACTGATTTACAGTCCTTCCCTACCCAAACATATATTGCAGATGGAACATGAACAATGAATGCTCCACGTGAATCGAGTCCTTCAACACTCGGCTCGTTCAACAGTTTGGGCACTAGATGGAGAGGATCATATGGTGAATGTGGGGCCATACGGTACATCCGAAGAACTGAGCCCGGGCTAGCAGGAACTACATTCCCGCGCTTCTGATGCTGCAGAAGCTGACAAGCAAATCCCATGTTTGGATTCGTCACACCTCGTGCAGATTTCACGTACTGAAAAGCATCCTCGAAGTTCTGTCCCTCCCTCCACATGAGATAGGCAATCACCAGTGAAGTGGATCGCGATACACCCTGACAACAGTGCACAAGAACCCTCCCACCTTGTTCCCTGACATCCTCAAAGTAATCAAAAACATCATACAGAATACTTGTTATGTCCTCTGAGGGGTTGTCCTGCAACCAGAGTGTTTTGTAAACAAGATCGCTCTTGAAGTACTCAGGCGACACAAACCCAACACAGTTAAGGACATGGGTGATTCCATTCTGCCTCAATACCTCTCTGTTCTTAGCCACTGCATCACTTCCTAAATATATATGCTCAGCAATCTTAGAACACTCCTTATCAAAAAATGCAAGCTTGTCTCTCTTGAACTGAAATTCTCTCGGTTTAGGGTTATCAGAATCCTTAATTGGCTCATCATCTGCACCTCTCGGAGTCTGAACAGTAGGCCAGACACCAAGATCGTCCGACCCAGGCTTAGGCCATTCCTCCATATTTCGGCGACTGACAGAGAGTGGTTGGAGTGGCGGCAAGCATAGCCTCGCCTTATTATTGGTGGGCGGTGGCCTAGGGTTTGGTTTCGAGGGTGATCGATCGGTCCATGAAACTGAACGGAGATAGTTTTTCCGGCCGCCGCTAGGAGCAACGCGGTCAGCATCCTCCGGACCCAACATTTCAACCAATCCCTAACAAATTTTAAAAATTGACAGAACTAGGGCATTGGAGAAAAATGCGAGTTGGGTATTGTGAATTCTCAGATCCACCCACCCCAAAAGCCTTGACTTATCTCTATAGAATACTGCGTCGGGATCTGTCCAATCTAGCTGAACAAAGAAGGAAGGAAGAAGAAAAATCAAAGTCCAACTACGACCGAGTAAAAGCAGAATACTGATGTTGCAATGGAACCAAAGCGGAGAAATGAGCAGAGATGGTAGAGTGGACGATAATAGAATTAAGGGTCCATTAAGCACATAATATTACAGACGAAGTTGTTGAAACGAGACTTACTCAAGCTATGAGCGATGAGCGGAACCTCTCCCCTTCTTGTGAAGAAGACGAAGTCGACGACGAGAGCAGTGTAGAAGAGAAGCTGCTCCCAGGCTATGGAGAGTTGGAGACAGTGCACCGCTTACCATGAAGTTTGTGGTACCTGATACACCCTCAATTGTCTAAGTATTGCTTTATAAACCCCTTTGTTTGTACACAAGGGCAGATCATCTAGGGTGACAAAACCTACTCACACCGTGGTGACTCGTGTTTGGGTCAGGATTTTTGATCCATAATTCATTTTGATCCAGTAGTAAAATCTAATCCAACCCATGGGTGATGCTCACAAGTCATGTTTGGGTCAGAGTTTTTTATCCATGAGTCAGGTTTGACCCACGGGTCAATCCGTGACATTTTTATATTATATTAAAATAACAGGGGTTAAACATCCGGACATTGTGAAACTGTGTAAGTCATTCTGTTTTTTTTTTGTATGCGCTGGTCGAACGGGTTAGACTGACCCGCGGGTCATAGGGGTCCAACGGGTCAGCCTGATCCAACACTTTCATTCATGACGGGTCATTCTAATTCGCGGGTTGACTCATCAACCCGCGAGTCAGGTTTGAGTTTAAAAAATTGACCCATGCTATTACACAGGTCGTATTTGGGTCAGAAGGTCACTAACACGACCCAAGAACGACACGACCCAAGACCGACTACGACCCATGACCCGTTTTCCCACCCCTAATCACATCCCATTATTCAAGCCAAAGTCAGAAGTTTGGGGGATTGTCTTCACAATGGTAGAATCCTTGGGGTAAATTTCCAATTCCTAAACAATTGGATGTACTTTTTGACCGGTCAAAGATCATTTTGCTGCATTAATTGCAATTATGTGAACTAATTAATTGAGTAGTTGCATAATACATTCCGTAATTAGGAAGAAAATGAAATTGCACGAGAATGGGTCAAACAGATTTTAGGGATGATGATGATGCCATTAAAGCTGTTGCTTAAATTGAATTAAATATATATTTTTATAACTTAATTTATTTTGAATTTCAGTTTTTCTTTTAATCTAGTAATATTTAGCAGTTAAAAAATAATAAAATAATTCAAAATCATACATCTATATTATGGAAAAAATATATTCAAACACCAAAGTATCATTTATATTCAAAAATTAATAAAAGCTTGTGGACATTGTTTGAGTAAATATATTTGTCGTGGTTCCACCAGTTTTGAAAGTGACTCCCAATTGTTGAATTTTGTCTGCAGTATTAAATTATTCCATATATTGTTAATTTTAAGGAAAATGTATATATATATATATATATTTAAGGAAAGTGGTCAAGGAAGGTGTCAAGTTGAGCGGAAGGAAGACTATAAGGAAACAAATCATGTCAAAAATAAATATATAAGAGTGCAATAATAATTTAATTAAAAAATATTATCATATGCTACATATATTGTCTGGACATGAATACAAAAAAAAATAAAAATCATGTCATATAATTAACTTATATTATGACCATATAAAATAAATATAATAACAATCTTTGTTGTTCCATAACAATGGAAGGAAACTGAAACATTTGGTATGTTGTAATTAATGAATCAAGTTTTATGTATATATATATAATACATAATGTTAATCCTATAAATTTCCAGAATTTATTTAATATAAATTAGTTTCTAATTTTTATATCCAAATCTTATTCAATTACTACTGAAACTAAAACTTACATTAAATATGTTAATAACAACATGTTTGGAATACCCAATTCGATCCTATTGAAACTCTGTATTTTTTAAAAGATTATGATCTTCCATAATAAAAGTCAAATATATAAATATTCAAAAAATAATATTAACAAAAAAATTAAGTAATCAATAAAATGTTATTTATAACACATTAATATTTATTTAAATATAATATAATATTCAGTTCGATTCCACTGCAATTACTCTATTATTAGAACGGATTATGAACAGATTTAACCAAATCTCATATTTTTCTCAATCAAAATAGAATTTCTCCGCAATAAGATGAAATGTCAAATCTATCCTAAAAAACCAGCACAAACCACAGAAACGTCCTTACAGAATGACAGGACTTAGTTCATTACAATACTTGCACATTAAAGAATGTGGCACCCCCTCTACAGCTCTACTACATCAAATACAATCAACAATTTCATAGCCATTATTTCAGGAAATTCTATTCTTTTTCAGAATTGATATCAGTAGTGATCGTAATAACGATTGTAGTTGGATTGATTATACGAAGAATTCCCGTGATGATTCAAATCGCTGAAACCAGGTGCAGCTCTAGACTGAAGAGAAGTCTGCAAAACTCGGCCTTCAGGTACTTGAAGGAACTTACGGTCTTGAATGTAGGATTGAATCTCTGCTATAACCGGGTTCAGTCCTGGATCTTCTCGCTTTCTAAGCGCATCTAAGTAGTTCTTGGAGATGACGTTGAGAATCCTCATGAACTGTGATTTGTACTTCTTGAAGAGAGCATATCCCGCTACCTTAAAAACCAACAAAATGTTGTCTTAGGTTCGGTTTTAGATTTTGTGCTTTTGAGATAATGTAACACCAGTTGTATCACATTGGTTGTAAAAAACTGCTCAATTTCCTCACATTGTCTCATAAAAACCGTTTTTTTTTTCAGAACTAGGATGTTACCTGCAAGAAGGAACTCAGTGCAACAGCAGTGAATAAGTTCGCAGGAAGAGCGTTTAGGAACCGAGCAAGCCATGCCCATCCCTCTGCTAGGCCATGAGGATTCGGGACACCATCTGCCTCTGTCTGCAAAACAAGCATTCCTGACAATCTTTACCCCAGTGTCTGAAAAAACAATCTTTACCCTCTATAATAGAGAAATAAATTTGATGGAGCTGAACTTTGTTTAGCAGATGATGAATTATTACAGACCTGCACTAGTGCTCCATATAATGTCATGTAAGATTGTAGGCGTTTTAGATAATCAGGCACGGTTTCGATCTTTCCATCATCTTCTCGAAAACCGAGAGATTTGTAATGTTCTTCTCTTGATTTGAAGACTGCCTGAAGAAGAAATTAAATAAATGTCACTATATAACTATGAAGAAAATACATATTTTAATTTAAAATTCTTTTCCGCATTACAAATTAATGAAACAGTAAGCCTAGATCGTGGTTTGAAATTCTTAAATAATTTACCTTGGAGTATGTTATGTACTTTGGTACGGTAAAAATACAAGCTCTGTGAAACTCCGCAAGAACAATGTCCATCAAGTAAGGAACCTGAGCACAGATGAAGCTGCTAGTGAGAGAGCAAAAAAGACTGGAGAAAATCACTAAAGATATGATATGGGACACGAATACCTGTGAGGCAACCAGCACAATAACGTAGGCAGATGCAAATGGAGCATTATCAGTGCTATGACAATGAGACACAACCTGTAATCAACAAATTTGAAACAATGTAATTTACCATTTACTTTGCATAACCTCAGCAAATTGAACTCTTTCAGCTTAAATTGAAAGAAAAAAGAAGAAGTTAATTTAGTGCTGATATTCTTCTAAAGTAAGATAAAGATGGGAACACACTCATCAAATGAAGAACAAGGAGATCATATGTCCATTTTATTCAGACTCAAATTTCCATACCTTGTTGGCAAATGTCGCAATACTGATAGATTGAGCGCAATTAGGATCCTTAAGGATCTTAACAAGGTCAGTCGCTTTTGAGCTGCAAGACATAGTAGAAAAAATGGCTAATTTTTTGCTGCTCCATTCAACCAAAATACAAAAACAAAAAACAAAAAAGAGAGAGACAAGAGAAACAAGGGAGGTGTTTTACTTGACGTTGTCCTTTATCCCTCTAATTTGTCTTATCAACCTAGATATGTGCCGCTCATTGCTGCTAAAATCCTAAAAGAAATACAAAAAAAAAGTATAAGTAACTGAATGCAAATGCTATAACCTTCACCCCAAAAATAAAAATAAAAAAACAGTTGTAATCAATCAATGGAGGTGTTACCGGAAGAAGGGCAAACCATTATAACAAGAAATGAGAGAAAAAAAGAAGAAGAAAGGAAACAGCATGGAAAATACTTTATTAGTGTTCCTTCTAATCTTCTGATTCTGTTCATCTATCTCTGTAAACTTTTGTAGCCTTGTCTCCTCTACACTGAGAGCACTTTTAGCTGCCTTGACTACATCACCTGGTGTGAAGTTCAGATGAAATTGTCCAGAATAAATACTGTGAGAAATCAAAATTCCTAGAAAAGAATAATTAAAAATTTGAAGTACAGACACAGGTTAATTGCTTATGAACTAAAACTAACAAAAACAATGATATTGGAATTTAGACATATATGAAGAAAAAAAATATTGCTAGACATTAAAGAGCAACTAAAGAGACTGTTCAGAGAAAACCACAACTGTCAGAATTACAATAGAACCAGTGATGGAAGATGCCAATATTTTCTTAAAACTAGTATATTCAACGTGGCAAAGTGGATAGCTCCTGATTACGCGACCCAACGTGTGACTTCAAAGATTGCACAAATGTTTCAAAGAAAATGCAAAGATTGGAGATATACAGATTATGAGAGTTATCTTGTCTTCATATTAAATAGAATACAATTAAGTACCAGCTGATGCCGAGTCTTTTGCTCCGCCAGATTGATTATTCAAGGTTCCCGTTTTGGCATCCTGTTCTTGTCTCTGTTGGGCCTCCCGAGAAGCATCTTTCTTTAATTTTTCAGTGGCTTCTCTTTCAGCAGCTTCAGTTGCTTTCCTCTCAGCTTCCAGCGCATTTCGTTCTGCCTCCTCTGCTTTTAATTGAGCCTATACTTTAAAAAAAGATTCATATAGGATGACAATAATAGTGTATGATCATGCACCCAATACAAAAACAGCAGAAAAATACAAGTCAAGGTTCAGCACTGGCTTAGAAAAATAAATAGCATTTAAAGAGAAGAATAGCGTACTAACTCTACAGAGAAGAATAGCTGAATAAGATCATAAACAAACTATGATACTAATTATTATAAAACATTAAAAAAATAAAATTCAGAGGATAATATTTGACAACGAGGATAAGATTAGAAAATGCACCTCAGCTTCTGCTTTAGCTCTCTCTTGGCGCAGTTTTTCTTGATGCAGAGCCTTCTCCTTTCGTTTAGCCTCTTCATGAGCTGCATCATTTCTTATTTTCCTTTCCTCAATCTGGGATTTGACTTCATGGTCACGTTGGATAGCAGTCAAGTGATTATCAAGTGCTTCTGCACTAAAAGAAGAAGACAAGCATATATAAAACTTCTGTGCAAAATCACTAACTGAAGAAACTAGAATAGGCATTATACGAAATATTTGGCCCAGAACAAGTAAAAAGGATTTTGGGAATTGGAACTTTCCATGCGCTATAGTAATTTAGAAAAAATATAGCACATAAGAATACATGCGCAAAATTTTGGCAACTATTTCAGATTCAAATCAGGATAACAGTGTATGTGGTATCAGTAACTGCGAGAAAATGAAAAACAAAACATGATACAATTGCATTCCAAAACTACACCTAATTCAATACCCATATTGACCCAAAGATGTTATAATACTAAAGCACGTAAAATCCTCCAACAAATTCTTACATCTTGCGTTGATACTGAGTATCAATTTTTCTATCCATATCCAGCCGTGCATCTTTATATTTATCAATCCGAGCAAGAGCATATTTTGATTTTTCGCTCAAACCCAATAAATGAGACTCTAAAGCTGCAACTTGATTCCTAATTTCCTCCTGTAGATCATGTCAATTCTCAAAACAAAGAGGTCAAGCGGAAATAATGATATCACACTGTGAAAATGATATTAGAATAACCAAGGGGAATTCAAACCTTAATTCCGAACTGATACTCCTGTTTTAGCTCAAGCAGAGAACCTTCTACTAATGTCACTCTATCCATCAAGTAAGGTTCATCCTTCAGAAGTGATTCATCGTCACTCTCATCACTATAACCACAAGGAAAATAAAAGGAAAAAAGAAAACACCTGAGTCTCCAAGTTATTGGATCAACTCAGAGTCATCCTACTATAGATCACTTATAAGTTATAATTACCAGGAGAAAAAACACAACGATAAAAGATATGTGTGCATTATCTTAAATTAACCTTCCATCCAATTCTAACTTACTTTCATCAAAGCGTTCTAGCTCGGATAACATGTAAACGTGAGCATACCTTAGATATAAGTCTTTACACTGGAACCGTTTTCCAGGCACAAGACTTCTATCATTTATCTCCTCATCACTGCTAAAGTGATCCTCCATCTCATCCTCAGATACATGCATAACAAAAGCACTCCGACTTCTGTCAGCATTCTTCCTACTGGAAATTTGCCTAAACATAAAATTGCCAAGTATAAATGCTCACAACATTGCATACAATAAGCAACAAAGAGCACAACAACAATGCAGCATGAGATAATAATAACCGTCGCACCGTGGTTGGGTTTTGGTAAAAGGTGAAACAACCCTGGAGTTCGACCTAAGCCTCTCCTCCAAAGCATTGAGCTCCGACAGAAGAGAATCGAAAGTCCAATCTGGATCGGGATCAATGGAGATTCCATCGGCTGTCCGGGGACTCCGAAGCTCCAATTTCACTGCACCCCTGAAAAAGGCCGAACTTGAGGACATGTTCCTCCTCAAAAGTAAATAAATAACAGAAACAGCTACAACGGCGGCAAACTTTGAATGAGATGAGGTGAGGATGCTCAACTTACATTAGCTAATTACAGAGGACTGCCAATTAAGATGCTCGAAATCGAATTTCAAGCTTCAAAAAGTGGGAAATCAATTCGAAGCTGGAGAAGACTTCACTACCCTAAAAAGTAAAAACACCACCTCGTGGAGCTCGATCCACGGCCGAACGAAGCTGCATAGCTCCCGCCTCTTGTCCCTGATTCGACCAAAGTTTCGGAACAGTTTTCTCGCACCTCGCAGCGTTTTGGTCGAGCCGTTATGGGTGGACAAGAGACAAATACCCAAAGATGTCTAGAAACCCAATCCGACCCAGCTCGGACCATTCGGCCCGATTTCATTCCATATTTATGGAATTATGAGCCAATCCGTTCTTCAAGCGCTCAATCTTAAAAATTAAGTTCGGGTTCTTTAAATATTCATAATCCAACCCCAACCAGAATCCTCCTCGTAGTTTGGACTACCGATTCGTCTGGGCTAGCCCAAACTCAGCTCGCTCGGCCCGAGGTTATTTAGGAATCACCCATACATGATAGTTAATGAATTGAATCAAAAATAATATTGTAAAATATAAATAATTATTAAATAAAAGTTTGAGCACAAAATTAATATTAAGTGACTAAGTCAATCTAAAAATAGATATTTAATTCTAAAATATTTCAATGAGATTTGTTAATTTAGCGTTTGATAATACACAAAAGCTGTGCTAGTCATATTTACTCATAGATGAGTTGATGTCCAACTTTAAAATATTTTTCATATTGGATTCACTAATTAATTAACTGTAAACTGTAAACTGTAAAAAGAAAAGAGTGGAAAATGCGCATTAACAAAGCAGATAATTACTTTTTTAGTAAATATAAATTTAGATTTTCACATTAGAACTTCACGGCATAGAAGTGCCTTTCAACCATTAACAACCACAGGACTATCATGCTAGCTGTGGGAGGGCATTATAATTTTAATTTAGAAGCGCAAATTAATAGGGCGACGATGGCGAATCTTCTTCGATAAAACAGGCTGATGAAGAGTCACAGCTCTGACCAAAGATGTCAGGAATTCCATCCCAATTCTTCTGTGCTCGAGTTTCCCAGTATCCACCCATATAACGGTAACAACCATCCTCGTCCTTCCTGAACCACCTTGGCTGCCACCCTCTCTCCTGCAGTTTCCTTGCCTGCACAGTCAGTCGAACTTATTATATTTCCATTTGAGCTTGAAAAAATATATTTAGAAATGCATACGCAGATCATTACTTGTCTCTGTAATTGTTCGAGTCTCAACTTCTCTGCATTTGCCAACTCATATTCTCCATTTTCCAAGTGTCTTTGATCGGGTCTCAGCCTTGAATCGGTTGGAGGAAGATAGTCTGGCAAGCCAGGAGTGACTTCATTCAAAGATATTGCAAATGGGGAGAGGTTGTATCGAGTCTTTGTTGCGTAGTTCTCTCGCTCCCAGAGTAACACAGCTTCGGTCATTGGATCGTATCCCTTGGGTTTGGTGGTTGGATCTCCTAGTACATAGTACATTGCCTCGTCCCACTTGCCCATCAACATTGCTACCTTCTCCCCAGTTCTATTGTCTTGCACGAATCCATGAACCTATAGAAGAAGCACATGGATTAGCTGTATTTCTCACTAAGTTCTGCTTCAATCTTTCTAGATTTTTCCTTCTGTTTTAGTAGAGAAAAGGACATAAGAACAGCATATTTGTGTATGGTTAATTAATGCACAATGGATTGTTTACCTGGTGGGGATTTCGGTCTATGATCGATTGCTCCTTGAACTTGAGCTTACAAGAATAGTTGCCACTGCCCCTTATGCGCATTGTTCCATAGTGGTCGCAGTAGATCTTTCCCAGTATAATGTTGTATATAGAAGTTGTGACCTTGCTCCACTGAAATTTCTCACCGTCTTCAAACTGCAATGAGAGGACACCTACAGGATCGAGTTGAATAGAACGCCCCCAAAACTTCCCTTTGAGATTGGAATCTGCCCAAAATTTCCAGCCTTTTCCCTCACAATGGCATGCAACAACCATAGGGTGGTGACTCACCTGAAAGATATTCGCTTATTAGGCATTAAGTTTGATGACGTTCTTCTGCAGTAACTTAGAGGAGAAGAACTGGGTGCAAATATTCTAAGATTTTTGAACGATTTTTAAAAAAATAAAAAAAGGAGAAAAAAAAAACTACTTTTTCAGAGAAAAAGCGGAGTCCTTTATCTGGATAGTTAGCCTCATAGGTCTCCCCCAGGAGTGGGTTGAATGGTTTGCATTGCCTCCCTTCTGTTGAAGCATAACCCGATACAGCAAAAGCAGCTACTTTCAAGATTCTCATCAACTCATTCCCCTGAATCACATAATTGTTTTTAGTTAGGCAAAAACACTCAAATTGATCTTTTTGAAAGAAAAAAAAACAGTGAAAGCTTGAATGCACTTCAGCAAAGAACTATTGGGATAGAGACTAGAGCAAGCCAATAACTCTAGTTCAAGCTGATGCCTCAAAGAGGAGCTTCGATAGCTATGTCAAACTTCCCTAAATCGAGCAAAAAAGCAGGATATCATGCTACTAACTGGGTGAAGGATTTACCTGTTTTCCCCATTCCAATGCCTGATCCACCAAGTTAGAGTACTCAAGATCTTCAAAGCACTTTTGCAATGATGAGAGCGGTTCATTGAAATAAACAGGCAGACAAACTCCTGACAGGTCTTTTCCAATGTTATCCTTGATGATTGACCAAAGACCCATTGGCTTGTCCTTCTCCTTCGGTTCTGGCAAATTATCCCTTCTCTTTACGAAAGGATATTCAACTGTCTTAATGTCTTTCTCAACTCCATGCGGACGATCAGAAAAGAAGAAATCCTTATCTGTTATACAAGCACTCCCTGAAGCTTCTCTACTTCTATATGAAGCACTTCTAAGAGACTCTGAAGATATGAAATCATTTGTATCAAAATATGTTCCGTCTTCTTCATCTGTTTCAGCATCAACTCCATATCGACTTTCATTGTCACCATCAGATTCACTTCCACTTCCCTCGGACATAACAGAGTAGAAATCTGTACGTTCAGAAGAATATATATAGTTGGCCAAAAAATATATATATACATATATTCAAAAACCAATTGAACTCAAATGTTACGGACGACATCCATCTTTCTGATAAAGTACGTAGATCCTTCTTCTCAGAAAGAAAGGAGTAGAAGCTAGAGGTGAAACTGACCACTAAATCTTCTGTTTCCATGTGCACAACATGACTCCTTTTCCTTAGTTTCATCCACTACAGTTGTTTCCAGTTCTATTTTTTCAGCCTGCAGAAGAGGAATGAATTTTGTGATCAAGGTATAAGTCAACCAAGAACCAACTCCCAGTAAGCACTTGAGCAAAACAGAGAGAAACATCAAGCTGATATAGCACATAATAGATGCTAACTTAGATCAAACTACTTGGAGCTAATAGCTACTGAGGCAAATGGAGGGAGAAAACAAGAAAATACGGGATAACAAAGAAAAAGAGTAGTGACAGCTTAAGAATTTCATATTATTGCTCAACCATTTGAGAACTTCGAAAATACATTAATCTCCATGCTTAATGAACTCATATAGAAAAGCACTTTATTTGAAGCCATTGGAACCGCAAATACTAAACTATGCCTCTCCATTTACAGAAAAAAAAAATGAAGGAAAAAATCAAGTTCCCAAGTGGGTTATCCTGAGTCACGGTTATTAGTTACTTTGATTCTGCATTGAACTTTATCATCATCTTATGAAGCTGGGACTGAGGAAGTACAGCGCCTAGAAGAAATGAGTCAATGACTTATGCTTGATGCTGACATATGTCACTTAACGGGAATATGAAACTACAGCCCATATTTACTACTCCTAGAGGTACATAAAAGAAGCAGCACGCAGGTAAAATTAATTGGTACCTCAAGTTGCCTCAATGTGTCTAACAATATAAAATGTTTGCGGTGAAGGGTCTTCAATTTTATTTGTAGCTCAGACACTTCTGATAGCATAATGGACTCGCAGTTTTTTATAGTTGCTTCTGCTATCCCATCTTGCAGCATTCGTGATCTAAGCTTTTCTGTTGAAACAGCAACATCATCTGAAGGAACAAAATCACTGCTTGTCAATACTCTGGGATATAAATCTTTTGCCCCTAGAAGAGCCTCAATCCATGCTGTTCTGTCATCTCTAGATACACAACGCAGGTGAAGAGTTTTGGTTCCTGTGAATATTGATAGCCTCTTGTCATCTGACCTGCTTGCTCGAATTGATGAAACCTGTAATACATGTAACAATTAACATGATGCCAAGTGCGCAGAATAAGAGCAGATTTCTATAAATGACCTTGACAAAAAGGCTTAGAAAGGTTAGGATCAAGTGTAAGAAAAGAGCTACAAGAGCAGTGTATTAGAACTGCTTAAGCACATGTAATACCACAACTGACAATATACCAAACTGTTAGATGAGAAGTATCTGCTTGCCCCTAAAATCACAGCCGATCTGGCGATGTCCTACTCATTAGTCTAGTAATTATTGCACGTCCAAGATTTATATCTTAATGTGAAAAAATTGGTCAAGAAGATATGTAAATCAAAATGATATTGCTAATGGAGTAACCTCTAATAGCAAGTACCCTCACGGGCAAAGTATAATTTTTTTTGGGCAGTATAGATCGAGGAATCCATTTTCATTTATTCATATTCCTCCACCCTCAAACACTTTTTATATGGGCAGTTCAGTGACATTAATGCAGTCCTATCTTCATCAAGGTGGTAAGAAAAAATCTAGATGAATCAGATCTGGCCTATTCACCAACTACACCAACTGCAGGTTCTTGTAAGCTTGAACCCTTCTATAAATAATATCGAATCTTCAATTCCTTTCTCGAAAGCAGAAAGATCACAACTAAACCACAAATCTATTAAAATAATTCAAGACAAAGTCCCACGGTCTCAACTTCTGAAGACCTTTTCGTTGCCACTTGGTATCTTATTATAGACAGGCTAAAAGCATTAAAGCAATGCAAGTCGGACAAAACAATTGAGTAATCTAAACACGTAACGAAATGATCTTGTGCTAACCTTCAAATGAACTTCACCGAAAGGCTTGCACTGCCTTCTACCATTATTGCTCCAGCTCGCCTTCCTCATGTACTTCACCGATTCTTCTCCAATGACCCTAATGCTCTTCTCCCTAGCTGGACTCATCAGAATCTTGTCCGGCCCGTGAACTTTGTAGTAGGACAGCACTCCGTCTTCAAGCTCGAACCACCGCGCCCTCCATCCCTTGCCATAATTCACCCATTTATACAGAACCCCAGCAATGCTGCCACTCAACCCACCGTTTCCGCCAAAAACCTTGGAATCCCTAGCTGCTTCAGTGACGGCGGCGTCATTGCCAGACTCAGCCACACTCCTGTCGAGCTCAGCTACAACGGATGGCAGGTGCGGTACGAAGCTCGACTTTGTGACGGAATTAATCGCCTTAACGGCTGGATCCGCTCCGATCTGGCAACGATCGCGATCGATCGAAACAGGAGCAATGCAGCAAAGAGGATTCATCCCCTTCTCCTCTAATCAGCATTCACCCACCGATCGCGGCAGAATCGACCGTACGGGCCGGATTGGCAGTAATGCAGTACCCGATCGGAGCTTGATGCCGGTAGGAGCAGGAGAGCAGTATATGACATACGATGGCAGAAGGGAGACGAAGATGGAAAGGGCGAGAGAGAAGGAAAGATGCGCAAAGGACAGTTAGGAAGCAGTGGTATTAGCAATAATAATAATAGGCCTGACAGTGAAGTAGATGCAGATCTAATTAATATAGGTTGGTCAGTAGAGCAGAGCAGCGTAGGAGCAGAGAGTAGTATAGTTGCAAGCGCAGCAAGGACGATAATGGTGGAAGGTAGAGAGAGATAAAGGCAAAAGCAAGCTATTGAGAACTGCAAAACTTCATTAATGGCGGATTAATGCAGCATTTACTATTTGCAGGATTTTTCCTTTACGACACCATAACGTAAAATTACTTAATCCAATTGGCAATTACAGTAACTATATATATTATCTAATCAGGAGTAACTAGAACTCCGACCTTCCTATCAATGCTTTTAATTGGGTCTAAGTCGAGATTGGGCAAACGGTAATTATATTAATAAAGTTATCACATTAAATTTATTAAATACGAAAGAATATATTTAATAAATTTACATCTCTATTTTCAAATAAAAGTACGATATACGTGTTTATTGTATTTGTTATGTATTATTGTGTTGAATTAAGGTTAGTTGTTATGTTTATATTAAAATAAGAAACTTCTATAGTTGTCATATTTAATTGTATAAATTTAATGGGTGTTTGGTTTAAACTTTAAACATTATCTTTTGCTTGGGAACATGTTCCAAGGTCCGCCAACTCTTGCGCGGACTGGTTAGCAAAGAATGTTTTATCGGGGTTGTGTCATTTGGATTGGGTGTATACACCTCCAATCTCTTTGTTACGTTGTATTGTATCGGATAATGTTTTGAACTCTAACCCGATTTCGGGTGCTTGAATGCATTATGAAGTTTATTGGCCAAAAATAAATAAATTAGTAGTAATATTTAATTTAAATATTGAATCGTACTAATTAATATATACATATGTATTAGTTATGCAATTTATTCTCTCACAAACCAACTTTACTCTTCTACTATGCCTAATCTCTCATTATTCAATAATAGTATTTGATCTCTTATTGAGAATTATATCTTTATCGTGTTACATATATATTGTGATTGATACATAAATATAATTATGATACGTACTATCATTAGTATTATTTTACTATATACAAGTAATAACAACAAAATTATGTGAGTATTCATATTGTATATACAAAATTATTAACTCTATATGTAAATAAAAAAATTAATACATAACAAAATAATAATAAACATAATATAATATAAATACGAAATACTAAATTTCGATTCCTTTATTACACATGGCACGTTATTTTTATCACTCGAAATATTAAAAGTATTAAATAATTATTGTGAAACTGACTCAAAAATTTGTTGAGAAAAAAGTATTGAAATTAAGATTATCATTTTGGATTCACACGTCTAACTAATCGACCCACATATTTGGCCATATATATATTATTTTGCACGTAATTTGTAAAAATTTAATTTATAACTTATCTTTTTTATTTACACTGCAGGTCATCGAATTATGTATAGTACTAAATTTCATGCTCTAATTTTTCATGTCCACTAATTAGTTACATGTGAATGTTTGTTGTCGTGCTTTATTATTATTATTGTACGTGTTTTAATAATGTTGGATTTTTTTTTTATAATTATGAAAAAAAATATCTACAGGTAATAAACTTTTCACTCAAGTTCAAATGACAAAAAAAATTAACTAACTTTAACAATTATCGAAAATGAAAAATCAACAACGTATTTACGGAGCGTGTTAGTAGTTTCATTCGAAAGTGAGATATAAAGTTCAAAAAGATATTGCTGGTTAATCGTCATATCCGACATGATATCATCAACCGCATTTACTTATACGTCCGCCATGATATATCGTCCACATTTGCTTCTTTAACGTTGATGTTGTTTGGTAATGATTGACTAGATAGACATGTAACATGATCATCTCAGTCATGTGATGGGACTGTTTGGACTCTCTTTGGACAAGACTATACTGTGTTAAGACTGAAGAGATTCTTTATTATCATCTAATTGAAATTATTATAATCTCTCTCTCTGTACTTGTTTCTGATTAAGTTATAATAGCACGTTGAGAAATTAACTATTAAAATTTATAATTAATTTTAAATTTTTTGTTTATATATTTTTAATATTATATTATGTAATACAAGCATACAACAATTAATTGTGAGCACTAAAATACATTAGACTTTAGAGTTTTTGAAGTTATTAAATATATTTTAATCTTAATAACTAATTTATTTATTCAATATCTTATTAATTTAGATAATGACGTGTATAAAATTCAGTTATTTTTAAATTAATTTTAAAGTTTCGGAAATTAAATGTTTAATATCTTTCTACCAACAATCAATTATGAATTTTAAAACAAAATAATAAATTCTATTTTTTTTTTGAAAAAATACGACAGTAATTTCTACTTCTGTTAAAATAAAATCGTTATCCCCGGGCTCATCCTACAAATGTAACAGTTTAATGTTCAATTTTTTTAGACTTTAATTGAAATTTCAGAAGATTATTGTAAAGTAGTTGAAATTGAACGACATTACCACTATACCAAGGCTTGGTGGTTCCTATGGGCAAAAACAGTTAGATTAAATTTTATTCACATTAACACTCTCTCAGCGCATAAGATAATTTCTGACGAAAATATGTCAAATTTAAAATTAATGTCCATTATTGCGGATTTCAGGAGACTCTTGATGCAGTTCGAAAGAATGAAGTTCAGACATTTTTCGAGAAGCAAATGTGGTCGCTCATATCATGACGGACATGACGATTAACGAGCGACATATTTTTGAACTCCATACCTCACCTCCGAAGAAAACTACTAACGTGCTTCATAAAGACGTTGATTTTTTATTTTCGAGAATTGTTAAACTTAGCTAGTTTTGTTTTTGTAATTTGAATTTGGGTGAAAAGTTTGTCACGTGGGTGAAAAGTTTGTCACCATAGCGGTTTTTTCCATAATTATCAAAATAAAAATCAAAGGCTTGGTCTTGGTGGTCTCACCAGCACATTCTTTTAAGGGCTGTTCGTCTTGTTACGATATGGAACGCAGTCTCAGACTATTATCCCTCCCCGAAACAAAACAAAACATTCTCCCAATCTCACATTCCCCTTAGTATTAAATTACGGTCATCCAAACAACCCCCTCCCTTACAATAGATATTCACTTTCACAAGGCGATACAATATCTTGAAAATTTAACGTCATTCACAGTTCAATACCCTCGAAATACCGAAATTAGTTCTACAAAACATGAGGTAGCATTACACACCTGGAACTGAAGAAATACTACTACTGCTCTTTTCCCTTCTTTCGAGCCAAAAATCGTTCTTTAGCTGCGGCAACTGCGTCTTGGCTTCTTTTATGATCACGTTTGGGCTGTTCTGCAGGCAATGGTTCTGCAGAAGCAGCAACAGAAGTTTTTTCTTGCACCGGAATGTCGGGAAAACGTTGAGCATGAACATCTTCACTCTCTGAAGTTGAAAAGTCGGGCGTCTTGGTCTGTTCTTGCACCCTTGAAGATTCTGCTCGAAAGCCGGGGTCCAATAGTGGTCTGCTTCCGGGCAAAGCAGCTGCAGCCGCATCCTCAGGCTTCACTGACTCGGGATGATTCTCTGACTTTTTCGATTCAGGATGCTTCTCTGGCTTCTTCAAGTCGATCGATCTTGCACCAAAACCAACATCTTTTCCTATGTTGAAATAGAAGTCGGTCAAATCGTCCTTCTTAGTAACCTGTACAATAATAATCTCAATTTTAATCTACGATTTTATGATCTCAAAGATTCAAAACCTAGTAAAATCTTAAAGTGAGTAAATTCCATAGAAATCCAGATCATAAAATTCTTAAAACCCGATTTTACTTTTATATCAATACTGACTCACTAAGCAAGTATAAGTTCAAATTTTCATGTACGAATATGTACATGTTTTTCTAATTTATAGTTACTGTATTAGAATTATTACATAATAACAATTCTACAGAGTATGAAATCTTACAATTTGATGATTCTGAGTGCACTGAATCTCACCTATTTTACTCAAAATTTCGATTTTGAAAATCTTGCTTATGGATTGAAAAGCATAAATTGCACAAAGGAAAGGGCAACATAACTTGTAACGGCAGAATGGCTTAACAAAGAAGAGGCAGAACGGAACGGAACTTACATCTTCTTTCTCTTCGCGAAGCTGTCGGATTCGTTCCTCTTCCATCCATTTAGCTTGTTCTGCAAGTTTCTTCTTATATGCACTTGTGACGAATTTGTCCTTGTCGGCATACATGTGATCTTCTTTGCTCCTCTCTTTGACAAGCTTCTTCTCATATACAATTTCATGCTCCCTTTGCCTTTCTTCAGCCTTTTTCATCAAATTCATTATATATTTTGACTGCAAAAGAAAATGGGTTTGCCCATTAGAGACGAACCAACACAATCATAACTTCTAACAGAAAACATTTCACTGAACTAACACTAGAAAAACAACACGCAAATTTAATTCAGAAGATTACATAACATATATGTCCGAGTTGTCCTTTTAGTACATTATTATTGTTATATTATAACGTTGAAGGTGCCATTAACAATGATGAAAATCCATTATTCTGAAAAGGAAGTGTTTGTCGAGTATGACACAGATAAACCCTAACCAAATAGCATGAAAAATCATACCTCCATGAAGGCCAATGTTCAAGACATGACTGTAAGGTGTCTCCAGAAGTTGGCTAAATAAATATCCAATCTTTCTATCAACCTATCAAGCCTTAATAATTATTCAGTGATCGAGTAAAGTGCCCAGTACAAGGAGAATACCTTTCTCTCAACTCGATCCTGAGCACGAGGACGAACAACGTCCTGCTTCATCTCATCGTATACTGCATCATAATCAAAAATTGATGGATCTTCTTCAAGCATCTTCTTGTGCTGCTCCTCGATCTTGCCAATAGAAGATTGAATAGAGAAATCAGATTCTCTACATGCCAAAGCATCAATTTTGAGAGAGAAGCAAATTAGGGCAAAACGACTTACCTCCTTCATAGCCCTATTCTTGATAGCTGGGCGAGACACCGCTCTCTCAGTATCTTCATCGTCATCATCGTCACGGAAACCGGCCGGTGGTGGAAGAGGCGGTCTGCCTCCCTGCTTCTTCTTCTGCGACGCAGGAACCCTAAGCTGCAATCCGTACTTCTTCATAGCTTTACCGCTATAAGACCTCAATACAAAGTGCAAACAGCAGCTTAGATCATCAATGAGCTCAATTGTTCAGAAATTTCGAGTAACTGAATCGGAAAAGTGGCTTCCGAGGCTTGAGTTTTGCCTCAATACACGGCGTTTCACGGCGGGAGTTAGCCACCTGAGAGACCTTTCCAGATAAGCGGTCGTTCAATGGAACCAGACTTCGGATCCTCCACGCCTCATTGATCTTGTTGGGAGATGATGATCGAGTACCCAATGGGCTTGGATAAATGAGCCCAGATCATGATGGGCCCTTTTCTCTCCATAGGCCCACATAATAGCATGCAAAACGACGTCGTATTGCTACGAGGCGCTCACGTGTTACGTCCTCCCTCGGTCCACATTAGGGCTTTGTTGTCGCTCTAGAAACTAGAACCCTTCTTAGCTTCCACACACTTCTCTTTCTCTTCGCCATTTCTTCAAATCGCGCATCGGACTTGAAGAAGAAGAAGACGAAGCGCACTGAGCGCTAACGCAAGCGCATCCGAAGCAAATGGCTTTAGCTTTCGATGAGTTCGGTAGGCCGTTCATTATACTGAGGGAGCAGGAGCAAAAGACTCGGCTAAGAGGTATCGATGCTCAGAAGGCCAACATTTCCGCCGGCAGAGCGGTTGCTCGCATCCTTAGGACCTCGTTAGGTCCCAAGGGCATGGACAAGATGCTCCAAAGCCCCGACGGCGAAGTCACAATCAGTAAGTACCCAGTTCTCCTGAGTTGCTGATCCTTGCCATTGTTGTGTGCGGTATGATAAAGATCGCAGCCTTCGACTATTTCCAGTCTGGATCTATGATCTCTCAGTATAAGACACTGAAAATGATGCAATATAATTGTCTGATCAGCTTGTCGTGGTGGTTTTGTCTCGTAATCTTTTAGATGCTGCAGCATAATGCAATAGTTGCGGTCTCATTTCCATGATTTACAGCTACATATGTTCTACATGATTGTTTGGCTTTATAGTTATTTACAGTATAGTAGGTTTACTTCATGTGGTATGAGTTTACTTACACTTCTGAGTTCGTTTTTGACAGCAAATGATGGCGCGACAATCCTTGAGCAGATGGATGTTGACAATCAGATAGCAAAATTAATGGTGGAGCTTTCACGGAGTCAGGATTATGAAATTGGCGATGGCACCACTGGAGTGGTCGTCATGGCTGGATCACTTTTGGAACAAGCTGAGAAGTTATTAGAGCGTGGAATTCATCCTATTCGAATTGCAGAAGGATATGAATTGGCTTCCAGAATAGCTTTCGAACATCTGGAGCGGATTGCACAGAAGTTTGAATTTGGACCTTCAAATGTAGAGCCCCTGATTCAGACCTGCATGACTACTCTGTCATCAAAGATGTAATCACACTTTGTTCTTTGCTGTCATATGTTTACTAATTGCATTCACTGATGAGTGGTTTGTCGTCATACATATGTGGTTGTACTTAGTTTAAACTGTTATGTTTATCCTTTTCAGTGTGAACCGTTGCAAGCGCAATTTGGCTGAAATTGCAGTTAAGGCAGTTCTTGCAGTTGCAGATTTAGAGAGAAGGGATGTGAATTTAGATTTAATAAAGGTGGAGGGGAAAGTTGGAGGTAAGCTAGAGGACACTGAGCTAATTTATGGAATAGTTGTTGACAAAGACATGAGCCATCCACAGATGCCCAAGCAAATTGAAGATGCCAAGATTGCCATTCTTACTTGCCCATTCGAGCCACCAAAGCCTAAAACAAAACATAAGATCGACATCGATACAGTTGAGAAGTTCCAGACTCTACGTTTGCAAGAGCAGAAGTATTTCGATGACATGGTTCAGAAATGCAAGGTATTGAGACATTCCTTTGACATCAATGCTTGAGCTTAGCCCATAATTCTTCTCTTGATTTTCCTCCGAACTACCTGTATATATATTGTACTAACCTCAGTTTTGTGTGCCTTTTTTTCTTCTTTCCTGGGAAGTTTGGTTTTTAATTACCAACATGTACAAAAAAATGGGTAGTTCCATAGTAGATTCTATTCAGGGCAATAAAGATGATAAATATATAATATCTAATTATAGTTTTTTACTAATCATCTTTGTTTATTTCTATTTGCAGGATGTTGGTGCAACATTGGTAATCTGTCAATGGGGTTTTGATGATGAGGCAAATCATCTGCTTATGCACAGGAACTTGCCTGCAGTTCGTTGGGTTGGCGGTGTGGAATTGGAGCTTATAGCCATTGCCACTGGTCTGCAACTTTATGCATTTCATTGTACCGCCTATGCTTCAGTTATTTTACACACTAAACTTGAACTGACCTTATTTTTGCAGGAGGAAGAATTGTGCCAAGGTTCCAAGAGCTGACACCCGAGAAGCTGGGAAAGGTACGTAAGACTCGCTTTTTTTTTAACTTACGAGTGTTGTGAAGAAAATGTGGAACGAACGAAAGCTCATTTACATGTAGCTAAAGATTGTTTCTCTAATTGCTGTTTGTGTTCCAAGTCTTTTTCAACAAAGATTGATTCTTTTCCATTCTACTAGGCTGGAATTGTGCGTGAAAAAGCATTTGGTACGACAAAAGATCGAATGCTATACATTGAGCACTGTGCAAATTCTAGGGCTGTCACCATTTTCATTCGAGGAGGTATAAGTTGCAAATTGGGAATTCAGTTGAAGTTGAAACCTTTTTTTTTTCTGACTTGAACTCCCTTGTATTGTCAGGTAACAAAATGATGATAGAGGAGACAAAACGCAGCATTCATGACGCACTCTGTGTTGCTAGGAATCTCATAACAAACAACTCCATTGTCTATGGTGGTGGTTCTGCTGAAATTGCTTGCTCGGTTGCTGTTGAAGCTGCTGCAGATAAATATCCTGGAGTTGAACAGGTGTACCTATCTTCTCTGATTCCTGCTTATAATTGAAATATCTTCTCTCTTTTTCGTGTGTGGGTTTTTTCGTTTTGAAATTTCCTCTTGCATTTGGACACAACAGTATGCAATCAGGGGATTCGCAGATGCACTGGATGCTATTCCCATGGCACTTGCAGAGAACAGTGGTCTTCAACCTATTGAGACTCTATCAGCAGTTAAATCTCAGCAAATCAAGGTAACCTTCTTGGATCCTGAAAATAACAATAATATCTACAAACACAAACTTGCAACGCATGCTGATGCAAATGATTAATAATGTAGGAGAACAATCCTTTCTGTGGAATTGATTGCAATGACGTGGGCACAAATGACATGAGAGAGCAGAACGTGTTTGAGGCCTTGATTGGGAAGCAGCAGCAGATCTTATTGGCAACGCAAGTCGTCAAGATGATACTGAAGATCGATGATGTCATTTCACCCTCCGAGTACTGATGACATTGTCAAGGCGTATTGTGTTTCTTGTTTTGCATTTGTCCTTCATTGCGTTTTGATGGATTTTCCTCAACTTTGATGTGACAGAGACGTTTGTATGACACCGTTGGGGCCTTTTCCTCGCAACGTGTCATAGTTGGATTTTGGGATGTTCTGCATTGTCTTATTTTACTCAAGTCTTTAAAGTCATGGCCCCAATGCTTGGTTCAGTTATATCTGCTGGGCATAGCAGTGCAAATGTTAGATCCAGCCTTGATACACCCATCTTGGATAAATTATAACGGACATGTAACACAGTGTACGATGTAACCAAATTGTAACACAGTGTACCCATATTGGATAAATTTCACTGATTTTATGGTAACACCAGTAATTGTAACAAGCCTAAGCATGTGGAAATAGGATGTTCAAAAGACAAAACTAGTTGCACTCATTGGCAGTATAGCTGCACTACCTACTGAGCAGCCTCAATCCATACTAATGGTCACTCTTAGGGCTGTCGATGGTTAGAGTATGGTACGGATATGACAAATACCATAATCATACCATATTTTTATACCACATATCATAACCATTACGGGTACAATTTTCAATGTCATAACCATTAAAATAACCATGGTTATTAACCATTGTTTTACCCGTATACCCATATTTAATGCACATGTAATATAATAAAAGATTGAAAATTTTATTTTTAAAAATACATAAATCTATATTGTCAACAATAAAAATATATAAAACTAACATCATGGTTATTTATTACGTGTATATACAGTAACTTCCATTATTTAATATATATTAGTTTATTAATAATAAATAAATATTATATTTATATAATAACTATGGTTATAATCACGAGTATAACTCAAATACCGTAAACATAACCATTATGGGTAGAAAATTCATCACAATAACCGTACCGCACTATAATGGTACGGTTAAGCATATTAAACAGTAACGGTTATAATCATGGTTATGGATTTTTCACCACACCATTGCCGATCCTAGTTTCTCTCACGGAGGGAGTGAATATCAAACCTGTGCACGTCGACAGTGAGCTGCAACTTAATGAATGATACTTTCCTCTGCTAAGTGCTAAACTGCTTTGTGCTTGAGTTTGATAATCTTTCTTCTCTATGTCCTCTTATCGCTAGCTAAGCTGCACATGTACAATGAAGTCTTCAGGAATATTAAAAAAAAAGAAAAGGTTACAATATATATATAGATAGATATCATGCAGAAATATAAATTACTCATTTTTCATCTTTCCAACAGAAAAACAGAAAAATATGACCAAAAAAAAAATTAAAAAAATAATGAAAAGAAAGATGTTCAATTCATAATGGCTTGACAACAGTACCTTTAATTGAGTTTTATTTTTTTTGCTGATCGTTGGTCCCTTCTTCAGCCATGGGACTAGATGAAGCGGCTTCACTATTTTCCACTTGATTTGATAGAACAGTATGAGCTTCACTGACTTTGGGGCTAGATGGCTCACCGTTCACAGCAACAGCACCATTTCGGGAGTCCTGTGGAATAGACTCATTTTGAAGCTTACTTGTTCCTCCATTGACAGATTTTGATATTAAATTGGCTACTTCGTCATTCTTTTCATTGGAGAATAGAACTGCTCCTTCAGCAGCTTTTCTTTCTCAAGTTTCCTTCTTTCCTCTTGTTCCTTTAATAGCCTAAACCTGAAAGGAGACCATCAGCTTCTTAAGAACTACAGACAGCTAACCGAAGTCTCTAGAAAGGCACTAAGTATTTCTGGGTGGGTCTCAATCAGAAAAAGGCTTGTACTAATACATTCAGCAACTTAAGCAGGAAAAAATTAATTCAAACCTTTCGCCAGGACGTGGCCCTTCTGGGGTCAACTTTTCTTTTGGTTTCTCCCAAACAGTGCAATCAATGGCAAGGAAAAGATAAGAGGAGCAAAGTGGGGCACCCAATATGAGGCTCATGTCTGACCACTGAAGCTCCAAGGGATAAGAGAAGAATCTAGAAAGAGAACAGTCCTCATTCATCCTCAGACCAACCTTCTTCTTCTTCTTCTTCTTCTTCAAACTCCACCTTCACCAATCTCTTCAATCTCCAAACAGAGCACGGCAATGGCGGCAACAACCATGGCCATTCTCAACGTCAAGAGCTTTAAGGCACCACCCACCACCAAAACCGCCTCCCTACTCCCAGTCACCACCCTCCCCCAGGGCCTGACCATGTCTTCGAACCCACCACTAACTTCCCTCTCAGCCACAGCCATTGCAGGAGCTGTCTTCTCCACTCTCAGCACATCTGAACCTGCCATGGCTGTTCAGCAGATTGCAGAGATCGCTGAAGGAGGAGACAACAGGGGGCAGCTGCTGCTTATTGTTGTGGCTCCAGCGATCCTCTGGGTTCTGTACAACATCCTCCAGCCTGCTCTAAACCAACTGAACCGCATGAGGAGCGCCAAGGGGGTCATTGCAGGGCTAGGGCTCGGAGCTCTTGGAGCCTCGGGGTTCATGTTCGCTCCAGAAGCCTCCGCTGCCTCAGAGGCTGCTGCTGGGGACAACAGGGGGCAGCTACTGCTCATCGTCGTGGCTCCGGCGATCCTCTGGGTGCTGTACAATATCTTGCAGCCTGCTCTAAACCAGCTAAACAGAATGCGGAGTGACTAACGACCCAGGTTTTTGCCAAAAAAAAAAATGAATCTTTCTTCTTCGTCCTCTAGATTTCATCTGTTGTTCACTGTAGGGAAAGTTGTATCATTCATACCCTCAGGGACATGATAAATCATGTATACTGATATCTGTCTTTCATTTCTTGTTTGTGCTTTTGAACTTCAAATCTATATTCATAATCTCATAAGCATATCATACCTGGGAGTTGAGCTGTTGAGGAGCACTGAATCCCTTGAGAACTGGAAACCGCCCCTTAAATCAAGGATCAGTATAATGCGTCAAAGGAGATAAAAGAAACATATCAAATGAATGGCTCCACTTACTCAATTTGACATATCGATCCAAAATCATCTCCAAGAGAATTCAGTTCTGACAAGTCTAACACCATCGACCTGGCTTTTCAAATCTATAACTTCTAAAGTATACGAACATAGTTCTGGATTGTCAGGATTCCCAGACACGGAGGTATCATGAGCTATAGGAGTCAATTTTCCTTTGAAGCTCTGAGGTTCAGACACTTTATCCGATTTCCTTCCGTTTTCCTCGTTATCAACAACATGAACAATGTCATGCATGTGTCCCAAAGCGTGTTTTGTATGTAGAGGCTCATCCATCATGTTTCGGGAAGTTGATGCTCGGTTTCTTTTTCTCCTCTTTTTTGCGTTAAAATTAGTATCCCCTAAATCATCAGTTTTGTCCGCAGACAAGACAGCAGAAGTTGCATTCATGCTTTCTGAATACTCTCCTAATGTGGAAGCTGCAAAAGCACGCTGTGAGGGTTCAATCTCAGGTCGAAGCTCATGATTTCTTGCAATCATAGGCTCTAAACCCTCTAGAAACTTGACTTAGTGACTGCTTTGCTGATTATCAGCAAACACCAACAACTATATCAGTTGAACGCTTATTTGTTAATGCAAGGGGTGTACGCAAAAACCCAGACTCTGGTTGCTCAACTCGTTTGGAGATATCAACCGAAAGAACGGAGGACCATTCAGACAAGTCACATTGAAGCACAAGAACGGAGAAAGAACAAGTAGTTTATAGGCAACCAACCATGCAAAGAACAAAGTCTCGACAGACCACGAACAAAGTTTGGAAAAGTCAGAGATTTAGGCGGTCATTAAACTACCTTTCATGTTGGTGACTGTGTCGGAGATGATCATCGCCAGACGCCAGGTTGGTGTCAATGTTGGTGTTTATGAACACTGCATGGCGACCGGAAAGCATAGTGCGTAATCTAGTCAAGACTCTCCAAATTTTGGCAGTGGCCTCGTTTCAGCCTTCTGCAGGTATAATTTGTGGAGCCAATAAATCAGTATCCTCTACAGATTCAATTCCATAAAGTAAGAGGTGAATCTGAAGAGTAGCCAGTGGCTTAAAGCAAGTTTCTACTTTTAACATAGCGGGGAGGGACAATAATAAACAAATCTCAGCATTCTACAACCGAAGAGTGATTCTTCAACATGGACTCGGAATCGGAGTCGGAAGCGAACCTTAATGACAAGATGATTGAAGATTCCGCTGAGTCACTACAAGCAGATGAAATTCGAACAGAATCGCTAGAGGAACAGTGAAATCAAAATGCTGTGATAACGAACCGAAGTGCCATTGCGGCAATTAAAGGGCGTCGAAGAAGAAGTAGAGGCGCGCGACTTAGGTTTGTCCACGAAATGGACTCGTCAGTTATGCGTTACGAGAAAGAATTCGTCCGTCTGTTCGCCGGGAGATGGAGTCTAGCGGGAATTTTAATACAAAAACGGTTAAGTAAAACTACTAACGGTTAATTTATCCATGAAACCTTGTACTATCATCAATTCTCCAAATCACCCACAGAATTCTGAAACAACTCATTTAACCCCTAAAGTATTATACTTTTAATGTAAAAACAAAAAAATTGAAATATGTGGCTGCTGGGATTCGAGCCCAGGTCTCCACGGCCACAACGTGGAATTCTTACCACTAAACTACAGCCACAATGTTGAAAGGTAACACTACTGTAGTAACAAAACATCATTCCAGAGAGAAGAACTTACCATATAAACAAAATCAATTATGTCAAATTACAGTCATTTTGTCACTTTTAACTCAACTAATAGCAGTTTCCTCTAATTATTTCGAGATCCTGCAATTCCCCAAAAGAAAATTACAGACCGGTTTTGATGTCCCTGATATCTACTTGGACAATTTGGCCTCGTAGCGCCACAATAACCCGCCAACCAAATTGTTCAGTGCATGGGAAACCACTGGCACGGCAACACTTCCTGTCACAACTGTTGCATAGCCATAAGCAACCCCGACAAAGGTTGCCCTGAAGAACATATTTATAATCAAATCCATCAGCAAATGAAGCAGTTTATTATCTATAAGCATCCAAAGTTTTATGTTTTGATGACTAACCAAATAGCAAAGGAGTATTTTCTGCCACTGCCTAAGTGTAAGGCACCAAATATGGTAGCAACGACTAAGACACTTGCCCAGTTGAGTCCAAGTGCTGGTATCATCGCTCCTCGAAAGAGAAGCTCCTGTTTGAACCAAAATTTTTTGTTAAACATTTGAAAAGGAAAAAAAAACAACATTTTTTTGCATTGACAATAATTTTTTTTACCTCACTGATGCCAGGTAAGAATGCAACCACCAAGTAATCTAAAGGCTCAAGTGAAGTAAGAACCTGCACGAATTTAATGCTCTTCTGAAGTTAAATGCAGAAGAATAAGAAAAAAATGTTAAATACCAAGTAGCTACCTGAACTTTGGATGTTTTGCAATGAGCTACCCGAACTTTGAAAATTCAAAACGGGCTACCTCAACTTTGAAGAAGGTGCAAATAGCTACCTCCGTCCAATTTTCCGTCAACTTTTGACGGAAATTCGTCAAAAATTGGACGGAGGTAGCTATTTGCACCTTCTTCAAAGTTGAGATAGCCCGTTTTGAATTTTCAAAGTTCGGGTAGCTCGTTGCAAAACGTGCAAAGTTCAGGTAGCTCCTTGGTATTTAACCCAAGAAAAAAAAAAAAGAAGATTAGAAAAATTATCTCTGAAAAGTTTAGTTTAGTTTAGTTAGTACCTGCTGATTTGCAGCTTGACTAGATTCTGCAAAATCTGGCCAAGTCTTGAGTAGTACGTAACGAGATGATGAAATGAGCACAACGAGTACTGTAATCAACTCAAGATGCCACATCTCAAAACCAACTGTACACCAAGGGCTGGATTAAAAATGGAACTGAGAAAATTTGCAGCAAGAACAACAAACTGTATGATATGATCAACATTCTAGGTTTTTTCCCTGACATTTTGGATCGTGGAGTTAGAGAAATTAATCGTACATGATACTTGTGTAGTGCAGTCATTTACGGGTAATCCTTCCATGAATGCAGCATGTGATACCTGCAAGTTCCGATTCGAAAAATAATAGATTCTATGCTGAACAACAAGTGGAAAGATAAAAACACGGATCTTGCTCTTGTCATCAATGTAAGACAAGGATACGAACATGTAAGGCTCTTTGTTATACAATGACCCAGGAACAGACATTTGAAGGGTGTGATACTCAACGAAACTGAGGAGCAATATAATTGAACATATGAACTAACCAAGAACAAAAACAATTTAGCAGGAAAGTAAAGAAACTCGAATCTTACCTGCCGAATAATGATGCCAAGGGCAGCCAGTAAACCTGAAGTGACGGAGCATGCTTGAAGAACAGCTCCTCTAGAAGGGACAGAGATAGACACAGATGGTAGTGTTTCTTGTATATTAGAATTTGGGGATAATGGGCTCTTAGATGATGACCCGTTTGCTTGAAGTTCAAGAATTTCGTCCTTACTAGTTTCAAATGCAGCACCTTCCTTGGGTTTGATAAATCTTTTCTTTGAGTTCTTTGCTGCCATGAATTCAACTACAAAAGTCTGACTTTTGCCTCCATATATCTACAACCAAGAATCCAAAGTGTGAAATAGACGAAACGCTTAATTAACTGTACTTTATCGTTTAAACTCTGTTGGCGCTGCAGAAATTCGAAATGCATATGCTCAGATAGTGGATACCATTTACAAAAACAATCCACTAAGCTCAAAGTTGTACAAAGGTTCAAGAGGACAAGATCATTTTCTGTCGCTATGATGCAACAGATTTTAAATTCTTCACAATAAGAAGTTCAAACTTGGGATTGAGAGACTCACGCTGTAAGATTTAGCTTGTGAAACCAATCGAGCGCTATAGAGTCTCCAGATGGAGCAGACACCGCCAGTTCGAAAGAAGCAGGCATTCGTGGCCCAGCAGCAGCGTGTTGAAAGCGAAGCCATACGGCGTCCCTCCGGAACAGACAGACGCAGCTCAATCGATTACTGAATCGCTAAAAGGAGACCACACCCATTTGCAGCTAGGCTACCCAGAAGCCATCATAGAAAACTGCCGCTAGCGGAAAAAATTGGTGGGAGTGTAGTAAAGAGACGATGAACTCTCACGATGATGGGTTTCTTTAACTGATAAATCCAACTTCAGTGTAGTCGCGGAAATGGTGAAGCGAAGGCTGCAAATTTTGTGAAGCTGATTGATCCATCCACAACCACAACCTTTTCCTGACTTTGTTTATTATTTTTAAAATCCCCCCTACAGATGAAAAAAAAAATGGATGACTGAATGTAAACATGATTTGCAGTATTTACATTATTTGTAACCACCATGATGAATCACAAGTTTTAATTTTTATTTACAACCTCAAATCTATTTTTGATTTACCTTCAGATGCACGGCCGGATTTTCTTTATCTGTACAACATCAATCCGACAAAGTACGAAGAAACTCTTTAAAACAGGCATTCTTCATAGCAGAGCAAGAACAGAGCTTCAGGACAATCTTGTTGCAATGAATTGACATTCAGGTAGAAACTCCATAAATCTTGCTCGGAGACCGAAAGTGTTGTAAATCTCGAATGGATGGTGTTAATTGTATGCTTGGATTATTCTGAAGTCGTGACGACACTTTCAGATTGAAACTATTTAGAGGCACCCAAACTTTCAATCGGATAAAATCAGAATACTGAACTAGAACTTGAGAAGGATTGTGAATGTTTGAGATGAATTTTTGGATCTCACCTATGCCCAATTTATAGTGTTTGTCACACCCTCTAAATGAGACACTTTGCCCCTTAGAAGAGATACAACATCCCTTGATTTAAAGGATGCAACATTTCGGCCATACATGTCCTTTGGTTTCAAATTTTGGCTCCAAAATCAAAGGACACCTTAGGAAGATTCTAGCAATGGTTCGGCTCCTAGCCATGGTTCGGTTCAATACTTGATTCTAAAGCAAGTGTCCAAAAATCGGGAATTTTTTAGGTTAAAATGTTAAGTCATTAGTTCCAAAAATTCAAATTTATAATGAATTTTTAGAATAGTGACCCCAGCCAGGGGCGCTGCCCCTTTGACCCCCATTGCCTCATCTCTAATCAACCGATGAATCTCCGATACAATGAATCATAATATATTTAAACAAGCGTGCACTCCGCACCCTCCTAACTTGTTTAATGAGATACTATAATCCCATTGGTCAACTAGTCAATCCAATTACACTCAAATATATAACAGAGAGAACAAAACACAAGCACTTGTCTCCCTGATACAATCATACCTCAATCCAATCATCAACCACACATAAACAGTAATGTGCCAGAAAGAAAAGCAGTTAATACTCACAAAGTGTTGGCATGCTGAAGTAACAGATCATTGGTCAACAACACCTAGTCCGCCATTTTCACAATAACATGGGAGAGGGACAGCAATGCAAAAGGAAAAAATATAGCTCCATTGAAAAGACACGTGTCATGTTACACAGAAGCATCATCCCTGACATACAAATCTACACTAGTGAACGAATACTGTACAATGCCCTTCTTTTCAGCTTCAACTTGGTCAACGTAAAAAATGTGAAATGGAAATCAACAACACGACTCTTGACTAAAGCTACTAATATTTTGCATTCTCCAAGACTTTCCAGTCATGCATGAACTGAAAATTAATTACCTCCTTTTCTGTATGCATATATATTCTTCACAATAACGAACCAGTAGCTCGAAAAAATTCATTTGCACTGCAATGTCTAACATTGAATAAATAGGGAAGCATTTTCATAAACAGTTTTTCGGGGAAGCGAAATCACTGAAGCTCTCATGCCTCTTCTGCTGCTGTTGGTTTTAACCTTCATCGAGCAGTTGTCATCGTTTGCATTGCTTAAGTTCTTCTTTTGAGATTTCGTGTCTTGAGTTGTGGCGTGCAGAGGCTTCGGTGTAAACTTAGGTGATTGAGATCTTGTTCGAGTTTTCTGCAGACAATGTTTCCAATTGGAATATACGACATTGGTGATTTAGGCTTCATAAAGTACCGTTTTTTGGTCATATGGAGAATGTACCTTGCAACTTCCATGAATCTGGATTTTTTCAGCATCGTTGGAATTCCTCTTCTCTTCTTGCTTCTGGAAAAACTGTGATCAAGGAAATGTAAGCGATACAGAAGATAGTGAGGGCATAAACATCATTCTGCTTTCAAGAACATACCCAGATGGAATTTTTGTTGGCAGTGTCATTTTTCCTAAATTTTACATCTACCGATAGTCCATGGTTCATTGTTACGTCTACTGTACATAGCTATAGATATAATAAGTTCTTACCTCTTTACGTTTTGCTGCTCTATCTTCACTCCTAAACCTAAATGGAGTGCAGGCAATTGGATGTACTTGTGGTTTGAATGCGTTTGCACTTGGAGGTTTGGAGTTTCTGCAAAGCGTATTATTTATTCAGGTTAATAATGATATTGTACGACTCCGATATTTACGAGCAGTTTCTGAAAAAAAAAAAACTCACTCCTTAGAATGGAGATGTGAATTATTTTTGGATGCTATTGATTCGCTTGTAGCTTCTCTGTTCTGCAAGGGTCTAGTCCTGCTAATTAAACAACATACATTACATATCAGAAATATGATAGATCACCACAGAAGAAAAGTTAATGTGATTATTTTATTTCATATAAACTATTACTACAAAAGGCGACCTGCAATGCAAATACCTTCTTGTTTCTGATTCTTCTAAAGTAACCTTTGCCTTTGCTTTCGAACCAACTGAACTGAGGTTTGGCTTTAGATCCACGGATGCCTGCATTAGAAGTACAGCAGACCTAATTTGACGTGTCATGCAAAAGTAGCAAAATGATAGGCAAACGTATAAATGCAACCAAGCAAAATGTACCCGAGTTGGAGTCTTTCGTGAAACCAAACTTTCCCTTTGCAATTTGAGTGAAGCGGTGATGTCTTTTATTTTCTTGATCTGTTTAAGAACTGGAGACATTGCTGTACTGGTACCGAGAATTGAGGAACCAAAATTCATTGACAAGTGAACAGATTTTGAAGCCAACTTCTTATTGTCTGATAAATTCACCACAGGCCTCTTCTCCTTGCTTTGAACGACATTGTAATTTCCTTTCCTTGGTTGGATCAATTTGGCTTCTTTGGCATCAGGTATCAAAAGCATCGAGGAAGAAACCACCTTTTGTTCCATCTCCTCTCTAGATGAACTTGAAATCTGTTGATTAGCAGAACAGGCAAACATTTACTCAAAATTAACAATACAGCAACATGTAAAGGTAAGATCTATTATCGTGGATACTAAAATGGTAACAATTTAAATTAACAGTCAGCTACCTTATCAATAATTTTTTTCTCCAGTGATCTATTTGCACATTCTGAACCATCAATTTCTGTTGAATGCTGGGGTAAATCATCCTCAATAAGACCCTGTTCTGAGGATTCTGTTCCTGATGCCTCAACAGTTTCCGATTTGGATATATCAAATGTGGGGCTCAGATTATTCAATTGATCAGTAAAATCATCTATTGCTACAGTAAAATCGTCTTCTTCAATCTGCTCATCACTTGAGACAAGCTTTTCTTTGGTTGCCAACTCAGGTTCAATGGTGAAAATGGAACTGCAACAATCTGGGGTTTGAATTATAGAAGTTGCAGCATTTGCTTCCTTGGTGTTCGAGGGTGGTGTTTGCTTCATGACAGATTTCTTTCTGTAATGAGCTTCAAATAATGCTTTCTTCTCGGCAACAGATCCTGGTCTTGCAAATCTCTCGATCTCCTCCAAGTGACGGTTTCGGGAGAAGGAAGACCATTTATCCCACGCCAAGGGCTCCACCATATGTCTCCCAAAAGATATCGATTCCGTTAGAGCTCTCATAGGATCTCCCTGGATTTATATATGTAAAAATCTGCGATTGATTAAAGCATGTTCACGCAATATGATATTTCAAATATTGCTCAATCAGAAAATTCACGAGCAGTACTATTCAGTCAAGCAGTCACTGAACAATATGAAAACCAGCTGCATTAGTAGGTAACGGCTATGGCGCTCCCTCCTAACCTAACAATATCAAAACCTAACAGATCGGGACTAGGAGTGACTCTTACTAACCTAGTCAGCATGCCTTTCTAATTCAATCAGTCACCCAAACCAAATTCAATCTCAATCCTATAAATGCACCAGATGAACTGAACTTAGCAGCTGATACGTAATTTCAAGAAATCATCGATTCATCATTTGACCGACAAAACGATGCAGTAACTCTCATCTGAGCACTCTGAGACAGCAAGATTGAAGAAAGAAACCAAATCTTTGAGTTCAACAAACAGACGCAATCAATCGACTTACCACTCTGAATTCGCGGGAAGCTTCAGAAGGATGAAAAGATGATCGCATAAGGCAAGCGCATTCCGCCATTGGAAGCTCTATCTTTCCACTTCCGTCTTCTTCGAGCTCAGCTCAACGCTAGAAGTGATCTCCCATCTTCTACTTTGAATTCAGTCAAAAACTTACTTGAAACTGGTCCACTGACCACTTAAGCACGATAATCACCACCAACTTTAACTGTTGATTTTCGAATTTGAACGAGATTCCACAACCAGAAAGCTGAAAGTATAAAAGGAAGCCTTCCAAAGCTCGAAACTTTCTCTGTTGAAGACGATTGGATCTGGGCTGCTGCTGCTTTGCTACAAGAGGTTGGAAATCTGGGTCCCGTAAGGTTTGAAATTAAAGAGCCTCCTAAGTCCTAACGACTATTTCCAAATGTAGATGGGAGACGGACATTGCGTCAATTTATTTAGTTATTATCAAGACGCCTTCATTTTAATTAATATAAATTTTAATTAATATATAAATATTTTCGAACGTTAGAATAATTTGGTCATCCAACGGGGCTTTGGTGTCCAATTATTGTCAATTGCACTCTAAAGTTTGCATTGGGTACATTTACACCCTAACATTTGCGGCATGTTCTTTTCACGGAATGGAAAATGAATTAGGCTTACGGATTCCGTAAGAAGTTGTTCTTTTCGCGGAATTGCAAAAATTTGGCTTACGGATTCCGGGCGGGGTAGACTTAGACATTCCGTGTGAAAAGTTCGGAATTCCTAAGCCGGGCGCGCTAGGAATAAGGAATAGGAGGCGAAATGATCGAAATGCCCTTAATTTAAAATTTATATTAATTCAACAATTTTATCTTAATTAATAATTAATTAAATAAGTTATTTTATTTTTTTAATTATTAATTAATTATATTATAAGTTTTTATTATTCTTAATTTTAAAATTAATTAATACAAATTATATATATTATATACTATACATGTACAAGGATGGGCTAATATGTCATTTTACCACGTTCCATTCTCTTTCCATATACAACAATTCCACCAAAGAAACTAGGGGTGAGCGGTTCCGGGTACCTTGTAAATTTAGGGGTTCCCGGAACCTACCCAGTTTAATACAGGGTATTTAATTTTGGAACCGGAACCTACCCATTTAATTTTGGAACCGGAACCTACCCGGAACCTGTTTGTACAAACGGTTCCGAGTACCCTGTTAGGAACCTGTTTGTTTTTCATCCCCGTTTCGGTTCCGATCCGGTTCCGTTTCGGTTCGGTTCCGTTTTGGATATTTATGTTTATGGTAAACAATCACAGATTTGATAAATCAGCAAATATAAGGCTGCAAGCCTGATAACATCATTTCATTCCTCAAATACCAATGCCTATTTACTTAAAACTATGTTCTGACACAGTGCTTAAGTACAAAGCTACAACATTTTGCATTCAAGCCGCTTGTGGTCTAAACAAGTTAAAATTAAGGAAACTATAGATTTGCTAAAAATCCAAGGAAACAATAACAAACGACATTAACTCTGACTTGAATCGAAATTAAAATATCTACTTACTGTAATTTTTAAAAAAAAAATGACATATATACTTTTCAAAATTCCTCCAAAATCTATCATATAAATCCACTTAAATGTATTAAACAACACAATTCAATTATGACATATTTGGTTGTAGAAAAAATGATTCTCTCCATGGATGTGTTCTTAGTTTCAACTTTTTTCATAAGTAATGTCATTGCTTGATAATGATCACTTATTTTCTTTAATAACTTAAAATTTTAATTTGAACCTATAATATACATTTGGAAACGATACCAACGAATGAATTTGACTGAGGAATGTTTGCACTGAAAATACTCATATTTAATTACTTGTGTCAACGGACTGCATGGATTCTTGCTAAAAAATTGGGTTTATTGGGTCAATCTACGCTCGATTCCGACCATGTCAGAACTCCCGATGCTGGATAGAGATTGACTACTCAAAGTTGTATAGTTGCGATAAAAATTAGTCACTGAGAATAATTTGAAGAGAGGAGAAAAAGGAAGGAAGAAATATTTGATATCGAATCAGCAACATAGAAAAACAACATCTACAACAAAACAAAACAAACATTTCTTTGTTTCTTCTTCTAATGCTTTTCAGAACGCCCATCCATCCATCAATCTTCATCAGACCCAATCCTTTGCTTCTTCCACTTATAAGCAGCTTCCATGATCTTCAAGTTTGTGGTCTGAGCTTCTTCGGGGAACAGGTAGTCTATATACTCCTCAAAACTGCAGCAACAAAAACTACTACTTCTTTACACAGCAAAACACAAACATTCAGAAACACAAATATATAATCATTCTGGTTACATACCCTGCTGGACCATCTTCTGACACAATCGGTCTCTTCTTCTTCAGTTTCTTAGGCAGCTTCGACTGAACTAACCTCACGTCACCGTATTCACCTGAGCTACTCTCCATGTTTAGCCATTCTTCCAGCACCATTGCTCTTTCCTCCTTCAATTCAGGAGCTGATGTTCTCAAGTAGCTAACCGCTCTCTCAAACACACCTTTCAGTCATATCAGCATGGTCTATCGATTTAAAAACTCACTCTTTCTACAAAAAATGATTGAACAGAAAGAAAGAAAGAAAGACACATATCTCACCTCTGGCACGTTGTATGCATTGCTTCTTTTGCTCCTCACGATACAACTTCAAATCATCTTCAGACATATCTGCACTGCCTGATTCATTCTCCAATGCAGAAGCTTCAAACTTTGCATAACTTATCCACACCTTTACATGTTTAGTGCGGTCAAGAAGCCTCTCATATAGCTCTCGAGTTCTCTGGAATTCACCCTCTGATATCTCAAAGTCTATGTATGCCTGCCCAGCATTCAAACAAACAATGCCAGTACAAGTAAGTATACAGTGAAAGAGAGGTCCATCCGAACTAGAAAGTGACTGCAACCAGTATTGCTTTGAAAACAAAAAGATACAATACCATCCTTCCTTTGATCAAAAATTGGCATTCAAAAGACATTATCATGGAGACATTTAATGATTATTTGAAAAGTCCAATGAAATATAACAAGATCATTAAACATCAAGAAAGTTTGGAGGAGGTTACCTTCCAAAGCACTTCAGGCATATCCAGAGCAGGTTGTGATATTGCCAACTCAAAGATGGATCTGGCACGTTCAATTTCATCAAGAGATATTTCTAGTTCAGCATATTTTCTCCATGCATAACAGTTCTCTGTTGACCATTCCAGATATTTCTCATACAGCTTCCGACAACGGTCCATATTTCCAAACTGCAGCTCTATTTCAATGTACTTCTTGAAAATCTGCAAAGTCCCCAAAACATAATCAGAACACAAACTCATCAAATAAATTATCCATTACTTTATACTTTAAAATAAAAGAAATTTTCAAGAGAGGTTATATGTAATCACAAAAAAACCTTGTCTTTAGGAGCCAGTCCAATCGCATTGCCAAGAATTCGGCGGGCAGACTCAAGACTCCCCTGTCGGATATCAAACTGGGCAGCTAACAGCCATATTTTTGCAAATGAGAACTTTCGGTGGGGAATAAGTTTAAGACACTCCCTGGCACGAGTTTAGTGTCAAATAGATGCTACCTAATCTGTTTATGATACTAAAAAGTACAATATTTTAAATAAGAGATCATGCATGGAAATGTGCAAAAGGAGGCAAAGAACAAAAAGATGGAAGCCCAACCAAACAATAAAACATCAGTAGGACAGTTGATATTAGTTCCTTATGAAAACAAAATCCTAAAGCTGTTTTTGCAACAAAAAGTTATCTGAGAGCAATGGTTAGGTACTTTCCATCTCATAAATGAATGCCTAATGTAGAAAGCAAGGTTAGAGTTTGATAATTTCCTTTACAAACTGAAAAAAAATTCCCATGACTGGACAGTCTGGACTGGTCATAGCCAATGTTGTTAAAAGCATTAGGAACACCAAGACGCAAAGGCCAAATATCACCTAATTGTTTAGGCACATAAAAGGCACTAGAAATACAATTAAACGAGACTCTCATACTATCATTAAACGAGACACACATAATAACTAAAAATACAATTAAAAATGATAATAAGACCTGCAAATACCAGTTATAATGCTTCAATCAAAAATCTAATCATATAAAAAAATAGCAAACTTATTTCTTAGTTTTTAATAAACTCTCTATCTAAGTCAACTAACAATAATCCTCATCACCATATAAATTATCGATATAATAAGTATGAGACAGATGAATTACGAGGTTTACAAATTAAATAATGAGAATGAAGAAGACAATTGAGATTTTTGAGATGACAAAGATTATGAAAATGATTAGTTGACTTTATGCTTGTGAGTTTATTAAAAACTAAAAAATACGGTGGCAGACTCTCTTTTCTATATATGATTTGAATTCTCATTGAAGCAATTTCTCTTTTCTATATGATTTGAATTCTCACTGAAGCATTATAAATGATATTATCATTTTAATACTATATAATATTTTATATATCAGGTGCCTCATTTTATGAGTCTAGTGTCTTTTGTGTGTTTCAAAATCAAGGTGATATTTGGCTTTTGCATCTAGGTAAGCCTAACGCTTTTAACCAATCTGCAACACATAACTACCATGGCAACGTTCTATGAGCTTGTCTAGACGACATGTTGAGTTAATTAATCTATATTTACGAAGAAGGTAGTCCCTAGAATCTCAAAACCCAACTACACGCTTCAAATGCATATTATGGTGGAACAGTAAAAAATTTGTGTCAACAAAGCTAATAACTAGAGAGCAGTTAATATAGAATTCACAGAATACGACTGATCTTAATAAGGGGAACATACCTATACACCTCACGACATCGCTCGACATCTTGGGCATCAAGCTCTTCATATAGAGCATAGTTAATCCTTTCAAATTAAAAAGAAAAATATAACTCAACTAGATATGAAATGCTAGAAAATGCATTAGGAGAGGGTGTAACTAGAATCAGCAACATACCACAAGTATATGTATCTTTGCCAGTACTGCTTCTCCTCGGCAGGAGGCACATTGGCAATAGCTCGCTCGTAGACATCCCGAATCCTCTCTTTATTACCAACACTTTCTTCCAAGCGTATATAATCAAACCAAGAATCATAGTTGAGAGGATTCTTCTTAACCTCATCCTCATATTGAAACCTCCTTTTACCAACTATAGCATCCTCAATCCCTTCTTTATCACCATACTGCTTTTCAAATGCAACAAATTTCCGGTAAAGATCCTCAGCTCTCCCCTTGGGGATATGATCAAGAGCATATTTGTAAATGCACCTAGCCCGCTCTATCTCTTTACAGCGCTCCTCAAATTCAGCAAAGGCCACAAACAAGACCTCTGCCTCCTCATCTTCTGAAAGCAGCAAAAGGGCCCTCTCATACACATTTCTACACCGAGCAACCTCACCATTCTTCATCTCAAATTTTGCATATCTTATCCATGCACTAACTCTTGGATGGCACTGGACAAAGCGCTCATAGATCCCTCTAGCACGCTCAATCTCATTGTACCGAAGTTCAAATTTAATATAGGAGAGCCATCCCTGCTGGTCAGGAGTCCAGCCCATCCACCGCTCAAAAATCTGCCTTGCCCCAGCCACATTCCCAAGCATCTCTTCCATGTGGATGTACTTGTACCAGAGCTGATCAATTCGGGGGAGAAGAGAGACGGCACGGTCCCAAATATTCCTAGCATGGTTTATGAACTTATTCTTCATCTCCATCTCTGCATACTTCAACCAAAGCGTGTGGTTTCTGTAATCGACTTCTAATGCTCGCTCCCAGATGGAACGAGCCCGAGCAAAGTCCTTCTGCGACTCCTCCCACTGGGCGTACTTCACCCAAACACCAATGTTCCATCTCACACGGCGTATCAGATCCTCAAACTCTTTCCTCTTTCGGAGTCGGTAGTCTGAGAGCTCAGAAGGGTCTGTTATTTTCTGCTTCGGAGGGCGGATTTCAGCTTCTTGCCTCTCACGTGCTTCCCTAAGGATTTGCTCCGCGGTGATCTGGATGGGCGCTGGAGTCTTGTTCTTTACCCTCGTCGGCCGTGGAAGCTTGACTTCTGTATCCTTCCGGGTCAAGTAACCCAAACTAGGATCCGACTCCCGAGCCATGTCTGTAAAATGCACAAAATGAGGGAGGAAGCCAGAAAGGAAACCTACGGTTTGCGACCGGCGACTAACCAGCAAAAATTGAGCTTACCGAAGGAGACTGAATCGACACGAAATCCCAATCAAACACCGCACGCCTACCAAACCAACACTACCAATCGAGCGAGTCGAACCTAATGGATCGATTGGGACAGTAATTTGTTTGTTTTTCTAGGGTTCATATCCTTCCGTCGAATAATAAAGACGGCGTTCTATACTTTGCCGTTCAAAATTATATACTCAAATTACTCATTGTAATTTAAAATATTATATGCATAAGAAATTCTACAGAAAATGACAAAGCAAAATCAAGAACAAACAAAATGAAGAAATATGTGAATTACAGGTACTAATCGAAAGCCATCAATCTCGAGAAATTACCGGAACTACGGCAGTAGAAGAGAGCGCACGGAGTTGCAGATGGTCAACTCGAGTGAGGGTTTAGTCGTGAAGACGCCTAGAGAGAACGAAAGGCTTTAGTCCAAAATGATTTCCGGCTTTCCAAACTTCTTCCGAGTGGGTTGTTGGACCCAATATAATACATTTTCTCGTTTATTATTTTTTACTTTCATAAGAACAATCTGATGAATTTTGAAAAGTATTTATGTCAGAAAAAAAAATTAAAAAAGTATATATGTAAAAAAAAAATTAGCAAAATGTGCATCTGCGCAGGTACCACCTGCGTTTTTCATTTTTTTTTTCGAAAAAAAACAATAACAAACGACATTACCTCTGGCTGGAAGCTCATCAATGAGTTTTGGTCTCCACTGCTGGTTGGGCTCCAACAACACTATATCGCCCCTAAATGAGAAAACACAGTAACTGAGACAACAAATAGCTAAGATTTCAAACTAAGTGCAAATTAGCATTATGATTTAGATAGGCTCAGATCACATAGGCTCTACTTTTGACAAAGAGGCTATCGAAAATATCATAGTCGATTGACCTGGGAGAGCAGATTGAAGCCTAGTTTGTAATGTCATTCACACCTTAACAAATATGCTTAGTTTGTAATGTCATTCGCACAAAAATGATTGCTCAAAATCAGATAAAGGCAATTCAATCGAAAATAATCACACTCGAAAATAACCAGCATTAATACAGCAGATGATAGCGAAGGTAAAAGAGCATTAATAACCAGTAGATGATACACGCTCGAAAATAACAAGCAGATGATAGTACAGGTAAAGCACAAACCTTGAGATCGATTCCGACAACGGATCCACCATTTTTAATAAAATTCACAAGAAAGAGACGTAGGAAGAGAGACAGGGGAGGCTCACCGTAGGAAGAGAGACGTGGAGGCTGCCGTCGGAGAGGCTGCGGTTGAAGGCGCCGATTGCTCTGATCTGTGAGTCTGAGGCTTAAAGACTGAAAGGCTGAGGCTGAAAGACAAGGCTGCGGTTCAACTTCTTGGCAAATGGCAAGGTTACGGTTCAGCTTCCTCCTTTAGCTTTAGGGTTTCTCTTTTTTTTTTTTTTTAAAAAAAAAAGAGAGAGAGAGAACCGGTTCCGGTTACTTAAGGGTACCCAGATAGGAAAATCGGAACCGGAACCGAATAAATAGGTTCTCAATTTTTTTTCCCGGAACCTACCCAATTTTTAAAACGTCTACCCAGAACCTACCCAAGGTGTCGGTTCCGGGTCCAAATGGGTAATTTGCTCACCCCTAAAAGAAATAACAGAATTCCTTATTCCATTCTATTTCATTCCACCAAAAAAACAATTTCATATTCTTATATTTTATTCCTTATTCCCTATTCCGTATTTATTATTCCGAATTCCATAAAAGACACGCCCTAAAGTTTAAATTAGAGTGTTGGGTTGGGCCGTATCATAATGCGCTTGATCAATTATCATGGTTTATTAGTGAGCTTGATGTATGCCACGTGATTCCTGTGCTTTACTTTTCTATATTATTATCTATCTATTAATTTGTTATCACCTCTATAATTATAAAAAAGACATGTTATGTGTATCTTAAAAAAAACAAAAAATCTCACAATACGTTTTAAATTATTTCTCACCTTCTCATTTTGTATCAAAATATTATTATTTACTGTCATACAAAAATGCTTTTTTCTTCAATATTTTATAACTAAATTAATTTTTGCTAATTAAATAAATACTAAATATATTTAAAAATATTTCATTCTCATTAATATAAAAGCTTAAAAATATGTCTAATTATTAAAAAAAAAACTATAAATAAATACTCATAAATAGAAATAGTTCATAAATCAGTGTCAACTTACCTATAAAACTATACTAAAATTATTTATTGAAAAATTATTTGTACATTCAGTTAAAAGTTATTTTAAATAAGTTTTACATTATGCAGTATCAATAATAAAATAAGGTTAAAAAAATATTAAATTAACAATTTACTTAAAAAATATTAAATTTACAATTTACAAGTCCCCTAGTATATATATTATTCATTATCAAGTTACTTGGAACTGAAGTTCCATTTAATTGTGATAAACGCGTTGTCTTGTTTCTTAAGCAACTTATTTCCCTTTTGACACATTCATATATAATTTGCTCATTAGGACAGAATTTATCCAAGTTAATATGTTCCAGCTTATAAAATTTAAAAATCCCATGAAATTATCTTTAAAATAATATATTTAGTTTAAAATCATAATTATCGGTTGTATAGCTTATTAATCAGTATGAAACTGAGTCTGAAAATATCAGAGCTGATTATAAACTTATTATTATGTATCAATCATAATTCATATGACTTAATATGTATTATTATATAAGTATTGTATATCTTAACTAAGACTACGTGTGTTTTTGTTTTGTAATATTAATTTATATTCTATAAAAAAAAAATGTATTATTATATTTCTTTATTTATGCACGTGCACTGTTGCAGGTTATTTCTGAGAATTTTAGCATTCTTTTGCCATGGAATCATATTCGAAGATTTTGACTTTGGATATTCATTCATCGTCGTGGGTGGCGGTTCTCCCTCCCCTCTCAATCTGCAGAGAGACCCAAACTACCGAGAAATTCTCACTTTCTCTCTGCAATCTCTCCCTTTCTCTGTATTCTCAGATCTTACAGTAGAGGGAATAACAAAAAACAAAGAGGGGAAAAATCCTGAAAGGATGGCGACTGTGTCCCCTCTTGCCAAGTATAAGCTCGTTTTCCTTGGCGATCAATCGGTCGGAAAGACCAGCATCATCACCAGATTCATGTACGACAAGTTTGATACAACCTACCAGGTTCATCACCGATCATTTCTCTTGATCCCTCGCCTTTTTGTGCTTCTTTTGCTTTCAACTGGCTTGGAATGTAACTAGAATTTGAGTTTATCAATTATCTAGGGCTTGAATTTCATGCATGCATTCCTTATCCTTCTTATTCAGTCTTATCCCGTGGATTGAGCGGTTGCGGCTTGATTTCTGTCTCTTAAGCTGAATGCAGATTGGAAGTTTCTACTGAGGCAATTAAGCTCTTCTAGTGAGGGAATTAAGTTTTGTTTTTTATTACATTAATTAGAAATCAAGTGGTTCATGCTGGAGCAAGTTCACGGCTATATCACTTGGAACGTATTAATGGAGTATTAGAATTCAACTCTCGACGATCATTTCCAGACGTTAATTTAACGTGGTTCCTTCTAACAACTAAAATAATAATAAAAGCTTGATGATCCTTTCTTCTCTACTTGCTTGAATCTCATAGAAATCTTATTAATGTGATGTAATTTTACATGAACTGCAATGAAGTATAATATATATTTGATATATGTACTGTATTTCCTCCGTCCGGGTAGGTCATTCTGCGCAATGGTGAAATATGTGTAGCTAATTAAGTAATTAACCATTTTAGATAACATGTTGGTGATGATTATCGAAGAATGAATTACTCAAATAGTCCAGTTTATGTTCGGTATGCAGGTACTTAATTACTTCTTAACAGTACTGAACTTATCAAAGAGGAGTCTCTTGTTTGATACTCACTCTACCATTAAGGGCCGAGCTAGTGTGTTTCTTGTATGAGAAGTTTGCTTGATTGACATCACATCACTAGCTTTAACATACTGTTTGTCAACAACTAAATAATCTCAGGCGACAATCGGCATTGATTTCTTGTCAAAAACAATGTACCTTGAAGACCGAACAGTTCGTTTACAGCTTTGGTATGTTTCAGTTCTCAAGTTTACAATGTCGCAAATGTTGAACATGCAACTGTAGTAGTTTGTGCATTGACTACCTTTCACTTAGGTTTTAACTAGCTATAATAAGCATTTTAGAGATCCTATACCATGATTTTCTTTTTTCTACTTTACCTTTGTTAACATAATAAATTATATGTGTGTAGAATTCCATTATGCTTATTTTCATTGTTCTGTTTGTTACTCTGTTACCCACTGTAGGGACACTGCTGGGCAGGAGAGGTTTAGGAGCCTTATCCCAAGCTACATAAGAGATTCATCTGTTGCAGTTATCGTGTATGATGTGGCGAGTAAGTACCTTCTTGGATCGGGATTATTTTTTAGATTCGTTATGAATGTATTACAAACTTTTCTTTTGAAACCTACACAGTACATTAAAACAACTCAACTTTCTTCAGATAGACAATCTTTCCTAAATACTTCAAAGTGGATCGAGGAAGTCCGCACAGAACGTGGAAGCGATGTGATCATTATCCTAGTGGGAAACAAAACTGACCTTGTCGATAAGAGGTAGCATATATGTTTCAGATGTGGTTGCATTTTAGATACGTATACTGTTTACATGATGTCTGTGAATGTGATCAGGCAAGTCTCAATTGAGGAAGGAGATGCCAAATCCAAAGAGGTGGGAGTCATGTTCATCGAAACTAGTGCCAAAGCCGGATTTAACATAAAGGTAATTAACAAGTTTTGCTTTGGAAGATGTTCATACAAGGGCATTAACAGTTTTGCATTAAAACATCTAAGTTTGCGTGAAATTCTCAAACTCTATTGTTAGGATCCATTTAGGTAACGCATTTGTGTTCGGGTTTGTTTTTCATTTCAATTTGCAGCCACTATTCCGCAAGATTGCAGCTGCACTTCCAGGGATGGAAACCCTTTCTTCTACAAAACATGACGATATGGTGGATGTGAATCTCAAACCCACTGCACATTCTTCCAACTCCGATCAGCAAGGAGGAGGTTGTCCGTGCTAGAGAGAGTACTTTTTCGAGCCAACCAGCTATACAAAATACGACCTTAAAAGGGAAGAATTATAACTCGTTTCTTTTCTTCTTTCCTGATCGATCGAGGCAGGTAGATACTAATTGTTTGGAGAAGCATAAGTACTGTACTGGTGCTGTTATCATCTAGACATTAGGTTCTTCCTGAGTTTATTTCTTTCAGTTTTGATATATATATATATATAGGAGAACTATAGACATTTGAAAAGCAAATCCATTCTTTCTTTGTTATTATATAATATAATAATAATAATATTGATACGATTTTAGAATATTTTTACCATCAAACTTGTTCGGTGATTTTGATCCAAAAGCGTTATTATTTGATGGATGATGGGCTTAGAATTTAGAAATTATCCAAATAGCGTTATTACTTATTACTTCTCTAAAATTAAGAGTTTTTCTTTTATATTGGTATTCTGGAGACATGCAACAAATAGATGTGCACAACAGCTTCCGGTGCAATCTACACTTATAAACTAAGATTATGGAATTATGATCAATTACCAAAAAATATAATAATAATAATAATAAATCAGACGATGTTCTATGCACTGATGTCATGTATGGTCGTGTATCAAAGTCACGGAAGCAGCTGATAATTCTTCCTTTCTCTGTTTTGCTGGAGCCAACGAAGACAGAAAAATGGCGGACAGAAACAAAGAAACCGAAGCTTCTCTTCTCTCTTTCTCTAAAAAGTCCAAGACGCCTCTCTTAACAATTTTGATTTGATTGGGTCTCTTCTCAATTCAATTCGTTTGTCAATCCCGGCACCTTAATCTAATCGTTACGGTCTCTGATATTCTCCTCCCGATTCTCCTTCCTCAAATCGGTATTGTCTCTTCCGCATCGAGGTCAGTATCTATTGCCAACACTTCCCATGGAGATGCCTAGTCTAGTCGTGAAGCTCTACAGCATCTTCTTCAAATACAACCTGAAGCAGAGACTACAGACCTTAAGCGCAGCTCCGTCAAAGACGGATTCTTTCGGCATCATCTCTCGTCTGGACGAGCCAGCTGCCCCGGCGAATCCGTCCTTCACAGACGCCGTTGCCACCAAGGACATCCACGTCGACCCATTCTCCGCCCTTTCCCTCCGCCTCTTCCTCCCGGATTCTGTCCTTGCATCCCCCTACTCCGATGCGAAACCTAACAATTCTGGTATGTTTGTAATTTCACAGCTTTTACTTTTTATTGGTTCGGTTTAGGGTTTCTGCTAAGACGATGGTGAAATACTGAAATGGGACAGAATTTGAAATCAAAATTGAAACTTTGCTGTAAAAGATCTTGCAATTTCGATGGTAAGTAGAAGTTTTCGCTAATCTCTCAGTTCTCAAAAATTTATGAATACAGCTTTGTACAGCGGCTATGCCCCTCAGTCCGGAAGCCACCACCGGAAGCTTCCAGTGGTTCTTCAGTTCCATGGCGGAGGTTTCGTCAGTGGGAGCAATGACAGCATGGCAAATGACAGATTCTGCAGAAGGATCGCCAAACTGTGTGATGTGATTGTGATTGCCGTGGGTTATAGGCTTGCCCCAGAGAGCAAGTACCCAGCTGCATATGAAGATGGGTTCAAGGTGCTGAATTGGTTGGTAAAACAGTCAAATTTAGCGGAATGCGAAAGATCCATTGACAACAGGAGAGTTGCGGATGGACATGTTAAGAAATCAGGCAATCAAAACCGAATATTTGATAGCTTTGGAGTGTCCATGGTCGAGCCTTGGCTTGCTGCTCATGGAGATCCTTCAAGGTACCATTTTGCTTCTCTTTCATATAACATCCTTTCAAAACTGCAGGGATATTGTCACAATGCCACAAAACTGCAGGGATATTGTTTATTAAATCGAGTGCTCTGGATATAAGTTGTGGCACTAGATCTGATCTTGTAGATTAGCATTGATTCAACCTTATAAACACGTATTATTCTGTATTTGCCAAGTTTATCGTGTTCATGTTTTGTTTTAAGGTTTCAATCATGTAATAAACTACTTACCATCTTCTAAAACAGGTGTGTACTCCTCGGTTCTAGTTGTGGTGCTAACATCGCAGATTACGTGTCCCAGAAGGCCGTCGAGGCAGGGAAGCTCCTTGACCCAGTGAATGTGGTGGCACAAGTTCTAATGTACCCTTTCTTTTACGGAAGTGTTCCCACAAGATCTGAGATTAAATTAGCAAACTCCTACTTATACGATAAATCTATGTGCAAAATGGCATGGAAACTCTTCCTTACAGAAGAAGACTTCTGGTTAGACCACCCTGCTGTAAATCCCCTCATGCCCAGAAAAGTGCCCTTAAAATCCATGCCACCTACCCTAACAGTTGTAGCAGAGCACGATATTATGCGGGACCGAGCCATTGCATACTCTGAGCAGCTCCGAAAGGTTAATGTGGATGCCCCTCTTCTTGATTACAAATATGCAGTTCATGAGTTTGCAACTCTGGATTTACTGCTCCAAACACCACAGGCCAAAGCTTGTGCTGAGGATATCGCCATCTGGGTAAAGAAGTTTATCTCACTGAGAGGCAACGAGCTTTCGTATTGAATTATCTCACTCGGAGTTCTAATTTTGTAATTATTCCATTATCTCACTCTTGTGAATTATCACTTTCGTTTTTGTAAATTATAGGAGATTGTAGTATAGTTTGTTTCGGAGTTTAGGAACTTGTTAGGCTGTTCATTATTCATGTTCTTCATCTCCATTGAGAATAGTTTTGTATAGCTTGAACGGAATAAAAATATAAAATCTCTTCTCTTCCAGAGAGCCAATATTGATCCTGCTGTATTTTTGCAATTTTCTCTAAATTATATCTACCATTTCCAATGAATATCATATAAAATTACAGCATTTTTTTTTTTAATTGAGAATTAAAATTGATTAGATTCTTTTTTCCATTATAAAATGAAATATACAATTATACAAACTAACCAACAAAAGCACAGGCTGTGCATCTGACTAAAGAAGTGTATAAAGTTAGTGTCAATAATGCAGGTAGTATGAACTCTATTTGCTTCTCCAGCTGTGATTTATGCTCATTGACATTATTTTCTGTGGATAAAGTTGTAAGTATCGGGTTTCAATGCTCGCTCTATCGTTTGAAATTCGTGTTTCATGTACAACTCAAACAGTTTGTTAGGTATTGTAGTCTGATTGATATGTAATGGTCGATTATGTATTAATGTACGCGTCTCGCGGTTCAACCTATAAGCTATACTGTACTGTACTGTATTTCTCCATGTATACGTATTTTGTAACAGTAACCGTCATGAATAATATCTTCTAAACCGTGTGGAGGTTGCTCACTTGAGTGTTACCACAAGAAATCTGATTTTGCTTCCCTTTCCTTTCCTCTCAAGAAAAACATAGTTTTTCTTGATCAATCCTAAGTGTTTTCTTCATTAGATTGAAGTGTTTGATCCTAACACAGTTGTCGTCACAAATCAGGCAAATGATTGCCTAATCTCAACCAATGTTCAATTGTTCATGCATTTGCCTCATGCTCTATGAAATTCACCAACTTTTAAAAGAAAGTACATTGATTTTGGAACTTTAATTGTGAGACAAGGGTGGGTGTCTCTTTTCTGGATATCCTTTGAGTTTATAAGTTGTACACCAAAGTTTATTCCTTTTAACTTATTCAAAAAGGTGGCGGCTGCACGCTTCGTTTTGAATGTCTGATGACGTTGTTGTTTTAATCATTTGCTATCCACCGTTGCGCATTTCTTTAATCTTCAAGTGAACTGTCAAGAATCTTTGCTATGACATTGTGATTTTATATAAATGTAGTGTTCTTCTGTGCTGTTATGCTGTTCTTGTCCTTTGACTGTTGTTTCAGACATTGGAAGAGGTGGTGGTGTTCCAAAAAACAAACATGGGAAGACAACCTTGTTGTGAGAAGGTCGGTTTGAGGAGAGGTCCGTGGACTATCGAGGAAGATCAGAAGCTTGTTAACTTCATCCTCAACAATGGCATCCATTGTTGGCGGCTTGTCCCTAGACTAGCAGGTTGGTTCTTGGTTTCAGTTGATGAAGAAGAACTTACTATTTTAGGAAATTTCTTCTGCAATAAAGCAAAGTAAGATACCAAATAACTACCTAAAACTTTTCAGTAACTGAATTAATACTCAAGTGTAACTTACTTAATTTGTCAATTTTATATGAACATTGAATAAATATGTATATCTGACACTGTTATTGGATGATGCATGTGTGAATAAAATACATTTATGTATTAATTTAGATACTTGCGAAATGTTAAAAACAACTATTAACTAGCACGATTACAAGTTCAACTAGTAATTTGATATTGAGTTAAATATCAAATTATTCGTTGAAATTTGAGTATGTGAACAATTTGTTAGTTCAACTTTTTTTTTCTAAATAAGTTGTTAGCTGACTTTATATAAAGCTTGCTATCTGAACTTTTGCAAAATTTGCAATTTGCTATCTGAACTTTTGCAAAATTTGCAATTTGCTATCTGAACTTTTGCAAAATTTGCAATTTGCTATATGAACTTTTGTAAAATTTGCAATTTGCTACCTGAACTTTGAAAAAATTTACAATTTGCTAGCTGATATGTGATGGGAATATTGGGATATTAGACGCTGCTAATTTCCGCCTTGCAGGACATTACAATTCAATGGATCAAGAGAAATGCACACGAGACAAGGATTTACATGGTTCACCAATTTGACTACGTCCACGGCTAACACCCACACTTTCACTATAGACAAATAGTTTTACAAATAGTGTATCACTCAAACACACAATATGTATCACTCGCACTCTAAAATATTCACTCCGTATTTTTGGCTCACAACACTATTTTTCTCCCACAAACTCAAAGCACCAACAACCGTTTTTACTCTTCTCTCTTTCTTGTGGTTATTCACTTTCACTTTGCTGAGTGTCTTAACCACTCTGGTGAGTGTCTTGACCACTTGTTGAGTGGTGGTGGTGACCCGAAAATCTTCATTCTAACCGGGAATGTGCACTTCTCCGTGAACATTTAATAACTAACTAACCATAGCTAGCAAATTGCAACTTTATTGGAATATGATGGAGTTTTTTTCATTCATTTTATATAATTCTTTCCTCTTCTCACTGTTTTCATTTTCGGATCGATCAAGGTTTGCTGAGATGTGGAAAGAGTTGCAGACTGAGATGGATAAACTACTTGAGGCCTGACCTTAAAAGAGGGGCACTAACAGAGGAAGAAGAAGATCAAATCATTCAACTCCATTCTCACCTCGGCAACAGGTCATCACTAGTTAATTACTTGGTGCTTAATCCATCTACCTATCCCTTTAATTTATTGCTTAATCCTCTCTTGTATTAATTACATGTGATTATGCAGGTGGTCCAAGATTGCAGCATACTTCCCCGGTCGCACAGACAATGAAATAAAGAACCATTGGAACACCCGAATTAAGAAGAAGTTAAATCTCCTTGGCTTGGACCCCAAGACACACAAGCCTATTGATTGTTGTGGTGAAATCAGAACCCCAGAAATATTATTTACAAATATTAATGAATCTCGAGTTTCCGAAAATACTGTCAGTGAAAACTTGAATTTTGATGAGAGTGTTGTTTCTGAACTGGAGATGGAGATGGAGAAGAAGAAGAACTGCGCATGGGAAGAAGATGAAAGATGTTACTTGCAGAACTGGATGGATACTGCAGAAGCTTCCACCATATTCAGTTGGGATAGCTTGAGTAACCTTTTTCAGTAGAATAAAAGTGTGCGTAATGGAGGGAGGTATTGCTTGAGCTTCTATTTGTGTATATAGATAGATTATGGAAGAGAATTTGTATCAAGTTGAATATGGTGAATTAGTTGACCTCTTCACTTGTTTGCTATTTGGGTTAATAATCAAATCGATACTTGAAGTTAATTTACAAAAATCTATTCAAATTTTGCTACATATATTTTTAAAATTGGGGCAAAATGTTATCTACGTTTATTATTTGTATAAATAAGCGAAAAATGATATGATAACACATGATTGATTAATAATTTTTAAAAATACGATATAAACTATTAAAAAAATGTGGAAAATGAATGAAAAAAAAATGAGTTTTTAATATAATAATTTTATTAAAAATATGAAGAACAAAATAGTATTAAAACTCATTTTTTTGCTCTAAATTTTCCATATTTTTTTTAATAATATAACTTCTTACAATATAGCCCAATCACATGCTAATCACATGCTGAAACTTCAACTTTCGTCCATAATTAATGAAAAAATAGACCGAGATAGCATTTTGACTCAACTCCTAAAGTACAGATAACAAAAAAATAAAAATCGACTAGTAATTTGTAAAGTTACGAAAGTAGAAGTGATTTTGGTTATTAACTCTTGATATTATATTGGCAATAATGTGATTTTTCATTGATATGCAACAACTTCATAATCTTATATTCATAATCTTATATGACGATACAAAGGAGAATAACGTGATTTTTTATTGATGCAACAACTTCATGATCTTATATTATATGACAATACAAAGGAGAATAACTATGGACATGAAAATAAACTACATAATGTAAATACACCTTTAATACACTACAATATAAATTATGCAGAAATTACATAATGTTCGAAATTAACGGGTTATGACGAACTTAATCTTTAGATTAAGTTGATTCAAATATGTCGAGCATTAATACTGTAGAAGTGAATCCTAAAATAATGATCCGTTTACGGGACAGTTCCCGATTCATACGGGTTTAATCATCAGTTTATCTGAGTTAAAATAATATGTTCAGCTGGCGCTCAATAAATCGAATTTATTATGCAATCCCAACATAATTCCAACATGTTGCATTAGTATAATACTATTTTCACTATTCAAAAAGGACAATGAGGCAGTTGGGACATAATTGTATGCTTCTTTAAATAATTTGTATTACTATTCTATATACGAGTTAGTATTGAAAGGGATGTGAAACTGTCTTGTTACTGAATTAGGATCATTAATAAGAGTTAAATAACAATGAGCTACCTAAATTTTGAACGTTTTGCAACGAAATACACAAATTTTAAAAATTCAAAATGGGTTACCTCAACTTGAACTAAAGTCCAAATAGTTATCTCCGTCCAATTTACCGTCAACTGTTGATAGAATTTCGTCGAAAATTCGTCAGAAATTGAACGGAGATAACTATTTGCACTTTCGTCAAAGTTGAGGTAACCCATTTTGAATTTTTAAAGTTCGGGTAGCTCGTTGCAAAATATCTAAAGTTCAAGTAGCTTCTTGGTATTTAACCCCATTAATAACTACTACTTATAGAAATATTTCTAGAAACAATATAAAGATATAATTAACTCAAATTCTGTTTTCGATTGCGCGTTCGATCAACTAATTTAGAGAGAGAGAGAGAGAGTCACAAATTTAGAAGATTCACGTAAAGTTGAGCCCTAAACAATCTCTTTTCACTGGCCAAACCCTAGAAAAAGGGTCATATACAACTATACAAGTCAAGGATATAAATAAAATCAACCTAAAAATGATTTATTATTAATAAAGATGGAAAAAATGGTCTAATTACTTATATAATAGTTATATAAACATTAAATAGGTTATACAAATTCATACGAAAACTCACCCACTATAGATTTTTTAAAATATATAATGTAAAAATAATTTATAATTAAATATACCCCGGCCCCATGGCCATGGGAAGCTTTGAGACATAATGACCAAATTTATAATTATAAATTACATTTTTACCTATTTATCAGAATATTTTATAAAATAATTACATCTCCATCTAAAGTTTACACAAGGTGTGTACGTAACTACGTATATATATATATATATATATATATATGTTAATGAATTACTATTGTCTCGTATATATATAATTATATATAAACACATATTGTATGTATATATAATATTCATGACTATATCTATATCAACTCATAGATTCTCCGCGTTTTGGTAGAAACCAACCAATCCCACTATATCACTATTCTTCATGCACTATTCAAAGTAAAATATATGTTAATGATATATATATACACACACACACACGTCTTCTTATATTCTAGCTGTATCATTTATAAACTTAAACAGCCTGGCAGGTATTTTAAGTATATATGAATATGATAACTACATTTTATAGTTAATATAGAAAAGTAGTGAAAAGTGAAAACAGTTAAAAATTTACAAATAAAGTACGAATATATATATTAATATCAAGTGTCAAAAAAAAAATATTAATATCAAAGATTAGAACAATGGACTTTTCATCCAAAATTAATCACACTAAATTCTATATTGCTTGTAGTCCGAAAAATCATAATTTTGAATGTTGCCAACTTGTCATTTTTGGTCCATCCGCGGTTTCACGCATTTTTTATTGGCCGAAGGGAGTTTCAAACATTTATTTCGTTCTTGACTTTTAAGTATTTCCCCCCCTTTAATAATCGGAATAAAAAAATTTGTTTGTATAGCATAAGCGCATTATCATATGTTTTTAAATTAATTACCTATTTCGTTATTTATATTTGCTCATATAATTATTTGAATTAAATTTATGTAATTTAGTCACTTACGTTTGGCTACGTGACTATTTTATTTAAATGTGTAATTTAATCAATTATATTTGGTTATGTGACTATTTAGTTTAAAATTATAATATTTAATCATTTTTATTAGATAATATAATTAAATGGTTATAATGATTTTGTATCAGATTAATTTATTTGTTGATAACCTCTTATCGATCAGTATCACTCACCCTCTTGACATTAATATAAAGCGAAAAAGAACAGGGAAAGAGTAAGAGAAGAAGATAAGAGCTTATAACCATCATTTTATCATTTTTATAACCAGTTAATCACACTAAATAAAACAAAATTTATTCAAATAGTCACAAACGTAAATAACTATTTAACAATGTTAAAAAAATATAATTAAATGATCAAAAACTCTAATAGAGCAAGCATAAGTAACCAAATATATTATTAACCTATATTTTTTAATGGTTGGGAAAAGCTACGTATTTTGTATCTATTTAATTGGGTGTTAATTAGTTTCGAATTGAAAGTGTGAATAATTTATATATCACTAGGAAATCAAATGAATGATCCAACGATAATAATAGCATGCAATACAAGAAGTCAATTAGTCATCTTCATATAATTAATGTAGGATTGGAGTCTTGAAAAACGTTATTGTTCACTGATAATTACTAATTAGCGACCTAAAAGAGTTACTAACTCCCCGCAAGCCAGACGTAGCCATTTAAGCTAACACCATAATTATAATTAATAATCGCACTAACGTCTAACGGTTTGACAGCTTAGTCGTGCTGATCTTTTTAAGGGTAATTTGCACGTCTAACCCTTAATATTTTGGATACTTGTAAAAGTATGTGTTTGCAAAATTTCAATCATTAAATTAGGATAATTTTGTAGTATCTATTCAGATTAATTTCTTTTATCAAGGTTTAACATAATATATTTTAAAAATAAAGAAATACTTTTTCAAATATAAGAATAAATCTTGTATATTAAAATTGAATTTCAATTAAAAAGAAAATGAAGTAGAAGTATATCTCCATTCACAAAATATTTAATTTCCCATATAGATATACTACATGCATTAATTTTTTTTATTTTTTTTAACTTACGTTATTAAAATAATAGTGTACACAAAAATCTATTTATTAATTATACCCAATTGAGTCACCAATCTTGACTTTGAAGCCTCACCCCATCAGGAAACTAGACCCCTATCATATTAATTATCAGATATGAACACGGTAGAAGATTCTATATCGCATATCTATCATTCCCATTTTAATATTTTATCCATCTCTCTATAAATGAGGTATGAAGTAGATTAGGGTTTTATACCAACTCAGGCTTGCTTACTCATTAAAGACAAGACAGAAAATGAAACATCAAGTTGAACATGTTGAAGTCGAGGTTATATCCACGCACACCATCAAGCCGTCGTCTCCGCCACCGCACCGCCTCCGCCACTGCCCTCTCTCATTCCTCGACCAAGTCTCCCCACCGGTCTTCATGCCTCTGGTCCTCTTCTTCCCCAAGGACGCTGCACTCTCTAACGAAGAGAGGGCTGACGTCATAAAACGGTCACTTTCTGAGGCCCTCACACTATTCTACCCACTCTCTGGCCGCGTTAAGAACAATAGCTACATCGACTGCACCGACGATGGAGCCCACTTTGTGGAGGCTAGGGTTAACTGTAACGTCACCGACATCCTCGAGAACCCTGTCCCCGGACAGCTCAATAGGTTGTTCCTTCCGCTAGAGCTTGACGATGTACAAGAATTAATCATAGCCGTCCAAGTCACCTTCTTCAAGTGTGGCGGCTTGGCCCTGAGCCTCTCCTTGTCCCACAAGGTCGGTGATGCCCTAGCCTTCTTCACTTTCCTCAACAGTTGGGCCGCCATGGCTCGAGGCGACCCTGACTCAGTGACAACACCAATTTTCGACTCAGCTGAGCTCTTCCCTCCGGTAGACATGGCCGGAGTTCGGTTGAATAACGGCATCGTCAAAGAAGGCATAGTGACAAAGAGGTTCGTATTTGACTCATCCACGATTTCTTCTCTTCGGGAGAAATACAGCGACAACGTTTCGAAGCGTCCGAGTCGGGTCGAAGCCCTGTCGGCCTTTCTATGGAGTCGATACATGACAAGCACACGACAGACAGAATCTACCGTGGAAAACGACAAGCTCTACTCGGTGCTTCATGCGGTAAACCTGCGGCCGAGGATGGACCCACCTCTCTCGGCCCACCACATCGGAAACATTAGTCGGATCGCAGTAACGACACCGAGCACGGATATCGGGGACGACGGAGGATTTAAGATCGTTAACGAGGTTAGACAAGTGTTAAAACAGGTTGACGTGGAGTATGTGAAGAAATTACGGCAGACTGGGGACCATTTGGAATTAATGAAGAAGAGGTCGGAGACGATCTTGAAGGGGGAGATCGTTTCGTTTAGCTTCACGAGCCTGTGTCGGTTCCCGACATACAAGGCTGATTTCGGTTGGGGGAAGCCGGTCTGGGTCGGCTCTGCGAGTTTGCCGTTTCGGAATCTGGTCGTGTTTCTTGATACGAAGGATGGGGAGGGAATCGAGGCTTGGGTTAACCTGAAGGAGGAAGACATGGTTAAGTTTGAGAAGGACAAGGAGCTTCTAGCATATTCCTCTCCGACAGTGAAACTTACGGACTGCACGTTCTAAAGTTGAGCCAACTTTGTTTCATGTGGTTGTACGTGTTAATTTATATTATAGATACGTGCGTAATATGCATGCAAATAGATATATACAGTTTCTTCACACCCTAAAAAAAGATATATTAAATTGATGATAAATAATATATAATGTAAGTGATTTTGATTTTGAAATAAATAATATATATATATATACTTTTTATCAACTTCCATATATTATGAATTATTATAGTCGAAAAGTAAATACTCGACAAGAGTACGTAGTAGGCTATTACCCGCAAGTTATCTTTATTTGAAGTCAGAAAATTGAAAATATACTGATTGTTCGAATTATTATTTAGATATCAAAATCATTTTTTAAAAATCGTTATGATACTCTTTTTAACTGTACCGAATCTACACAAAACCATGAATTAATCACAAACTATATATGTTTGGATAAACAAGGATAGTTCTCAGATAATATTTTTAAGTTCAAACGTCTCAGTCACAGAGATAGATCCAATGTGATTGGACTACAGTTTTAGGACCTCAATTAGTGTGTGTGTATATATATATAAATGTAAATATATTTTTGATAATATTTATTAGAAATTCGTTTAAATTGATGTGAGGATATCAATTAGTTTTGTAGCTCAAGCTATACATTCACCTTCTTAGAACGTGTTTAAATCCTCCTAGAGGGGTTACTTTTTACTTATTTTTTTTATTTTGATTTTATTTCCTCTACTTTATTTTTTATTTAATTACACAACTTGATATTATAAGATTTATAATATTAATATTCCGATTTGTTTAATGTTTAACTAAAAAATTTTGTTTTGTTTTTCTTCTTGAAGTAATAAATCTATTTTTTTAGCTAATTATGCACGAAAATTGGAAAATCATTTTATATATTTAGAATTTAAAGTGTATGCAAAATAATATATATATATATATATATGAACAAATGATTATTTTCTTGAATTGTAAATAAGTCAATAATAACATGTTTATTTTACTTGTCAAAAACTATTATATCTAGTTTAATCGTAAGAAATTAGTGGTACACATATAAAAACAAATTTTTTTCTAAATCATTATATATGTAGTCGAAATTTTATTAATTTTTTTTTTTTTTTGATTCACATCCTGTTTGTTATTGATAAACCCGTGTAATAGGCACCCACTTAGTATCTAAGCTCCTAGATCCGATGTTGTTCACTCTGTTATGATTCATCAATTAAGTTATCTGCTGTATTAAATAATTTTATTAAGAAATTAAAAACCTAGACATGACCGATAAAAATGGTATATACGTATATAAGCAATAATCTAGCGGATTCTTTTATCTTTCTTGCGGGAAAGAAAGATTTTCTTGTTCATCAGAAGTAAGTGCAATTAATACACGACAAAAATCATCGACCAGCTTTCGGTTTATATATAATTCATGTTCCCTCATTGTCTCTCTAACCTCCCAAACTTCATCAATGGAAGAAGTTAAGATCGAAGTTGTCTCTAAAGGCACTGTGAAGCCATCATCTCCCACCCCTTCACACCTTCTTTACTACAAACTCTCTTTTCTTGACCAAATATCTCCTCCTGTCTATAACCCCTTAGTCCTCTTCTACAGCTCCGACGATGGAAACCCTAATAACGTCGATGCAACTGATGTATTGTCGTCTCGCCTGAAAACCTCACTCTCTGAAACCCTAACTCTGTTCTACCCTTTAGCCGGACGACTCAAAGGAAACACCTACATCCACTGCACTGACGAGGGCGTTCCATTTATACAAACCAGAGTCATCGGTTGCCGAATCCACGATGTGGTCGGAAACCCAGATCCCAAAGCGCTACGCAGGTTTATCCCTTTTGTTCTCGACGACATGAGTGATGACGTCAGCCTGGGAATCCAATTCAACGTGTTCCCGTGCGGTGGCATTGCTGTCGGTTTGTGTCTCTCCCACAAGATAGGAGATGCTCTCTCCATGTTCATGTTCGCAAAGACATGGTCTGCCATTTGCCGTGGAGATCAAGTCATACCACACCCAGAGTTCGTATCTGCGGACCTCTTTCCTCCGATCAACATAACGGGGTTCGAACCACGAACAGGCATCACCACCGCCGAAAACGTCGTTTCGAAGAGATTTATATTCAGATCTGACGTCGTCAACTCTCTCAAAGCAAAGTACTCCAAAACGATGAATGTAGAAAGCACTAAGGAGCGACCACCTTCTCGCGTGGAATCACTTTCTGCGTTTCTATGGAGTCGATTTGCAGCGGCTACTCAAGTCCATGCAAACCCTAATCTAACTTGTTTTGTACTTCATGCAGTGAATCTACGGACTAAGTTTGAGCCATCATTACCAGACCATTCTTTCGGAAACCTATACCGAATCGCCATGACACACGTGTCTCCGGACATGGAAGGAGAGTATCTTGACCTCGTACCTAAGATGAGAGAGACTGTACTTGGGATAGATACTGAGTATGTCCAGAAGCTCAGAAATGGAGAAGAACACTTGGAATTCATCAAGAGGAGGAGTAGCATGTACCTTCAAGGGGAGATGATCTCCTTCAATTTCACGAGCTTGTGTAAGTTTCCGCTGTATGAGTCTGATTTTGGATGGGGGAAGCCGACGTGGATTGGTTCCCCTGCGTTGACATTCAAAAACCTAATCGTCTTCATGGATACTAAATCTGGAGATGGAATAGAAGCTTATATTAGCTTGAAGGAGGAAGACATGATGAAGTTGGAGAAGGACGAAGAGTTTCAAGCACGGGTTTCTCATACATCGAGGAAATAAATGGGCCATAAATTTACACGAAATGGGCCGGCAATATCTATGAAACTGGGCCTGTAAGACGTTCTCCCAGTGCAATAGGCCCAACGGAGTGGGGTGCTTGCTTGGGTCTGCATATGTTTTGTCGAGACAGTTGTCGGATTGATTTAAGTCGAGCTCAAGTTTGTTTTTAGTTTTTTTTTTCTTCCTTTTCTGAAATTAGTGTTTAGATATTTCATCATGTAAATATAAGTGTGGTTTTCTATGGAATAACGAATATATATAAATTAAGCTTTCCAGTTTTGAAAACAAATATGCTCCACAAAATGCAATTTATTACATTTTTATGCCTTATTTTCTCATTTAGAATCTTCCACATTCTCATTATTCAATATAACATATGAAAAAACATACAATATTAAATAGATTTATGTAAAAGAGATCATTTTGCATGTTTTGGTATAGATGAAACTAATAAGGATGAAGTCATATATATATATATATATAAAGAAGCGTAAATATAAAATTTTAACTAAATGAATCGTTAATTTTAAAAAAAAAAATCACATTTTAAAATTAAATGTAAATACTAATCGCAACTTCATCTATGACTGATACATATATTGGTATTAATTTTGGACACGACTCATGAGTGAGCCATGGACAATTCATCCATTGGTCATGCTTAGGTAGAACATTTTGGAACTCTAGGTCATTTAGACGGACTATCTCTACCCAATGAAAAATGAGGTCGTCTTTTTTTTATTTATTTTTTTGGCCAATGTGGTCGTATTTAGGTCGTACACCTATTGATTCATGATTCAACTCATGAACTCGTATAGTTAATTATATATTCTAATATATTATATAAAAGTTCATGAGTCACACGAGACGTATGAGTCATATAGATCGCATGAGTCACGTGAATTGCATAAATCAATCAGTGAGTTGTATGGACAGACAAGTTACGCAAATTGATGGGTGGACCCACAAAATTCATATTGTACATATTAAAATGATACAAGTCATACAAATTAATATGTGGACATGTTGGTCATATTTAAATCTTACAAACTAACTCATTATTAATCACATATTTAAATTAAACATATTTTGAGTGAGCCGACACTTTATTTTAAAAAAAATAATAAATTTTAATTTTTCGCGTTCATATTTTTTAGCAATCCTTTTTAAAAAAAATCAACATTTATTTCCACAATTCCTTACTTTTGGTCCTCATTCGTGACTCAGTAACTGTTCTTCTTTTTCTCTTTATGAGCAGTTAAATAAGCATGTTTTAAAGAAGTGAGAAATTTACAAATAAAATACGAATATATATATCAAAGATTAGCACAATAGACTTTTCATCCAAAATTAATCGCACTAAAGTCTAAATTGCTTGTAGTCCGAAAAACCATAATTTGAATGTTGCCATTTTTTGGCCCACTGATTAATAAGAACCGCGGTTTCACACCTTTTTTTTTACCGAAGGGAGTTTCAAACATTCATTTCGTTGTTGACTTTTTAAGTATTTTTCCCATTTAATAATTGGAATAACTTTTTTTGTTTGTATATCATAAGCGCATTATCATATAATTATTTGGATTAAATTTATTTAATTTAGTCAGACCATGTGACTATTTTTTTTTTAAGTTGTGTTATTTAGTCAATTATATTTGATTATGTGATTATTTAGTTCAAATTTATATTATTTAATCAATTTTATTAGACAAAGTAATTAAATGGTTATAATGATTTTGTATGAGATTAATTTATTTGTTGATAAACTCTGATCGATCACTCATCGGCTTGACATTAATCGAAAAAGAAAAATAACATGTAAAGAACAAGAGAATAATATAAGAGAAATAGTAGGTAACCATCATTTTTATAATCATTTAATCATATTAGTAAAATAAATTAAGTTTTATTAAAATAGTTACACGCTGAAATGTAAGTGACTATTTAACAACATCAAAAAATATAAATGATCTAAAATTCACATAAGTTAAACATAAGTAATCAAATAACATGTTATTAACCCTATATTTTTTAATGGTTGGGAAAAGCTACATATTTTGTTTCTATTCTATTTATTTGGGTGTTAGTTTCGAATTGAAAGTGTAAATAATTTATATATCACTAGGAAATCAAATGAATGATCCAACGATAATAATAGCATGCAGTACAAGAAATCAATTAGTCATCTTCATATAATTAACGTAGGATTGGAGTCTCTTGAAAAACGTTGTTGTTTACGGATAAGTAGCGAGCCTGATATAAGGAATAAACTTAATTTATAAATTATTATGTTTAAATTAAATATTATTAGTGAATGATGTAAAATTTATTAAATGAATATATTACAAAAAGAAATAAAATTTACTATTATAAAATACAAATTGTTTAAAATAAACTATTATGAGTTGTTACGAAAAAAGAGTTATTATGACATAATTATGAGAATTATGAGTACAAACGTAATATTTAAGTAAAATATATAATAATATATATAACACATTTTAATAAAATATGTTTTAGTTCATGACAATTATTTCATTAAAATTTATCATAAAGATAATATTAAATATACGTATTTTAATAATTGTAAATATTTTTTATATTTATTTTTGTTCTGATTTTTATTCAAACCGAATTATAATGATGATAACATTATCATAACACTATTTCATAACATTATTTTCATAAAAACTATATATAGTATTCAAAGGGTATTATCAAAGTAATTTAATGTTTAATTGTACATGATAATTTAAGAAATCTTACGCGTATACATTCATTCATAAATATAATATTAAACTTTTAGTATTATAATATTTATTGTAAATTGTACGATAAATATAAAATATAAATAAATATATAACTATAATTATTATTTTTTTGCAATTAATTATAATAGTATTTTTAAAAGTAAAAATATTAAATACTTATAAATTTTCTTATGACAATAAATAGTATTATATTAATAAATTAATTAAAATAATAGAAATAAATGAGAAGATGAGATAAAGTGTGTAACGTGCAAATTGATGAGAATCTCTAGAGGAATTATAGAGCTTCTGAATGAACGCGATGCGAATTCATATAATCGACAATTACAAAATAAATTCAACAACAAATGAAATTATTTATTTTTGATAATTAAATAATTTAAAAATTTATATGGCCGAAGTTCTAACCAAATTAATATAGATAGATAATCGCACTACCGACAACTTAATCGTGCCGATCTTTTTAAGGGTAATTTGCACCTGGACCCCTTAATATTTGGATACATGTGAAAGTATGTGTTTGCAAAATTTCAATCATTAAATTAGGATACCTTTTTAGTATCTATTCAATTTGTTTTTATCAAAATTTAACATAATATATTTTAAAAGTTGTAAAATAAATAAATACTTTTTCAAATATAAGAATTAAATATTGTATATTAAAATTGAATTTCAATTAAATTGAAAATGAAGTAGAAGTATCTCCAATCTCCATTCACAAAATAATTAATTTCCCATATAGATACCTACATGCATTAAAAAAAAAAAAATTAACTTACGTTATTAAAATAATAGTGTGCACAAAAATCTATTTATTAATTATACCCAATTGAGTCACCAATCTTGACTTTGAAGCCTCACCCCAATTGAGTCACCAATTAATTATCACATATGAACACGTACAAGATTCTATATCGCATTTACTCATTCCCATTTTATATATATATAATTTAAAAATATGTTATGACTATGATATCTGTTATCCTCGGATTATATCCTATAATAATTGATAGCTATATTTAAATCCTCCAAGAGTGATGAAATTATGTATTATTTTCTTCTGGTTTTAATTCCTCTACTTGATTTTTTTATTTGATTATTCAATTTGATATTATACGATTTATACTACTAATATTCCAATTTGTTTGATGTTTAGCTAAGTTTTTTTTTCAATTACGTAATGTTTTTTTTAAAAAAAATAAAAAAAATTCTTGAAGCAACAAAACTCTTTTTTAAGCTAATTATGCACGAAAATTCGAATATCATTTTACTTGTTTATAAATTAAAGTATATGCAAAATAATATATATGGACAAGTGATTGTTTTCTTTGATTGCAAATAAGTCTTTTTAGAACACGATAGACAAAACTATAACAACATACATGTTTCTATCACATATTTCAGAATTAGGAATAACAAATAACAATATGGAATAAGTAATATGAGATAATAATATGAAGTTTTTTGGTTGATGAAATGAAAGGAAAGTTCTAATGTTTATTTGATGGAATGGTATATGAAAATGAAATATGATAAAATTACATATATGCCCTTACTTTCATATATATATACTATAGTATATAATAAAAAGACCTTGAATTAATTAAATATAAAAATTAAGAATTATAAAACTTATAATATATTTAATTAATAATTGAAACAACTTTTAAAATAATTAATATTAATTAATATTTAAATTATTTAATAATTGAAACAACTTTAAAATAATTGATTTATTTATTTAATAATTTAATAATAAAACAGGCGAGGCTAGATTCGTATTTTTACCTCATATTCCGTATTGCGAGCGCACACCCTCCATATGCAATCCGAAATTTTTGGACGGAATTCATATTACCACTCCTCTAGGATTCCGTATTTCGAAGATTTCCAATTATGTGAAATAAACAACTTCGTACGGAATCTATATCACCTATTCCGTCGATATTGCATGAAAGAAACATGCCGTAAAACTGATAAGTGATAATGTGTTTTCTTTTACTTGTACATAACTATTGTATTTAGTTTAGTTGTACGAAATTAGTAGTACACATAAAACAAATTATTGTATTATTTTATTCAAAATTATTATATTGTAGTCGATTTTTTATTAAAAAATATAATATCTTATTCCGATCCGAGTTTGTTTTTTTGATAATTATAGATTAAAATAACCGCTATAGGTGACATTTAATCACCCAAGTTCAAAATACACAACCACAATTAACTAACTTTAACAATTTGCGAAACAGACACGCTCATAACGTCTTTCCGGAGCGCGATAATAGTTTCCTTCGGAGGAGAGCTATGAATTTCAAACACTTGTCTCTGATTGAGCGTCATACCCGCCATGATATTCGCTACTGCATTCGCTTCTCGAAAGATATGTATGAACTTCATTATTTCGAATAGCATCCGAGTTGTTCTCCCCAATTAAATATCTAAGTTCCTAGATCTGATGCTGATATTATAGTGTAGTCGAAATTTTATTAAAAAATACAATATCTTATTCCAATCCGATTTGTTATTGATAAACCCGTGTAGTATAGGGCCATAGGCCCATAGGCCCATAGGCACCCACTTAATATGTAAACTCCTAGATCGTACGATGCTGTTCACTCTGTTATTATTAATCAATTAATGAACACTGCTGGCTTGCTGCTATAATAATACGGATACCTCCCCTGACCCTTCTATATAGGAGTCAAGACGTACCTCTACAGTTCAACGATCCAGCACCCTCACGCACGCAAATAAGATTTATTACATGGAGACTCACCCACCGGAAAACTTGCCGGCGGCAATTCAGGAGCTAGTACGTGGACAGGAATCCGCCAAGCTAGTACGGCTATCCGCCAAGCTGTTGAGGCGACAGAGATGATTAAAATATCAGAGAAGGAAGTGGGCCGAGCGGTGGAGGAGAACAGAAGTGGGCCGAGTAACATGCCATCAAAGGAAGAGGCCGAGCCAGTTCTACATTTCAAGAAACAGGCAAAGGGAAGTGGGTCGGAGCAAGGCCCGGGCAAGTTTCCATATCTAAGCTCGGTTGGGGACATAAAACACAGAGGAGAAGGAATGCGGGATCGGGACGCCCAGATGCGTAAGTCAGGTAAGGAGAAGGAACAAGGAGGGGAGGGCCCAATTGGGACAGGGATGGAACTGATATTAAGGAAAAATCCTAATCAAGCTCGGTGGGAGCGTGCTGAGATGGCCACAGATCGAAACCAAGGAGAGGAAATCACAAACCGTGTAAAGCAGCAAGTTGACAGATTTAACTGCACCCAGCCCGACAGAACCTTCAACATGGTGGAGGAGACGGTAAGAGAAGAATCGAGCAGGAGACAACCAGATAGGAAAAGGAGTAGATCGCCATTGAGGATTTCAGGTGGACCAAGCTGGGATGTGGTATCAAGTTTACAAGAATGCATTAACAACATGTTAATGCATATATATATATATATATGTATACACATAATAAAAATACTTTAAATTTAGACAATTAGAGAATATTTCATAGACAAATACATAATAAATACCTATATATGTTTTTGCTAGGAAAAATACTAATATATTAAATTATATTTATACAAAAATTTAAGTAGACCATAAATTATAGTGAACTTAACTATAAAGTTAATAGTTTATTTTAATATATAATAAAAACACTTTAAATTTAAATGGTTACAACAAATTTCATAGATAAATGCATAATGAATATGTATATATGTTTTTTCCATAACAAAATACCAATATATTTAATGATATATATATATATATATATATATATATTTAGCTAGATCACAAATTATGTTAGTTAACTATAAAAATCTAATAAAACATTAATTAATGTTTTAGAAAAAACACTAAATAACAGCTAAAACTTCAAAAATGAAAGTACCATGTAATTAAAAAAACAAATGTATTACTACTATGCCGAAAATAATTTTAAATTAAAACATAATATCATAATTATTAAATAAAAATATTAAAAAAAAAAACTTTATTTGTTAATATAATATGATATCTATCATGTGTGTAATGTAAGGAAAAAAATATTATGTGTGTATGTGAAATTTTAATTTTCAATAACTTCAATTACCTTTAATATAAAGAAAACATAAAAATATATTTATCTAATAGATATTTTAAAATATTTTTACAATAATTTCTCTCTATCAATAAATTGTTTTCTTAGTGTTAAAAATTTCAAACTCAGACACATTAATCCTAATAACGAATATAAAATTATATATTTATTACTAAGAAAAAAGATGTATAAAATTTATATTCTATATTTCATAACTATTATATATATATAATTTTATGCATATATAATTTAAACCAAATAAAAAATATATTATATTTAACTTAAGCGCCGACAAGATGTATAGTATAAGCAATAATTTAGCATATGTTTTTATCTTTTGTGGGAAAGAAAGATTTTCTTTATTGTTCAGAAATGCAACTTAATATACGACAAATCATCGGACCAGCTTTCGGTTTATATATAATTCATATTCCCTCATCGTCTCTAACCTCCCAAACTTCATCAATGGAAGAAGTTAAGATCGAAGTTGTCTCTGAAGGCACTGTGAAGCCATCATCTCCCACACCTTCACACCTTCTTTACTACAAACTCTCTTTTCTCGACCAAATAAATCCTCCTGTCTATATCCCCTTAGTCCTCTTCTACACCTCCCACGAAGGAAACCCTAATAATGTCGACGCAACTGATGTATTGTCGTCTCGCCTGAAAACCTCACTCTCTGAAACCCTAACTCTGTTCTACCCTTTAGCCGGACGACTCAAAGAAAACACCTACATCCACTGCACCGACGAGGGCGTTCCATTTATACAAACCAGAGTCATCGGTTGCCGAATCCACGATGTGGTCGGAAACCCAGATCCCAAAGCGCTGCGCAGGTTTATCCCTTTTGTTCTCGATGATAAGAGTGATGATGTCATCCTGGGGATCCAATTCAACGTGTTCCCGTGCGGTGGCATTGCTGTCGGTTTGTGTCTCTCCCACAAGATAGGAGATGGACTCTCCATGTTCATGTTCGCAAAGACATGGTCTGCCATTTGCCGTGGAGATCAAGTCATACCGCACCCAGAGTTCGTATCTGCGGACCTGTTTCCTCCGATCGACATATCGGGGTTCGAACCACGAACAGGCATCACCACCGGCGAAAACGTCGTTTCGAAGAGATTTATATTCAGATCTGACGTCATCAACTCTCTCAAAGCAAAGTATTCCAAAAAGATGAATGTAGAAAGCACTATGGCGCGACCACCTTCTCGCGTGGAATCACTTTCTGCGTTTCTATGGAGTCGATTTGCAGCGGCTACTCAAGTCCATGCAAACCCTAACCAAGCTTGTTTTGTAATTCATGCAGTGAATCTACGGACTAAGTTCGAGCCATCATTACCAGACCATTCTTTCGGAAACCTTTACCGAATCGCCATTACACACGTGTCTCCAGACATGGAGGGAGAGTACCTTGACCTCGTACCTAAGATGAGGAAGACTGTACTTGGAATAGATACTGAGTATGTCCAGAAGCTCAGAAACGGAGAAGAACACTTGGAATTCATCAAGAGGAGGAGTACCATGTACTTTCAAGGGGAGATGATCTCCTTTAATTTCACGAGCTGGTGTAGGTTTCCGCTGTATGAGTCTGATTTTGGATGGGGGGAGCCGATGTGGATTGGTTCCCCTGCCATGACATTCAAAAACTTAATCGTTTTCATCGATACTAAATCTGGAGATGGAATAGAAGCTTATATTAGCTTGAAGGAGGAAGACATGATGAAGTTGGAGAAGGACGAGGAATTTCAAGCACGGGTTTCTAAAATGGGCCAGAAATGTACGTGAAATGGGACAATAATGTCTAATGAAATTGGGCCTGTAAGACGCTCTCCCAGTGCAATAGACCCAATAAATATAATTAGAGAGTCGGTTAACCCCCAACGGAGCGGGGGTGCTTGCTTGGGTGCATATGTTTTGTCGAGCCACAGTTGTCGGATTGAGTTGAGTTGAGTCGAGCTCGAGTTTTTTTTTTCTCTCTTCCTTAAAACTTTCAAGTATCGAAATTAAATATGCTTCCAAATTATTACATTTTATGCCTTATTTTCTCATTTAGAATCTTCCACATTCTCATTATTCATTATAACATATGAAAAAACTTACAATATTAGATTTAGGTAAAAGAGAGAATTTTTGCAGGTTTTCATATAGATGAAAATAAATTTATTCTGGTGTAAGTTAAAATAAAAAATATATATATATATTTAAGAAGTGTACACTTACTGACCTAAACTATGAAAAATGGGGTTCAATTTAGGTCGTACACTTACTGACCTAAAGTTTAATTCGTGGACCTGTACAATTAATTATATATTCTAATAAATTATATAAAATTTATTGAGTCACACGAGACGTTTGAGTCATATATAGATCGCATGAGCTACGTGAGTTGCATGAATCAGTAAGTTGTATGGGCTGACAGGTTACGCGGGTCAATGAGTGGACCCACAAAATTCATATTGTACAAATTGAAATAATAGGGGTCATACGGATTGATCCATGGACCCACTGGTCGTATTTAAGTCTTACAAATTGACTCATTATTAAACACGTATTTAAATTAAACATATTTTAACGTGACTTACGATTGACCTGTCAACAAGAATTAATAACATTAACTAATACTAAGTCACCATCACCATTATATAAGGTATGTCTTAGTTGTTGCATCACGGTTTTTCACTTCGTCTCGTTTCGGTGCTTCTCAGGTTGTTCGCGGGCTCTCCGAAGACATGCAAGGAAGAAAAGTCTGGAATGTTCCCGTTGTTTCCCCTCCGATAATAAAGTCAGTCGGAGTTCGGTTGTAATGGGGGGAGGATGTTGGTTGAGAGTAGTAATTGTAAATGTGGAGAAATTTCAATGCAAATTGAATGGTAGGTGGATATTTATAGAGTTACCTTTGAACTTGAGCACGGTCAAGTTCTTACGAGAGTTTCTCATTGATTTCGGGCGAGCCAACCATGGTTAACTGACAATTGAGTGACAACTATCATAGACTAGTGTCAAACTTGTCCATTTATTCTAGGATATTTGGGATGGACTGTCAGAGGCGTCTTGTCATAAGTAGAATACTCATTGGTGTCCGGATATTCTTCTACCTAACCAAATCTTGTCTCAAGCAGGTGAGAGTTTCATGGAAACCCATTTAGTGGCGCATCCTATAGGGCGAGCTAATATGAGCATTTCGTATTCAGGCAAGCTAATAGCGGTGGGGAGCTTGTCTTGGAGCGGATACCCTGCTATCTTCCTAAAAGTGGCGCTTCTAACCCATCCTTAAAGTCACCACCCTAACCCTTAACTGGTTTACTTCTGGGCCTAACCCTTGGGCCTAACGCGGAATTGCTGAGGCATATAAGGCCAGAACCCATCATCAGTCACAACCATCACAACGAATAATCTCTCAAATATAGAACTCTTATAAGTTATGATTTCTAATTAGCCTAGTCACAGCGTCTCTTTGGAATATTTAGTAGATTTCACGCTTTATACTTTGTCTTTTGATAACGTAGGGATGGCATAAGAAAGTATTACTATTTAAGATAAATTACATAATACATATAGAGGAGCACTTGATCGGCCCTTGATGAATTACATATTAGTATATTACTATGTTTGGTTTGCGCGTTCCATCAACTAATTTATATAGAGAGAGACTTGATAGTGTCACAAATTTACAAGATTTATTTTCATCCGTAAAATTTCGTAAATCAACTTTACATTACCGACGAAATAAACATTATGTCGGTAATAAAATATCATTACCGACGAAATGTTTTATCGCTGTTAACCCATTATATTCATCGGCGCTTTGACTTTTTTGTCGTCATTTGTTTTTGCTGACAAAAGTAACCACATCGTCGTAAAACAACCCGCAATAAATACCGACTAAATACCTTTGTTGGTAAAAATATATCTTTTACTGACCGGAAATTTCCGTCGGTAACAACACTGTTGATATGAAAACGAAAAGATTATTCAAATCATGTTCGATGGGAATCGGTCCCTAGCCACCAAATTCATAATATGTGCGCCATAAGAGCAAGTCATTCATCCCCGAATCTACATCTCTTTCAACTTAAATTGTATTTAACTATTGCAATGGAAAACGATGTTGTATACATGCTGCTGTGATGAAGGAAGCTGGTATAATTCGGTGGGAAAAATATATTGGACTAGCTAAAGCTGCTGTGTTTCGAACCCAGGTCTTTCAATTGTTCATGTGTTGTTCCTACTGCTCAATTACTTGCATATAAGGGTGTCAAAACAGGTCATGGGTTGTATCGACCTTGGGTCGTGTCAGAGACCCTCTGACCCAAACACGACTTGTGTAATAGTATGAGTAAGTTTTTGAAACTCAAACTTGACCCGCGGGTTGGTGGGTCAACCCACGGGTCAGAATGACCCGTCATTAATGTTAAGGGTTTGGTCAGACTGACTCATTCGACCCCCATGACCCGTGGGTCAGTCTGACCCGTTCGACCCACCATTTCAATAAAAAACAAAAACGGATTGAAATATATAAATGAGACGGGTTATGGGTTGATTCGTGGGTCAAGACTTCTAACCCCCAAAACACGAGTCATCCATGAGTTGTATCAAAATGACTCATGAGTCAAAAACTCTAATCCAAACACAAGGTTGATAAAATCGTTTATTTTCCGAGAGTAGGTCTAGATTCAGACGAAACACAAGGTAAATTTTCATACTTATTTAAATCATAGTACACTTATTTTATGTTATTGCAGTTTTTATTGCCAATATATTTTGTTTTAAATGGGTAGAGGGTTAACAATATTGGAATTGTTGACTTTTAAGGATGTAAATAGGAATGGAACTTATTATTCATGTTCCAATAGTTGCTTAGTCTCAGTTATTTATATTTGGTAATGTTATATTGTGGATTCTATGTTGATTGGAGAATGTATACATTATATTTGATTTTGCAGTATGCTCAATTATCATATTATCGTATTTTATTACATATATATTATTTGTACATACACCTACGGAATGAAATTTCGTCAGGAAATATTTGTTTTGATATATCCAAATTCGTCGGTAAAGGTATTGGTCGGGGACATAAAATTCGTTGGTAAATGTATTTGTCAACGAAACATTTTGGTCGCCAAATACAAATGCCGACAAAACACTTTTGGTAGGCAAAAACTTTTTTGTAGACAAACACATTTGTAGAAGATTTAGTTTGCCAACCAAAAATATATGCACATAACATACTTTACCGACGAAATTTAAAAAGGTCAACAATTTGGGTCAACAAAATTCATGACTTTACCGACATAATTTTCGTCGGGAAAAATACTACTTTTGTCGACCATATAAATGACCTTATTTTCGTTGGTAAAATTTTACCGATGTGGTCTTCACCAACGAAAATATCATTTTATCGACAGAATTTACACTTTTTATCGACGATAAATACCGAATTTTCAATAGTGTCACGTAAATTTGAGCACTAAGCAATCTCTTTTCACTGGCCAAACCCTAGACAATGGATCATATACAAGTCAAAGATATAAATAAGATCAACCTAAAAATGATTTATTATTAATAAAGATGGACAAAATAGTCTAATTATTTCTCAACAAACTATTTTTCAGAAAATAGTCTAATTACTTTTATAATAGTTATAAACATTAAATAGGTTATACAACTTCATAAGAACACTCACCCACTATAGACTATATTAATTTTTTTATATAATGTAAAAAGAATCTATAATTAATGATTAAATATACCCCGGCCCCACGGGAAGCTTTGACATAATGAAAGTTTTTTAAAAGTAGGTAATGTTTAAAAAGAATTTTAAAAAGTAAATATATTGAAAAAATATTTAGCAAAATGTGAATAAGCGCTATTGGGGTAGCGTTTTTTACAACGTGCGCTACTTTGAGTAGCGTTATTCAAAAAACGCTGCTAGGGGTAGCGTTTTTCAAAACGCTACTTGGGGTAGCGTTTTTATAAATTTCGCTACCCCTAGTGGCGATTTTGTTTTTTTTACGGTTTTGACTTTTTTTAACGATTTGATGTTTAATTTTTAAAAAAATAATAAAAAATTACAGTAATTAGATATTTTAATTTCGATTCAAATGATGCAAAAATATTAAATTTGGACTTACGGATTGACTGTAGGCTCTGCCGTAAGTTGAGATATGAAAATTTGACTTAAGAAAATATAACTCATACCTTGTAAGTCCAAACTGACCACGGTGAACGTCATTTATGTCGTAATTCAATTATCTACCTAGGGTAATGTTTTTGATTAGAAATACAGTGATTTTGTAACCTAACATCGCTTGTCTTAACATTTGACCGAAATAATTAAATGGATTAGGTGAGAAATTTAATTATGTACTTACTCAAAAAAATCAAAAAAATTAAAGTGCGTAAATAATTTCATTACAAATTAAATGACGCTAACTAGACGTTAATTATTTACTTTTAGACTGACCATATAATACGAAGTAAATTACGTATCGAATTATATGGTAAGTCTAAAAATAAAATATTAACGTCTAGTAAGCGTCATTTAATTCGTAATTAATCACATATTGAAACGTAAGTGACTATTTAACAACGTTTAAAAATATAAATGATCATGAACTTAGATAGAGCAAACATAAGTAACCAAATATGTTATAAACCCTATATTTTTCAATGGTTGGGAAAAGCTACATATTTTGTATCTATTTATTTGGGTGTTAGTTTCGAATTGAAAGTGTAAATAATTTATTTATCACTAGGAAATCAAATGAATGATCCAAAACGTTGTTGTTCAGAATCTTGAAAAACGTTGTTATTTATATATAATGTAGGATTGGAGTCTTGAAAAACGTTGTTATTTAAATATAATTACTTAATTAGCGACCCTAAAAGAGTCACTTACGCCACGCAAACCAGACGTAGTCATTTAAGCTATCACCTTATCTATCTATCTATCTATCTATCTATCTATCTATCTATCTATCTATCTATCTATCTATCTATCTATCTATCTATCTATCTATCTATATATTAATTTGGCTAAATTTTCTAGATACTTGACAAATAAGCTTTTTACACCATTTTTTCTCTCATATGTTTCAAAATAATACAATTTAATTGATCCATGTTAAATTTTAATAAGTTACATCTTTATCATCATCATTTCACCTCCATATGTATAGTTTAAAATCAATCCAAAACTCTCCATTCACTATAACAAACCGTTTCATTTATCAATTTATTAAATTATACTTCAAATAATGTAAAAATGTAAGTTTTAGACCAAACAATTTACTATACAAAATTTAACTAAAATTTAGAGTAAAGTAACAAATTATGATAAAATATGAAATTAGAAAAACAAATTAAGTATATTCTGTTGGTAATTAATTATTACCATAATTGTTGGACTAATTAACTCTTTTGGAATTAATTGTTCATTAGTCTTTACCTCTGACTATAATTTATCTATATTTATGTTTTCCGGAGATTATATATAAATACAAATACATAATTAACATTTAAAGTTGTTATATAATTTGTTAAGTTATATTATTGTATATAAAGAAATAAAATAATATATAATTAACTACTATGAAATAAAGTATTTGCAATAACGTTTTATAATCATCTGTAATGAATATACAATAAATGATCATATTATAAACTTAATAGGTAAAATGAATAATATTAATTAAAACTGTATCAATAAGAAAAATATTTTCATTTTATAAGTTGAATAAATCTTATCAATATAATAATAGAATTAGAAAATTATTTCATATTTGATTTTTTTTTCATATTGATATAAGAAATTAAAGTTTATAATTAAACTAAATACATGTAATATTTTTTTGAATAAATTTTATACTCTACGCAAAAGCACGGGTCAGTTTTCTAGTCTATATTAATTTGGCTAGATGTATATAATGTTGACAACTAAGCAAAATGTTTTTTTCTAATCAATTCTATTGGTCTGCCTAGATTGTATATTACAATTGCCTACGTGACATCATATTTTTTTACATGTGGATACTTTAAAATTGCTCTAAAGCACCACATTGAACCTTAAAAACCGTTTCAATTATCACATTTATTACAAATCAATTAGTTAATATTTTCATTTTTTTCCAAGCTTAGTTTTCTTCATTTTTTAATTAAAAAATCTAATAATAATTATGGATTTTTAATATATTTTATTCACATATCTATATTTGTAGGTGTTAGGTTTGTAATTCAAAATTAATTCATTAGGGTTTTATTAATTTTAATATATTAAAATTTATAATTAAAAATAATAAATTACACAAATTTATTTATGAGTATGCTTAAAATATAAATTTTATCATATGAACCAAAATTCTAATTATTATTACTGATTTTTTAAAGACACATGATTGTCTCGTGCGTGACCACATAGAGACCACATCCAGGTTGTTAAACATCACCCTAGTCGATTTTCTGTTAAAAGATACGTGATTGTCTCGTGTGACCACATAGAGACCTCCTCATTTTACAAACTTCATCACCATGGTTCAAATCAATTGAATTTCAGAACCATGTGACTATCACATGACGAGATAACGGGCGAAAGTAACTATGGATGTGATGCAAATAACAACAATTCCAAACATATGGGTGCACAAAACAATAGGTGATGTGCATTTAACATCTTTAAACATGATAGTGCACAAAACAACACTTTAAAACAAGTGAGTCTATTTTACAACATCACTCAAACATATGAATGCACAAAACAATAGGTGGTGTGCATTTAATAATATCTCCAAACATTTTACCCAATATTTAATTTCCCATATAGATACTACCTGCATTAAATAAAAAACAATTTAACTTACGTTATTAAAATAATTGTGTACACACAAATCTATTTATTAATTATACCAATTGAGACATTGAGTCACTAATCTTGACTTTGAACTTTTGAAGCCTCACTCCATCAAGAAACTAGACCAGTATCGTATTAATTATCACATATGAACACGTTGACGTAGAAGATTCCATATCGCATCTACTCATTCCCATTTTATCCATCGCTCTATATGAGGTATGAAGTAGACTAGGGTTTTATACCAACTAAGGCTTGCTTACTCATTAAAGACAGACAGAAAATGAAACATCAAGGTGAACATGTTGAAGTCGAGGTTCTATCCACGCAGACCATCAAACCCTCGTCTCCAACACCTCACCATCAGACCATCAAAATTAGGGTTGAAAGCAAAAATCGGGTGTTACGAAAATCCGGAAAAAAACGAACCGAAAAACTGGCTCGAAAATGTGCGTTTCGGTTTATGGTCAGATCGATGTTTTTGTTTGAAACGATTTTTTAAATAGTTCGGTCTACAAATCTAAAATACCATGGAGTTCGGTCCGACTGTTTATATGTATATAATTTTATATATTATATTAATTAGTATTAATTAATCAATTAATACAAACAAATAATAAGCTTGTTATTTAATAGTTATTTTAGTTGTTTAATCGGTTTAGTAGAAAGTTATGTAAACATTGTTAAATCGAGTTATTTTGTTATTTAATTTAATTTTGAATGTGTATTTGTTTTTTCGGTTTAAACCGAAAATCCGAAAGGATAGTTTACTTTTCCTTATACTGTTTTTTTTTTAAAGAAAATTTGCTCCGAAAATATAGGTACCCAAGCAAAATAGTAAAAAATCGGTCCAACCGGTCCGGTTTCACCCCTAATCAAAATGTAAGAAATTAGTAATACACATATAAAAATAATTAATATTGTATTATTTTATTCTAAATCATTATATTGTAGTCGAAATTTTATTAAAAAAATGTAATATCATATTCCGATCCGATTTGTTATTGATAAACCCGAGTAATAGGCACCCACTTAATAGCTAAGCTCCTAGATCCGATGCTGTTCACTCTGTCTGTATTAAGTAATTTCATTAAGTTCTCTAGACATGACCGATAATGGTATATATAAGCAATAATTTAGCGTATTCTTCTCTTTCTTGTGGGAAAGAAAGATTTTCTGTATTGTTCATGTGGAAGTATGAGGGGCATTATTAGTACATATAATAAAGTTAGGGACTTTGATAGAAAAATTGATAATAATTCTGTTAGATTTGTTAATGCTATTACTGCTATAAATAGCACTTCTCCTGCATGAATAAAATAACGATCTGATTGTAATTCCGGTGATCCCTTGCACTGGTTTACAAGTGATCTCCTGAAATTCTCTTCTTCGATTTATCTTCTCAGAAGTAAGTGCAACTTAATACACGACTAATCATCCGACCAGCTTTCGGTTTATATATAATTCATATTCCCGCATCGTCTCTAACCTCCCAAACTTCATCAATGGAAGAAGTTAAGATCGAAGTTGTCTCTGAAGGCACTGTGAAGCCATCATCTCCCACCCCTTCACACCTTCTTTACTACAAACTCTCTTTTCTCGACCAAATAAATCCTCCTGTCTATATCCCCTTAGTCCTCTTCTACACCTCCGACGAAGGAAACCCTAATAATGTCGACGCAACTGATGTATTGTCGTCTCGCCTGAAAACCTCACTCTCTGAAGCCCTAACTCTGTTCTACCCTTTAGCCGGACGACTCAAAGGAAACACCTACATCCACTGCACCGACGAGGGTGTTCCATTTATACAAACCAGAGTCATCGGTTGCCGAATCCACGATGTGGTCGGAAATCCAGATCCCAAAGCGCTACGCAGGTTTATCCCTTTTGTTCTCGATGATATGAGTAATGCCGTCATCCTGGGGATCTAGTTCAACGTGTTCCCGTGCGGTGGCATTGCTGTCGGTTTGTGTCTCTCCCACAAGATAGGAGATGGACTCTCCATGTTCATGTTCGCAAAGACATGGTCTGCCATTTGCCGTGGAGATCAAGTCATACCGCACCCAGAGTTCGTATCTGCGGACCTCTTTCCTCCGATCGACATATCGGGGTTCGAACCACGAACAGGCATCTCCACCGGCGAAAACGTCGTTTCGAAGAGATTTATATTCAGATCTGACGTCATCAACTCTCTCAAAGCAAACTACTCCAAAAAGATGAATGTAGAAAGCACTATGGAGCGACCACCTTCTCGCGTGGAATCACTTTCCGCGTTTCTATGGAGTCGATTTGCAGCGGCTACTCAAGTCCATGCAAACCCTAATCAAACTTGTTTTGTACTTCATGCAGTGAATCTACGGACTAAGTTCGAGCCATCATTACCAGACCATTCTTTCGGAAACCTTTACCGAATCGCCATGACACACGTGTCCCCAGACATGGAGGGAGAGTATCTTGACCTCGTACCTAAGATGAGGGAGACTGTACTTGGAATAGATACTGAGTATGTCCAGAAGCTCAGAAATGGAGAGGAACACTTGGAATTCATCAAGAGGAGGAGTAGCATGTACCTTCAAGGGGAGATGATCTCCTTCAATTTCACGAGCTGGTGTAGGTTTCCGCTGTATGAGTCTGATTTTGGATGGGGGAAGCCGATATGGATTGGTTCCCCTGCCATGACATTCAAAAACTTAATCGTTTTCATCGATACTAAATCTGGAGATGGAATAGAAGCTTATATTAACTTGAAGGAGGAAGACATGATGAAGTTGGAGAAGGACGAGGAATTTGATGCACGGGTTTCTAAAATGGGTCAGAAATGTACGTGAAATGGGCCATCAATGGCTAATAAATGGGGCCTGTAAGACGCTCTCCCAGTGCAATAGGCCCAATATATATAATAAGAGAGTCGGTTAACCCCAACGGACTGGGGGTACTTGCTTGGGTTGGGTCTGCATATGTTTTATCGAGCCACAGTTGTCGGATTGAGTCGAGCTCGAGTTTTTTTTCCTCTTTCTTTTCTGAAATTAGTGTTTAAATATTTCTTCATGTAAATATATAAGTGTGGTTTTCTATCGAATATATAAATTATAGTTTCAAGTATTGAAAACAAATATGCTCCAAAAAATGCAATTTGTTACATTTTATGCTTATTTTCTCATTTAGAATCAATCTTCCACATTCTCACTGTTCAATATAACAGATGAAAAAACATACAATATTAGATTTAGGTAAATGAGTTAAAAGTAAAGATATATATATATATATATATATATATATAAAAGAAGCGTAAATATAAAATTTTAACTAAATGAACCGCAAATAAAAAATCACATTTTAAAATTAAGTGTAAATAATTATTCATTCACTCTAATCTCAACTTCATCTATGACCACAAGACCACAAGTATGTAGTGGTATTAATTTGGACATGGATCATGGGTGATCTGTGGGTAATTTATCCATGAGTCGGGTTTATGTCAAACATTTTGGACCCCCGAGTCCTTTTTGATGGTCTCTTTCAATCCGATGAAAAATGGGGTCTGATTTAGGTCTTACACCTATTGACCCAATGATCCATGATTTAACCGTGAACTTGTATAATTAATTATGTATTATAATAAATTATATAAAAACTCGTGAGTCACACGAGACGTATGAGTCATATAGATTGTATGAGTCACGTGAGTTACATAAATCAGTGAGGTGTATGTGACTACAAGTTACACAGGGCTATGTGTGGACTCACAAAATTCATATTATATAAATTGAGATGATACGGGTCATACGGGTTGATCTATGTACCTATTATCGTATTTAGATCTTACAATATGACTCATTAATCATTATTAATCACATATTTAAATTAAATATATTTTAACGTATCTTGGACCCGTCAACAAGAATTAATAACCTTAACTAATACTAAGTCCCCACTCACCATTATATAAGGTAAGTCGTCTCAGCTGTCACTACTGATACTCTCTCAAATATTTCGTACACCTAGACAACTCTTATAAATTATGATTTCTATTTAGCCTAGTTACATCGTCTCTTGGGAATATTTAGTATTTGAAGATTTCACGCTTTATACTTTATCTTTTGATTACATAGAGGCGGTATAAGAAAAATATTACTATTTAAGATAAATTACGTAATACATATAGAGGAGCACTCGATCGGCCCTTGATGACACAAGATCAAGAGATTGATTGACCCATTCAACAACTGTTCTTACCTAAGCAGACATAACGCGCATTCCACATTATCTTACGTATTTATTATATATAACTATTGTGAAATTATTATATATATATACATATATATATTATTGTTAGCTTATGCATTGAAGATAATGTAATTTCCATCCACTTGGTTACATACAAGTTGCTAATTATAATCTGGAGATGGAATAGAAGCTTATATTGACTTTGCAGGTTTGCATAGTAACAATAATTATAATACGTTTATAACTTTATTCTTTACACCTTATATATCAATGCTTTCTACCTTAATGTTAAAATTTATTATCAGGTCTGAGTCGCACCCCAAATAGCAACCACTATATGCAACTTGGATTCCATTCTACAACCAATTGATGATAGAATGAGGTAACCTTATTGTATATATGGTGTCTAGCTAATATTTTAGAAACCCGCCAGTGTGGGATTTCTAAAACAGTGACTTCAACACTTCACCACACTGTGATAACTCGATTAAGGTACGACACCGACACATTTAATCCAGACGGGTTTGGACTCAACGAATCTCCTCTCACGTTCAGGTCCGACCCGAATTATGATACTCGGAGTAAACGAGACACAACTAACCGACCTCGAGTACCCATGTAATTGTTGATGATGTGATCAACAGTGGACCACGCTCTGATACCATGTTAAATTTAATACTTAATTTTTATATACTGCAAGAAAGTGAATTATAATTTACTTTATAATAATTGAATTAACAATACTTGATATGAATGACCAGTTAAATAAATAGTACATTACGTAGATCGAGCATGAATATCATTGAACACCTGTAAATGGGCAAGCCGAGAGCACAGATAAGACACCGTCTCACCAGATTTTTAAAGCATTTTAACTTTTAGGTGGTAGGTCTTGTAAGGGGTTCCATTCACGGGTCCATAATTATCATTCAACCAACACATGGGACAAAATAATTAGTAATTATATATATCCAGGTAGACACTCTCTGAAACGTGAGTGAACAAATTGGATTAACACATTACTATACTATGGTATATATATGGGAGTGTATCATAAAGGTCAACAAAATCACACCTAACTTAACTAATTTGAATGTATAAACATTATTAATGTATATATATGTGCAAATGTCAAAACATAGATAGACAGGTTAGATGGTTTCGGGACATTAATTATATATAGGAGAAGACAAAACAAAGAGTAGAAAATCAACAACAAAAACAAAGAGTTTGTTAGTTGTCCTTACCGACCTTCTTTCCTTCCATAATGTCAAAAACCAGCGGACGAATAAGTGGAAACGTATACGAATTTCCTATTTTTGACTTTATAGTGAAAATGGCCAGACTGTTGTTTTTAACAATATATTTATGGGTTAATTACTTAATTGGTTACACATGTTTCTCCATTGTGCAGAATGGTTACACATGTTTCAAAATGTGATTAATTGATTTTGCTATGTGACTAATTGGTTACACATGTTTTTCCAAATGTGATTAATTGGTTATTCCGTTAGTAAACCGTTAACTTTAACGTTAATTCATTTTTTTAACATATTATTGAATTGTGAAATGGCTATTATGCCCTTAGTTGTATTGAAGAACAGATTGGAAGGATTGAAGAACCAAAATCGAATCAAATTCGATTTGATGTTCTTGAGAACCCAGAATCGCGATTCTGGGTTCTCAAGAACCCAGAAAATGCTGTTCTAACCCAGAAAATGTTGTTCTGGGTTCTTGAGAACCCAGAAACAGCATTTCTGGGTTCTTGAAAAACCCAGAAATCAGATTTCTGGGTTCTTGAAAAACTCAGAAATCAGATTTCTGGGTTCTTGAAAAACCCAGAAATCAGATTTCTGGTTTCTCCAATTCTTGTTCTTGAAGATGATGATGTGTTCTTGAAGATGATTCTAGGGGTAATTACGTCATTTTACGTATCTAAATAGTGACTTAACTGTGATTTTAACGGTGAACAGTAAAAAAACCAAATAGTCACATTTCAAACCCAATTAATCACATTTTGAAACATGTGTAACCATTCTGAACATTGGTCAAACATGTGTAACCAATTAAGTAATTAACCCTATATTTATAGAGATACCAGTGCATCAATTCAAATACAACAAGACTAAAGAGATGTTCTTATGCTTAACGTGTAATGCATAGCTAACTAATAATCTATTTATTAATATACTGCATTGGAAAATATTGAAAATTATAACATTTGCAAATCTATAATGGATGTGATTTGCGTCATCTTTCTTGTGCCTATTGGCTGCTGCACTGCACTCTAATCTGCAAATAGCAAAACCGTTCTTTGCTTCTGACTGAATCGACAGGAAACCTAATACATGGAAGGATTTTCTCTTGAGTTGACATCTTCTATTTGCCAATACGCCTATACGTACACCGCGGCTATATATACAACCCCAGGAAGAACTCAAGGGACTCATCAGATACACCGCCATGAAAGAAATTGAGATTAAGCTTGTTTCTAAAGACACTATCAACCCATCTTCTCCAACCCCTCAAGACCTTGTCCACTACCAACTCTCTCTTCTCGACCAAACTGCGTATCCTGTATACAACCCGTTAGTCTTCTTCTACTCCTCAGATGGCCACCCCGAGTTCGATATTACTACCTTATCGTCTCGTCTCAAAGCCTCGCTGTCAGAAACCCTAGCTCGTTTCTACCCACTAGCAGGACAGCTCAGAGGCAATGTTTCTGTCGACTGTAATGATCAGGGTTGCCTGTATCTGGAAACAAGAGTCAGTTGCAGACTCTCTGATGTGGTCGACAAAAACCCTGATCCCCATGAACTACGAAAGTTTGTTCCTTTCGTGCTTCACGATATGGGTGAATTCAATCTGGGTATTCAATTCAATGTGTTTGAATGTGGCGGAGTTGGTGTAGGAATTTGTCTCTCCCACAAGGTAGGAGACGGATTCTCCGTTTTCTTATTCACAAAAGCTTGGTCGGCGATATGTCGTGGCGAAGTCGACGCGCCCTACCCAAGGTTCATATCAGCCAAGATCTTCCCACCCAATGAGGAATCAGGGTTTAAACCTCAAGTTGATCCCTACGAAGGAAATGTCACCAAGAGGTTCGTGTTCAAATTCAATACCATTAATGCAATCAAAGCTAAATACTCGCGTCAGATCAAGTTACAGGCCGACGACCGCCCACTGTCTCGAGTGGAGGCACTCACCGTCTTTATATGGACCCGATTCATCGCTTCTACTCAACTTCACCCGTGTCCAGAAAAAACCTACGTTGTGTCAAATGCAGTTAACTTGCGGTCCAAGCTAAAACCTCAGCCGCCCGATCATTGCTTCGGGAACATCTATGCACTGGCAGTTACAGTTTTGCCTCCGAATATGGGGGGTGATTTTCTAGACCTCATCCCTAAGATGAGAGAATCGGCGAGTAAGATCAACAAGGAGTTTGTGCAGAAACATGGAAATGGTGAAATTTACGTGAACTCCCTAAAGAAAACCCTAGATGTGATCCACCTTGCTTTTACTAGCTTATGCAGGTTTCCAATGTATGAGACAGATTTTGGATGGGGGAAGCCGAAGTGGGTTGGGTTCCCGGCCTGGATCTTCAAGAATCTAATTTTGTTCACTGATACAGAATCAGGGAACGGGATTGAAGCATACATTACCTTCAAAAAGGAAGATATGGCTAAGTTCGAGAAGGATGAGGAGTTTCGGGCGTGTGTTTGAGTGTAATTCATGATTATATATATTGAAGTGTAATGACGTAAGATTGTTTGAATGTATTCCAAGGTTGAATTATTAAAGAGATTATTAAGAATTCATGATCATCACTCATATTTCGAAAGTGATGGGATATAAGTTAATTTATTAAAAACTTTAGGGACATTTTTTGTAATTAACTGTAATATATATCCTCGGCCTTTCGAGGACGAATATTCTTGGCCCTTGGGACTGGAGTTTCTGTTCAGGATAAATGGATTTAGTGGGTCCATTCCGCGTCAAGCAGCTGCCAATGCAATGGCTTCTCTCGTGAACTTGGGTTTGTGCCGCTCCAGTTTCGATTGCCGGATTCGGACCATCTCCAATTCCACCACCGCGGTCTCGGGTTCAACTTCTCAGCATCTGATCCAGCAGCGTCTCCGATTCGCCGAACCAATTTCTAGGAGGTCCGCAGTTCTGATATATTTTTGGGTTGACATGGCTGCCGCAGCCGTCGGAGACGAGAGAGAGGCGCAATAGGGAGACCATTCCACTCGAGGACTACGCCAATAGTCATAAGTTAACCAAACCCCTCTCTCTTCATTTATGACTACTGCTGGTTGTGCTTTTGCGGAGGTTATCGATGTGATGTTTCACTTTCCTGGTATTTTTTGATCGTTTCGTTTTATGAGATGCGGAATGATACCAAAGTGGAATCGCGGAACCAAAATTGAATTATTAGAGCTTTGAATTGCATTCACGTGAATGTGAAGTTTCACTGCAAGCTCCCACAACCACAAGAATGTCAACATTGTACTTAAAGCTTACTTAGACTGTTCAATAATTTGATGAGTATTCTAATAGTTATTTCATGCGATCATGGAATTCCTAGTGCGGTAGAGATTATAATGTTTCAACGACGATGGAAAATCGTAGTATGATTTTAGTATTTTGCTTACAGTTACCAATAATATGATCTTTATTATTTGTTACAATAATATGACGTTTCATGATTTCGTTCTCTTTTAGGTGCACTTTTGACTGCTTGTATCGTGGTGTTACAGCAGTTTCAAGTCGTGAGTCTAAGCTTCTAGCTGGGAACCGTAGCATTGCGTAGGCAGGTTGTTCCTTACCTGATTTTTGAGATTCGGGTTTTCAATTAGTTCATCAATCAATTTTTCACTTTCATACTTACTGTGTCTCTAGTTCAAGCTTTAACATCAATTCATTCAGAAACTTTTACTGTAACTTCACAAATAATTGCAAACTTATTAAAATTCAGAAAGGGACTTAACTCTGATGATGATCATAAGAAACTGAAACTATGCTCAAGTCTGGTGTCTATAAAAGCTTGAATGGAGGGCTCTCTTCCGAGGAAGTCCGACAGAATCTCGATTGGATCCTTAGCTCCACCTGAGGCCAGTACCTAAAATTTGAAACAATGATCAAAACCATATGTATATAAGGAGGTGGGATTAATGTGTCAACTGTTAAATATATATTAGGAACTGCAATCAAAACGCTCTAGCGCATACCTTGTTCCTGAACTTCATGCCCATGTTTGGGTCGAAAATGTCATCTCGGAACTTTGAAACGAATATGTCAGTTGCAAACACCTAAAAGTAAGATTCAATTATTCATAGTTATGAACTTATGGTGATTGTAATCATCATAAAAGAAATATCTGGCCTCCAAAGAAGGGGCGGTCAACTGTGCAGTCAGATATGGTGGATACGAACCTCACTCCAGATTCGACTATAACAAGAAGCTTCATAACCGATGGCACTGCGTGGGAAACAAGTAGCTGGGTTGGTTCCTTCCAGCATGGGTAAACCCAACATGACCTAAAAAGCAATGCCTTATAATGTCACATTCATGTAATGGACAATCCAGTAGCAGAAACAGAGCTATATCACGGAATTAATGCACCTTTGGATGCAAATCCTTAAACAGTTCAACAACGTCGACGTTATCAGCAGAGTGTATAATTTGATCAAAAAGACCTGTAAGCAATAGCTGTTATTATGCATTTTAATCACATATATAAGATAATATTAGCAATTGTATTTGTAGCCTGTAGGTGGTGAGCTCATCTTATGTAGTTGAATCTTAGGGTTTTCATTCCCCAAATTATGAATGCGTTTTTTAACCTGAAAGGAGTAAAGGACTTACTATAAAGAATTTCATGCTTCAGTTTAAGAGCCGAGAAGCTGTATCGCCATCTTCGTAGCGATTTACAAATCTCCTCCTCAATGGACATTGTCATGTCCTTCAGAGAGCAATGCAAGGAATACGGTGGGAAATATAAGGTGAGATGCGGTAAAGCCAGAGAGTAATATAACCTATTGAGAAGTATTATTACCTGATAGAAACCAGATATCAACTTCAAACAAAGGGTTTCGTAGCACCTGAATTTCCATCAACACTCACCATGGTCAGCCTCTATTAGTTAAAATGAAGTACATAATTAAACGAATGTTCCTTACCAATTTTCAAACACCAGAGCAGGGATTTCCACATAATCATGATCTACAGAGAGACCCGAGAATCTAGTAAAAGATGCAAGATTGCAAATGTGTTGCATCTGATGCCCAAAAGAAAGGAAAGGAAAAGAAGAGGGGAGTGAGTATATTTATTTTCATTGTTAAGACTACAGATAATTTATGCTATTTGACAAGTAACATTCCACGGAACAGAAGCATGAAAACATTAGCACCATCTACCGAGCTAAAAGGTACAAACATGAGCTTCAATTCAAGGAGCTTAACATACCACATGTCCAAACTCGTGGAAAAAGCTAACCACTTCAGAAAATCGCAGTAAGGCAGGAGGACCACCAGTATCCTTTTGAAACTGAGATATCAATACCACCACTGGTACCTGGTAAAATGTGTACCCCATCAACATATTAATGGATAGATGCTAATACTATAGTCAACATGTATGAAATAGCAAAACCTTGGCTTCATGGTCAATCTTTGTAACAATTGCCTGGCAAGAATTATTGAGAGATGACCTATTTTGAAGAGCAAATACACAGGTTTGGCTGTACTTTCCTTCCCTGCAATGAATTATTCAACTTCCAATCAGCCCCTTAACAACAAGTAGCATTAGCCATTGCCTTTGACCACAGAAAGCTGAGAAACAAAAATGAAGCCAAGAAGTAAGATCTGGGACCTTTTGTACAAGTCCAGGTAGAAATAACCCAGAGATTCACCAGAACTTAAATCAATAACCAAGAATAGGCAAACATCAGGATGCCAAACCTCGACATCTGCAACTTCGTCAAATCTCAATCCTGTAAATGAATCATTTAGTGTCAGCATTGATATGCGAGCCAGTTCAAACCAAATTTGATCATAAGATCTCAAGAATAACAAAAAATGTATAACTGAATAACAAAGTAAAGTAGGACTACCAAAGAGGTCTTGGAATATCTTAAAGATTCCAGATTGAACCAGATTGACTGGAAAGTACTGTTTAATTGCTCCAAAGTCAAGATCAAATTGTTGCTCTTCAAACTGCTTTATGTAGTATAAAAGATCCTCAACGCCAAATGGGACATCTCCTTCTTCTTTTTTCTGATAACCCAAAGAATTGAAAGTTAACTGAGATCAGACCAAATATAACAAAGATAACACAGGAGGCACATACTTCATAAATTACTGGAGAAAAGTTTATTCTGACCTTCAGATCCTTCAACAGGGAGAGTTCTCTGGTAGCAATGTCTGTTAAACTAGCAGAGATGTTCTCTAAGAACTCAAAAATCTATACCAGGAAACACCGAGTATGAGTGCATTCCCTATACTTTCAACTACCAGAGTAATGATGCACAATTCGAAGTTATGGTAAGTCTAACAACTGACTCTCTAGAACTATGTGATACCAAAACAACCTGCTACACATCCACAATAATTCCACCAAAAGGGTAGCAATAAAATGACTGAACTAAAAAGAAGATGCTTGCAAGAAAAGAACACAGTGCAACCTTTGATGATGCTTTTGCCATCCTCCTACCAAGAGCATAGTCTGCATAATTTGAGTAGCCAAGTAATCTAGCCATCTTATGACGGCATTGAACCTTCATTAGTTCATTGACAAAAAAACAACGCAAGATCAGCTCCTCTAATAATCTACTACTCAAGACATAAATATAGTTAATAACCAGAAACCATCTTTTCCAGGGTTTTCTAAGGATTAAGAAATTCTAAGTCGAGATGTGAAAAACATAAGAAAAAGCATATAAGTCAGGAGGCTGATACAATTTCTTGCAGCCAATATGTTACATGCTTTAATTATAAATTAGCAAGCTCATCCATATAGAGCAGAGCTACTCCGTGGTACTAGAAATAGTGTACAGGTTAATGAAGTTTATAGTTTGTAGGTCTGAAAATTCAGTAAGAAAAACAACCGTATCTGAATCATGATTTTATAGTAAAAAATCACATTAGAAGTTCTGATCCTCAACATAGATTAACTGTTTTTGGAATTTAGATAACACAGAATATGGGCTGTGTCGGAACAATAAAATTCTCTCAAGTATCCAATAAACATCAACTTTAAGGAAAATAATAAATAAACAGTATGACGTATTTATCTAAATGAACACTGCAGATCTATCGTACCCTGAAAGGATAGAAACTATTTTACCAAATTTTCTAATATGGGAAGATTGACTTGGCCGCACCTCTTTCCATATGCTGCAGCTATTTTTCTCCTGGTGGCTCCATCCTTTGATTGGGGAAAAGAGAAAGATACAATATTATGCCACATCTATTCGGAAATTAGATTGACATGATGACAAAGATAAAGAAATGCATTCAAGTCTGACTAACACTAGTTGGATGAACGCACATTAAAATTTAGAAAATGAAACCACAAAAGATAGCCTTACCTTGCAAAGATCCAGTACAGCTCTTACATGAGGACTTTTCAAAGTAACATTGTACTGGCCAATGTCATCCTTCTCTAAACTCTGCATTATTATTGCAAGATTACAACCAAGTTGGTTATCATTAGCATGACTTTTATAGTCAGATGGTTGAAAAGAAGACTCAAATTTCTGAACAGACATTTGGCAATCGGACAGGAAAACAGAAACATAAAAACAAAATTCTGTTACAAGAGTAGAAACCTTAAGGAACTCTGTTGGCAGGCCAAGCAGCTCATTCTCATTAAGAAGGAGATGACTGGAATCAGCTTTAAGGTTTGAAATATACTGCAAGCTCAGTTTTTCAATTTCAGCTTTCAGTCGCTGCACTTCATTTCTTTTGGTTACAGTAAGGTTTAGGCCATTCTTCTCAAATTCTCTGACCTGTCACTGAGAAACATATCAATGCCTAATGTTGAATAAGCAGTATATGAACTCATTTCTTTAAGTGGTATTCTAAAGCTGAACACAGATCATTATAGTGACTTCAGTAACTGGACTATAAAAAGAATGAGCTCATAATATGTACCAGACACTCAACATAGCGCTTTGATTCAGGAGTTATCCATTCCCCCCGTGTTGTGAAATTTTTGATAGCACGGTACACATCTTCACGGCGGCTGAATTTTAGGGAAAAATAGAAGGTTTAAATATGAGAGCCATTTACAGGATGATTTGGTGATATCTAGCAACTATTTTACTTTCCATTTGGGAATTAATAGGATCTCCATCCTTATCAAGTAAACTGTGCCTCTTCCTATAATTAATTATGTATTGTGAAAGTTCAACTCCAAGAAGCATCTTACAAAAGATAATTATCTTGGGGTTTCAAGCAGAGCAAGCACCATAAACAAAGAATCTAGTGTAGAATGCAGAGAAGATAAACCTGCAACTCGAAAGATGAGCATCGATTCTCCGCTCTGCTTCAGCACTTGCTTTCCGAATGTCATGGGATGGCGACACAGACTTTGGAAACACACAAGACTGCACAAGGGGAAATTGTTCCGTCTCCATTTCCAACAGCGGCATCACTACATTGGTATATGTTATCTAAGACAAAGCATTCTGTCATAACAAGAGACCCAAATGCATACCATTCGCATTCTATGTATAATGAAGTAATTTCCGCATTGTATGCTTGTAGCAAATAGCAATACCTTGTCAAGTGGAACCGAAGCAACAGCATCGTGCACCTCCTTTGACTTTGCAATGATTCGGTCAGCTAGCTTCAGAAGTTCACGAGCTGAGAGATTAATGCGAACGTTGGAACCAGGAAGATCTGCAGAGGTTCAATTCAACCAACAAATCCTGACACACGGTAAGCTTAGAGCACGAAGTGAGTGAAGCTGAATTCAGAGCAGTACATAACATAAGTACGACCTTTCCGCTGCCGATTCTTCCGGTGGGACTTGATGGCGGAAATAGCGAAGTGGGCCGCCACAGCGGCTACAGCGGCAGCTCCAGTGAGAGCCAACAGCGGTTTCTCCCTCTTCGGCTTGCTCCTTTTCTCGTTGTTTACTCCGATATCCAGCATCTCCGATCGCCGCTTAACTTTCCCGCTTACCAAGCTGCAATTGCGAGGGAAAATAATTTAGTGTGGGCAATTGACCATTTAAATCACGTAAGAAAGATTGCGATCTTTTCTAATTTGAGCTAATCCAATTAGTTTAACGCATTTTATATGCATTAATTATATTTTCAAAATGACAATTACGTGCCAAAACACGTTTTTTTGTTAACAATTCGATATTAAAAATAATATTAATAAATATAAATAACTGAATATATATATATATATATTAATTTGACTCAATTATAGAATATTAACAAATAAGTTTTTTTATTGTATTTTATAACTCCTAATATTAAATTAACATTTTTTTCCTAAATGTTAAATTATCATATTCTAATTGTTATATATCAATAATAAATTTTTCATTCATATGAAGGCATGACATATACATTTTTTTTCTAAATCTCTCATTTATTCTCAAGACAAGTTACAAAATGTATATCATTTCTCTTTATTTCACATTATAATTTTTTCTTAAATATATTTTATGTAGTCAAATTTATATAATAATAAAATACATAATATTATATTTTATGAATATCAAGTATGCACATTTTAAAAATTTATCTTACAAATTAAAATATAGATTAACTAATGATGCATTTCATTTATCACATAATACTTTTATTAATATGAGACATAAGTGACATATGAGCGTCAACTTCCAAAAGAACACAGATCTCAGCGAGTTTACAGTTGAAAACAGTTGAAAACTTTGGATCTTACCTTGGCTTTCCGTTGGAATTGTCAAATTCGAAAGTTAACTCTTTTAACTTTGTTATGGATAAAGTTAGAAATAAACGTTTGGGGTGGAGGGCAAAGCTGTTATCAATGGCAGGTAGAGTCACGTTGGTCAAATCGGTCTTGTCCACAATCCCCTCCTACCATATGCAATGTACTATGTTTCCAATTTTAGTGTGTAAAGAACTGGACAGGATTAATAGAAGCTTTGTTTGGGGATCCACAAACCAGAAAAGGAAAATCCACTTGATCAATTGGGAGGAAATAACAAAGCCGAAAAAACTAGAGGGACTTGGTATGCAGTCGGCGTTGTATCGTAACAAAGCACTCCTGTGTAGTTTGGCATGGAGATTGAAGAAGGAAACGACTCCTTGAGTTGTGGTAATTAGAAACATAACGTTTAAGCATGATGAAAATTCCCTCACTACTTCGAATAAAACGCCATGCAATTGGAAAGCAATTAACGAAGGTATGAACACCCTTAAATTAGGATCAGGGTGGGTGGTGGCGAATGGTAGGGACATTAGATTCTGGCATGATAATTGGGTGGGTAATCAACCGCTGCGAGCTGCAATTTATGGTCCACTGAACTCCGAAGAAGACATATTGATGGTAGGAGATGTCTTACAGAATGACGAGTGGAATCTAAATAGTATCTCCTTTGACTTCCCCAAACGAATTTTGGACATGTTTCGATGTACTCCAAGGGACAAGACCAATGTCTCCTCGGACACTCAAATATGGAAGGTCACACACTCGGGGAACTACACTACATCATCGGCATACTCTATTTTAGCGGGTCATGACACAAACAGTCAGGTAATTAATCAATGGGATTGAGTTTGGAAGATTCAGACTATCCCAAAAATTCAGTATTTTATCTGGTTGTGCCTTAAAGATAGACTTGCCACCTGCAAACTATTGAACCATAGGGGATGTAATTTGAGTTATCTGTGCCAAATTTGTTACTCTGGGGTGGAGGGCATAGATCACATATTGCGTGGGTGTGAGCATGCTAAAGAGATGTGGAACTCAGTCACTGGAGCGCCAAATTTGGGGCAATCTTTCGACTACCCTTTGAATGAGTGGATCAAGAAGGGTTGTCAGGAATCAGGAGCCAATATTTAGGGAGTAGAGTGAAAGTACTTAATTATTCAGGAGCCTACAGAGGTTTTTAATCCATAATTATAAAAAAAAAACTACTTAATTATAATAATAGAAAAAAAAGTTTTAATAACATTGCGAAATTAAAATGTTATATATTTATAAACTCAATAATTTACAAGTAATAAAATATAATATGTATACTAAAACATTAGATTGTTATTATTGTTCGAAAAATACTAATGTTTCTATATGAACTTTGATATAAGTAATAAACCATAAAAGTTAAGAGTATTATATGAACATTGACATTTTTTTTACAGTTTTATGAGAAAGAATAGTATTTTTTCATATTTATAAGTCAACATAGTTTTAAATCATTAAAATATTATTTATATAAACTAATTTATTATTATTTGTTTCTAAATTAAATAAAAAAATAGGAAGGATTTTAATAATCTTTTTTAAACACATACATTAATTTAAAATAACTATATAAAATATTTGACTTAAAAGTATTAATTGTTAATTATGAATATTATTTTTTATTATTGACCCATGTATTTTTAACTAATTTTATGAATAAATATACTTAATATAATTTATAATTTTGTTTTTCATAATATAAATTATAATAAGTTATATATATAATTAATTATTTTATACATTTTTTAAATTTTAATATTTTTTATTGTAAGCAATTAAGACTCATAACAATATATTTTTTGAAAATTGTTATAGTTTGTATTTACTTAAAAAATAAGTTTATAACACTAAACTTATTTTAAAAAAAGGTGTAATAGTCTATATTCATTTAAAAATAATTTAAATATATAGTATACATTATACTATAAATATATATATATATATACATATATATATATTACTTACTGCAATTGGACGCATACCAGATATATATCTACTTATTTTACATATCATAAAATTACAGAATTTAACATAAATTAAATAAAACAGTGATCTAAAATTTTAAAATTGTCTGTAACAAAAAAAAAGATACCAAATTTGATTCGCTTTTTTTTGTTTTTTATCCTTTCATTTTGCTCGGTACATTTCTCCGTGCTTATAAATGAAAAAAAAAATTACATACATGTGCATTAAATTTAGTCTAAATATTCGCAAATCCACTTACCTGGATTAAACAAGAAGTTTAGGAGGTATAACCGAAGATCTTAATTATTAGGATGCAATATCATCAGGCAAAAGGTTTAGGGTCCTAATTGTAAATTTCCATTCTAAGGCCAAGACAGAATCCGCAGTCCGCGAGCGGCTAACCAAACCCCACTGTCAATCGCCCCCTCCGCATCTGCACTTCCACCATTGCTGTTCTCCTCTGCCGTGAAAATTCTGATCCTTCTCATTCAACCAAGCAATGGCTCCGAAGACGAGAGGGCTTAAACCCTCCGCGGCTCCATCGCAGCCGCCTCCCGCCATTGAAGATCTCTTCACCACTCTAAACAAGCACATCGAACGATCCGAATTCAAACAAGCCGTGAAAGTGGCTGACCAAGGTTTGTCTCGAATAGAAGCTACATCACCTTTTCAATTTGATTTCCGATTTGGGTCTAATTTTGTATACTCGTTGATGCTGCAGTTATCGGGATTGCTCCTGGAGACGAAGACGCGATCAGATGCAAGGTTGTCTCCCTAATAAAGAGCGACGACATTGACGATGCTCTTTCTGCTATTCAATCGGCCAAGAAATATTCTATTGATTTCGGTTTCATTAAGGTATCATACTGCAGATTTAAGTGTATATTAAATTATGAAAATTTGCCGGGTCTTGAAATTTATCGCTGCATGCAACTCTGAGCTCAGTCAGCACGTTTGTGGAGACAGTGGTAGTAAAATTTGCGGACGGTTTAGCAATATGTCATAAATCTGATAGTGTGAGAATAGTTTGCACTGGCTACTAATTTGTAGCGGGTTCAGATTCCAAGCAATCATTTTATCCATTTATAATCCATGGTAAGGTTACCGAATGCCCCTTTAAAGCTTTTGAAGTAGCAATGATCAACACTTCTGCATTAGAACTTCTCTCTAGAAGAATGCGTTAATACAGTAGCTTTCCTCTTGTTCCTAAATAAAATTCTTCATTTTGGAAGTAATTTATTCAGTATCCTTTATGTATCATGTTCACTGCGTTTGCTGCCTTTGAGCAGGCATACTGTTTGTACAGACAAAACAAGTTAGATGAGGCCTTGAACTCTTTAAAAGGTCTGGAGAAAAATCCTTCCACAATGGTGTTGGAATCCCAGATTCTGTATCGTCTGGGAAGACTGGACGAGTCAGTAGATATTTATCAAAAGCTTCAAAAATCAAAAATCGACTCACTAGAAATCAACTTAGTTGCAAGTCTGGTTGCAGCTGGGAGAGCCTCTGAAGTACAAGCAGCACTTGATGCACTTAGAATTAAATCAACAAGCACTTTTGAGTTGGCATACAACACTGCTTGTTCCTTAATTGAAAGAGAGAAGTATTCTGATGCAGAACAACTTCTTTTATCAGCTCGCAGGTAATAACTTTGAATAAATTCCTGAGATTTCGTTAGATAAGCGTAACCGATTCCTCTTGCATAATAGGAAAGTCTCGTAGCTGGCTTCCTTCGCTTTTTTATTGCATCTAAGTATTAGCTGCCTGATCTTGCAATTTCATCTCTGGTGAAGTCCCAATTTTCTGCACTATGATAAATAGTTGCAGCAGATAATGAAAAAATTGTTGATGCCAATGCTCATAACTTTTTGGCCTTAATCCCAAATTTGCAATTTTCATTTGTAGTATCTCCTTGTAAGGTGTTAAGTTTAAATCTAATAATAAATTAGTGACACAAATTGATCTAATTGGCCCTTTTCTCTCTCCCTTTTAAGCACCAGCTTCATGCTCCCTCTACATAGAAAGGATGTCTTTACCGACTTTTTACTGAGTTTCACCAATCTGAATGAATTTTGAATAGCTCATTATGGTTTGATCAGTCTTCATGTTGTTTAATAAATATAGTTGTTCATCCAACAGAATCTGGTGTGGATTGTTTCTAGTTGTTTCCTTGTTTGGTCTAGTTTGGCATCTTGATTGACTTTAACTGACGTCAAAAGTTTTCAGAATTGGTCAGGAGGCACTACTGGAAGATAACCTCGAAGCAGATGAGGTGGAGATTGAACTGGCTCCAATTACTGTGCAGCTAGCATATGTTCAGCAGGTAGATTCTAAATTTGGTCTCTATTCGTTTCAAAGAAATAACCAGTTCACCGATTGATATACTGAAGCAAAGGAATAATGATTTCTATCTTCAGCTATTTGGACGCATTCAGGAGGCTATTGAAGCCTACACAGGGATAATTAAGAGGGAAGATGTGGATAAATCATCCCTTGCAGTGGCTGTAAATAACCTAGTTTCTTTGAGAAATCCAAGAGACTTCTCCGACGGTTTGAGGAAACTTGACCGTCTGAAAGACAAAGATGACCAGGGTTTTCAGCTTGCCCAGGGAGTGGACTTGAAGCTTTTGAGAAAACAAAGGGAAGCACTGTACACTAACCGAGTTCTTCTACTTCTCCAAGCAAATAAGTTGGACCAGGTCTTAACTCTTCCTTGTCTTCTTGCCTTTCAATGGGTTACCTTGTTATTAGGCTTCTGTCTGTAGTAACTAACAATAAATCGACAATTATTGAAATTATTTTCGTTTCACAAAAATTGTCAAAATGAACTCAAACTTTTTCCAGGACAGAGTACATCTTATAACTGAAAATGAACGAACTTTCTTCTTGATTTCACATTTTTTAAGGAAAGTAAACAGGAAATTTTACTAATTTCTTTAAACAAGACAACATTGATTAACTTGTGGTTAATCTAAATTTATTGCTCATATACGCAGGCTCGAGAAATTGTTGCTACACTTCCGAACAGGTTCCCCGACAGTGTGATGCCACTGCTGCTCCAAGCAGCAGTCCTGGTGAAAGAGAACAAGGCAGGGAAGGCTGAGGAAATTTTAGCGCAGTTTGCAGAGAAATACCCAGACAAGTCCAAGATTCTTCTTCTTGCAAGGGCCCAGGTAGCTGCAGCTGCAGGGCACCCTCTAGTGGCAGCAGAATCACTTCTGAGAATCCCCGATATCCAACACATGCCCGGCACTGTAGCCACCATTGTTGCTCTCAAAGAGCGAGGAGGAGACATTGATGGGGCATCATCTGTGCTCGATGCTGCCATTAAGTGGTGGTCAAATGCAATGACAGAGGACAGCAAGGTCGGGACCATTATTCATGAAGCAGCCTCCTTCAAACTAAGGCACGGAAGGCAAGAGGAAGCCGCACTTCTATTTGAGGAGCTTGTGAAGAGTCATGGAAGCATAGAGGCAATAGTCGGGTTAGTAAGTACAGTTGCTCGTGTGGACATCAACAAGGCAGAGTCCTATGAGAAGAAGCTCAAGGGTCTGCCCGGATTGAAGGGCATCGATGTTGATGCACTTGAAAGGACTTCTGGGGCAAAGCAAGAGGAGGGTGCTACTCATATTGGGATAGCAGAGGAGAAGAAGAGCAAAGAGAAGGGTAAGAAGAAGAGGAAGAGAAAGCCAAAGTACCCTAAAGGTTTTGACCCAGCTAACCCGGGCCCACCTCCCGACCCGGAAAGGTGGCTCCCTAAGAGGGAGAGGTCTAGTTACAGACCCAAGAGAAAGGATAAGAGAGCGGCTCAAGTGAGAGGGTCTCAGGGTGCAGTTGTCAAAGGAGACAAACAGGAGAGCAATGCCGTGTCCAATTCAAAAACAAGCGAAGCAAGCAACAGTTCCAAGGGGCAGAATTCGGTCTCGGACCATCCAAAGCCTTCATCCAAGTCATCAAGGAAGAAGTCAAGGAAGTGAAGTGTGATGTCGTTTTGTTTGTCGTGCTGGACCTTATGCTTTGGAATATCGTAGTAGTAGACTTGTTGGTTCTTTGCATCAATTCCATTTATAAACTGGATCGAGCGGAACTTATGTCCTTTTTCCTTGTTGGATCGACTCTGCCTTTGGAAGATTTTTGTGTTTGAGATTGTTTATTTGCGGAATATGGACCGAGTTCGGTTCCCATTAGTAGATTGTTGTGTGTCTGAATCCGTAGAAGTATTTATTTAATAAAGTTAAACTCACTTAATTAAAAGTATTTAGCAAAAATATATTTTTTTTCACAAATTATTTTATCAGTTGAAATTACAAAAACTTTACAACAAAAGTTTTGCTAACAACACAACGAAAAGACTACTAAAAAGGCAAATAGAAAATATCTTAATTTATAAATTAATCCAATCAATTTAAAGTTACAACTTAGTTTACCGGTTTACTTATTTACTAGCTGTTCCAAATATATTTTTATATTAATAGTATAACTAAAACCCTAACGAAAAGGCAAAAGGAAATTCGATTTATCGATTATTAATAGTTAAATATTTTTTAATATATAAATAATAATCGGTATAGTGACTGAAATCACAACTATAAAATTTAAAAATAATTGCACTAATGAAATTTGTTTAACTAATCATCATTCTTTTCGGTTAACCACAAACCCTCAATTATTTGATTTAACAATAAACACATATAAATAAAAAAAATTAATAACTAATACTAACCATAACTCAAATCCTCAATTACATCAAATGGGATTTGGAGCGGCCACATCTCTCTCGCTATCTCTACCATATTCAGAATCTCCCTCACTCGTTTCCTTATTTTTCGTACCATCCTCGCGCTCCACTCGCTCTGTCCAATTAGATTGGCTTTCTTCGGGTAGATTTCATATAGTAATGGAATTCAACCTGCAACTTCCAGCTGGTAAGACTCTATTCTCTTCTGGATGGATTAAGATGTATTATGCGGAGGGGATCGGCTATGTCCTGCTATCTTGTTGATCTTGGCAGTGGAATTTGGATTCTATCTTCTGGGATTGTTATTTTGTTTAATTGCCCTGTTTGATAATCTATTATGTCGTCCGCTTTACTTGGATTTTTGGTGCTAGGGCTTTGAATAGGAGAGTTCCATTCCACAGTGATTGCAAAGCTTTGAATATGAGGAGGGAGCAGCATGGAACTTGATTTTTTTTAGTGGTTCCTGACCTGTACATTTGGAATGTGGCATGAGTTTTTTTTTGCTCGGCTAGTTCTGAGGAGTTAGATAAAGCTTGTGACTAGATAAACCTAGCAAGGTTGGAACTTTCCCTACGCAATTTCCTCTATGGCAGATAGCTTGGTATCCCAATTTGGTATTGGTGATGGGTGCAGCACTGATGGCTATGCTAAGCCTTTTCTTTGTAGAAACGGGAAATGTTCTATGATGTTGGACGATGCTGATGCATTGCCTGAAGATCCATTCGGTATGGATACAACCAGTATATATCAGGGAGCGGCGGGTTGGTTCGAGAATATGCAACTAGATTGTGCTGAATATGAAAGTCATGCCGTTCAGATGAGTGTTCAGCTATCTTTCCCAGAGGTTGAGGCATTTCTTAGAGAAGTGGGTTCTGATTCTAAGTCCACCCTTCCTGAAACGAACAAGGTTAGGGATGGGTGCAATGTGGGATTTGGGTTGTTAGATGCATTTTCCGGATGCTCTAAGTCTAACAATGATGATGGAAGAAGTGGATATTCGTCCTTTATTGGGTTTGGTTCTCTTGAGTTTTTTGGCTATTCTGAAGTTATAGATTCACTTTTTCATCATGTTGGTGAAAGTTCAAAAGGGCTTGGGCAAGAATCTGACGATGATGGGTCTCCTCATGCAGCACTGTTTCTTGCATTAGGCTATCTGGATGTTCAGAATCTGCTTCTCATTGGAAGAGTTTGCAAATCTCTTCATTTTACAGTTCAGAATGACCCTCTTTTGTGGAGGAGAATTCACATAGATAAGCCGATGAGTGAGAGAATAACTGACGATATTCTTCAGCAACTAACTAGTCGAGCTCAGGGTAATTTGCGATGCTTGAGCCTTGTGGATTGCCAAGGGTTCACCGATAAAGGTCTCAAATTCGTGCTTGAAAGTAATCCAAAGCTTACGGAGGTTTGTATTATCTAATTGCTTTCAAAAGAGCTATTTTTCTATCAAAAAAGAAGAAGAGAGCTTTACTTTCTAGAAGTTCTTAGGATATGCATTAACATCATCCTACAAAGATCACAGGATTCATCAGATGCTGTTTCAATACTTAATTTTGAACTAACAATTTCTGTTAATGGTTACTTTTCGCAGCTCTCCGTACCCGGATGTACAAGACTCAGCATTGAAGGTGTTATCAGTAGCTTAAGAGCATTCAAGTCCAGTACTAAGTTAGGGATCAAACAACTGAGGATAGGTGGTCTCTATGCAGTAAAAAATGAGCACTTTGAAGAACTGAAAGATCTGCTATACTTGAACAAAGAAGTAAAGGCAGATGGTTCTAAAAAACACCACTTTTACAGTAGAGAGACTGTTTATTTATCTCATGATGATGATCGTCCCATCGATCTTGAATTATGCCCGAGATGTCAAAACCCGAGGCTTGTGTACGACTGCCCTACAAAGGCCTGTCAGAGTAAAGGAGATGCAACCCCACACTGCCGAGCATGTTTTTTATGCATAATGCGGTGCTCTAGGTGTGGTATATGTTTAGAGGACAGTGAGTACGAGGAAACATTTTGTCTAGATCCACTATGTGCTGGTTGTTCAGATAAGCCCATTCTGAAATACCAAGGAAAGCAAAATGGCTCTGGTAGTTCGTCAAGACCTGCAAGAGATTTTTCATGTGGCTAGAAATTAATTGCATGCAACTTCATATCTTTGAAATCGTCAAACTTGGAAAGGCTTGGACCTCATTTCTCAGTTTCTTACTATATGTTGATATTCTGAATGATGACTGAGAATCATTTGAGCTCACATACATAAGCAATGGAAGTGTAGAGACAAATTTGAAGACATTGTTTCATGGACAGTGCCGGATGAACTCTGTAATCCATTGAGGTTCGCTCAGAGAAACTTGGAATCCATTGTAGTTCGTCCAGTTGGTAGGTTAATAGGTATGTATGTCCTATTCGCTCTATTCTTTTGCAGTGTACAAATGACCAATATTTTCATCTCTTTCACAGTTTTTTCATGCATTCTAACATCATATGCAGGTTCCTACTGAGAAGCCCAAAGCATTGGTAATTCTGGTGTTGTGGTTGTCCCCAGAAGTGCTGGCCGAGATAAATAGTGACGTTTGGTTAGAGTTTTCATCCTTTTGTTCACCTCTGGTTGTCCTAACTCGATCAACCAACAATGTTGAACTCTTAATTCATTTCAGGATATTTATTCCGAACTGAAAGGGAAGGATGGCGTCGTCAGTGAGAGAGATCTGCAACCCAAGTTGTGCATCATGTCCAATATCATAAGTACTTTGACAATGAGTAGATCAATGTCTTGCTAGGACCCAACTGCAGAAGTGGAACCCAGTATGTTTATAGTTTGTTGTCAACTGAAATAATGGTTCCTTGCTCAAGTCATGTGTTTGGAGAGCTTAAAAGCTTCGTTCTCTGAATGTAACTTTTATTTTTTTGGCCGAATCTGAATGTAACTTTCAAGCTTAAAGTTTTTGGTTATGTGAATGTAATGTTGAAAGCTTGAATATAACTGTTAGGTTCCTGAAAGTAATTATCAAGCAGAAGGTGACACTTTGGCCATACTTGTTTTTTTCTTTAATATGAATTTTATTTAGGTGCATGAATTATAATAATTGTGTATATAATAAAACTTAAAAGACTAAATTGAAAGTAAATGAAAAAAATACCGTAGTAAATTTGACTCCATTGAACTTTGGAGAGGTGACTGAAATTTCACCTCTCTCGAGAAAGAAGCAAGAGCGAGCTCCGGAATCAGAGATAGGAAAGCGAAAGAAAATCAGACAGACCCTCGTCTGCTCTTCCTTAACCTCCTCGTCAAAACACTTGTCACTACTCCACGTCTGTCGTTTCGTTATGTACCTATCGGAGAAGCCCCAGCCTACTGATTTCTACAAGGAGGAAGATTCAGCCTCCACTCCTCGGGACATGATCATCGAGGTCTCCTCTAACGGCGACCTGCCGCCTACGCACACCAATCACCTTCAACACCACCAGATTCTTCTCGGTGAGAGCAGCGGCGACGACCCTGAGCTTAAGTCCGCTGCTTCGGGTTCCACCATTGCCCCGAAAAGGAGGGCGGAGACTTGGCTTCAGGACGAGACTAGGTGCCTCATCTCCCTCCGCCATGAAATTGACAATCTGTTCAACACCACCAAGTCAAATAAGCATCTTTGGGATCAGATTTCCTCCAAGATGCGAGAGAAGGGTTTTGATCGGTCTCCTACAATGTGTACGGACAAGTGGAGGAATCTATTGAAGGAGTTCAAGAAGGCTAAGTACCAGGATAGGGCAGGGAGCGGGTCGGCTAAGATATCGTACTACAAGGAGATTGAAGAGATTCTGGGAGAGAGGAGTAAGAGTGGACCCAGTCCTACCGCGACATCGACTAAACTTGACTACATGCAGTTCTCTGACAAAGGTATCCGTCACTCTTTCTCATCAATTTCTAATTTTTAGTATAAAGGTGACATTTCATGCACCAAGTTGAATTGTTCGAGAAAAGTGTCCGCTTTTGTGAAATTTTCAGAAGATCGTTATGATTATGCCCGTCATAGTTGTATATAATGGTATACCTAAATTTAGATTGCTGCTGCATGAATGTATAAGTTGGTTGATAAATATTTTTGCTTCATTTATCTTTGTTTGGATTTAGGTTGCTTAAAGCAGTTTGCTGTACATTGCTATCTCTGTTTCAGATCATGTCTGTTAGTTTCGGTCGAGGAGAACAGATTGATCATGAATGCATAGCAGCATAGGGCTGAAAATTGGCACTCTATTTTAGGAAAAATAATCATTTTGTTCAGTGTTGCTTATGGTTAACATGTTGCTTGATTTTGTGATTATTTACTGAACTCTTGTGTCTGCAGGAATTGATGATAGTATTTCATTTGGTCAAGTAGAAGGTAAACTGAACTTTAAATTCTTAAGTAATATAAGCATTTAACTGTGAATTAATTTTGTAACAAATTACACCATGCTCTTGCGTCCTTGTTGGTTGCTCTGCTAGTCATTCCTTAGTCATATATTTTATTACACAAATAGATAGCAATCAAGAATCAACATGCGAGAGTGTTGGCACTAAATAGATTTCAAACTAAGGTACGTACTACGAGGAACATTTTAAATTGGAAAAAAAGTCAAATAGAAGTTGTAAGATAATTCTCTAAATGCTGCTTGCCAATATATACATCTACACTTTCAGTCAAATTGTGGCATCTGAGAGTCATGATTCACATATTTTAACTTTATACCTATTTCCTTACGCTTTATGCATATTTTTACCTATTTTCCTTCCTATGATTTTGTTCTTCAGCTAGTACCAGGCCGCCAACCCTTAATCTTGAAAGAGGTTTGGATCATGATGGGCATCCTCTGGCAATTACTCCAACAGATTCAGTTGCCGGTAGTGGAATCCCTCCTTGGAGTTGGAGGGACACCCCGGGAAATGGTTAGTTTATGAAGTGAATGTTTTTGGTGTAGAAATGGCTTTGAACCCGTTCATAGTTAATGATTCTCATACTTCTCTCTTTTGCTAGCTGGAGAAACTCAACCTTATGGTGGCCGAGTTATCTCAGTCAGGTGGGGTGATTACACGAGAAGGATTGGTATTGATGGTGGTTCAGATTCTATCAAGGAAGCAATCAGATCTGCCTTCAGATTAAGAAGTAAACGAGTATTCTGGCTGGAGGATCAATTCCAAATTGTAAGAAGTCTAGATAGAGATATGCCTTTGGGGAATTACACTCTGCACCTTGATGAAGGTAAATCATCCACCTATTTTTGTAGATATATAGCATGACTTTTGAGTCTCCACGAGTTTAGAACGAGAAATTCTCGGGGATTAATTCTTGTGTGTTGTTTTCAGGATTGGCAATAAAAGTGTGCCTCTATGATGAATCCGACCATATTCCAGTCCATACAGAAGATAAGGTATTCTACAATGAAGATGATTACCGTTTCTTTCTTGCTCGAAGAGGATGGACATGCCTCAGGGAGCTTGACGGGATCAGAACTATTGACTGCATGGATGATCTAAGGCCCGGGGCAATGTACCGTGGTGGGACTTGAATTTAGACTACTGGTTCTTATGTGGAGAGAGTTTTTCCCCCTTTTCCCGCAGGCTTAGTCTAATATACAGAAGCAAATGCTGGTCATTAGCTTAGAGGTTTATTGTCTAGATGGGTACCTGGTCCTTATGTAGCAACTCTTCTTAGAATTCGGTTGTCTATCCAATCTAGAATGTAATTAATGTACATCTGTTGTCAGTATAGTTTCCTACAATTGAGAATGCATCTTCTTCATGTCTGTTGCTTCTTTTGTAGATGAATAATGGTGATTCTGTTTAGACAATTCAAGGTGACTAATGGATTCTGATGGTTCAGGTTTTGGGGTGGAACACATTTGGTGTAATAAGGTAAAAGAGAAACAGAAACATCCCAATAGTTTATACAAATCTCTGTTGTTATATCATCTGAGTAGAAAACATTATGGGTTCTTCCAATGCTGTTTCAATGAAGGATCTCTCATTCGAACTGTGAATAAAAGATTGATAATATCAAGCGAAAATATACTTCAGTAGGGCCTCTTTCTCTACTGCGGCGCAACCTTGTGAACCTGTACAGAAACACAAATCAACCTCAAGTAGAGTCTAGAGCATTCATATTTATAAGCATATACAAATTTACCTTTCTCAAATGAACTCAATTTAACCGTTTTAACTTTTAAGTTTTAAGTGTTGTTGCATATGACAAAATATAATATTTTACCAAATTATATCTCAATATAAAAGTAAATACCGAAATATTATCAGTTTTGAAAAAAAATATCAAAATATACATACCCGCGAATCATTCCCGGGTATATATTTATTTTCCTCTTATGTCTCATAATCTCATAATTGCCAAAGCTGTTGTTCGTACACGTGGGTTGCTCTTCCAAGGTGTTTTGACTGCTCTTCCACATGGGTTGTTTGTACATCGAGTTTCCTCTCTTTTATTTCTTTCATCGTTGCATTTTTTTGTTAAGCAAACTTCCACCTACGAATATCATTCGTGGGTGATTATTTTTAAGGCATTCACGAATGTCATTCGCGTGTAGGTATACTTTGATAATTTTGTTAAAACTGAGTATATTTCGATATTTACTTTTATATTGAGATATATTTTCGTAAAAAAATCGACAAAATACTATGGATTTTACTTTTTTTGCAGTTTTGAGTTTTGATAAAGCAAGGCTCTAGTCCATCCCAAATCCCAATAGATATGTAGAGAACCACCCCAAGGCCCAAATCCTTTTGGGGATCTCGTGAGTATTCGGGGTGATGATGCTATAAAGCTAAGATGGAGCACTAGACACAAAATTCCCTTAAATACTTATGTCACTATTTAAGCGGTCAAGGCGCAGAGTTCCCGCCAATTCTTCGAGAAACCTAAAGAGAGAGAGAGAGAGAGAGAGAGAGTGAGGGAGGGAAGTAGAGAGAGAGTGAGGGAGATGGAGGAAGAAATCAGAGCAGAATTCAGGAAGAGCGGCTTCAGTCTTGACGGTGAAGAAGAGATACTTGAGAAATGTAAGACTTACGTTTTTCATTTTGCGATGCATATCGATTTGGACAAATGAGGCAGACGCTGAGTAAATTCTTATTTAGGTCTTACTTTCTGCATAAATTACGACCTCAAGCCGTCAGATCTCGTTTCTAGCTGGGAGGTTTACTATCTCAACAGGTATACTTAACTGGTTCATCCGATGTAGCTTTTCTGTTGCTTGAATTTTGCAAGCAAGGTCGCTTAGATTGGAGTAGATTCAAATTAGTGGGAAATCGGTACAATCTTAAGCTATAAAGCTGAGTATAGTGATTATCTGTAGCTTCCAGAAGCGACGGATAGTGATTCTGAAGCAACTCGTAATAAGTCGTAAGGCTGATGGTGCTATCTGTAGTTATTTAGATGCATTCACTAGTTAGCACTTGTAGGTTTAATGTTTTGATCTGTTTCATTTACATTTTTGTTTGAATGCATTCTCTACTTAGCACCTGTAGGTTTAATGGATTGTTAATTGTTTCATTTGCACTTTTGATATTTTGTTTTGAGCAACTTTGAATAATGATCAATGAAATATTTGCTTGGTAGTATATTATTTTCGTTGATCCTAATTCATGACAGGCAGCTTGATGAATCCACAGTCAGGAGCGCTGAAATGAATGGGTTTGTATTGCACCTCCAAAACGAGGTGAAAGAAGCAGTTATAAAGGAAGAACCCGATCTACATGTGTACTCGATTAAAGATGTAGACATGTAAGAATCACATCCATTTGCTTCATTATGGAGAAATTAATGGGTTCACCTCTTCAATTAAAGATCTCCAGTTTGAATCCGAGCATGGAAAAGTGAGATAGTAACTTGATATACTTGTTTCATATTGTTATTTCGCCACATTTTGACTATTCCAATTCCCTGGAGACGGTGGAAAGTTGCTGTTACTTTCAATGTGTAATGCCTGCATTGGTTCATTTAAGTCAATTTGATAAACCTTGTAGGATGTTAAATGATGAAGACGAGTACAACAAAGAAGAAAACATTGGCACTCCAACAAATAAGTATCCAAATTCCCCACCAGAGCAGATTGATTCTGTACCACGCTCAAGCCGCGTTGTTCATTCATCAGGTAAAGCGTCAAGGCAGGCCACTATTACGCCTTTTGGGCAACGAAGAGAAAAGTTTGCTGTAAAATGCAGTATTAATCAAAAGCTACAGCAAAATAATGGGAAGATGGAACACGATCTTGATGATTCTGAAGATGACTTCATCAGGAAAGTAAAATCTCACAAGAGATGCTCCATGGCAGTTCAGATAACAAAACCGGGATCTGATTGTAGATTTATGTATGATAGGATAGAAGATAGGGTATGGATAATCTCTCTCTGTTTGAAGTCTTACTCTTCCTTCTATAAAGTATAGTATTGTAACTTGTTACCTTGATCTCTGTAGTTCAATTCTCTTGAAAGCCGAATTAAGAAATTTTCTACTGCTCTTATTGCTTCTGGCCTCTATGAGGAACCGGTTGACCCCACTGTTGCTTCACTGGTAATTCACATGGGTGGCTAATACTCACCCAACTCCCTCTATTTGCTAGATTTCTAATACATTTTCCTCTTCATTTGTAAGAAGGCACCTGATGTACTTGTTTTTTCAGAAAAGCATCTTGGCTGTTGGCATGATCTGTTGTGACGGAGAAGGCCACCTGAATGACAAATCCATCTTATTGCAGGGCAGGTAACTCCTTTCTTGTTTCTGAATATGCAGAACAAAGACTGACCTTATCTCTTCCATGATGATATTCAGTATTTTTGTTAGGTAGATCTTGTGAGTACTTATAAACATAGGAGGCTCAGTGATCCATATTCCTAATATATTCAAACGTCGATTATAAATGTGTATTTTGTAAGATTTAACAATGACTTACCGTAGTATGGTGATGCTTATGTGACCTAAGTGTCCATTGAAGATTAATTTCTAAATCACGCTTGAAACTGTTTTATGAAAGCCTTTCAAACTCATCATACAAGTTACAACAACCTGTTTTCTGAAATTGCACCAATGTTTTTTTTTTTTTATTATTCTAATAATAGTGAGAAATATCCTCACAGTTATCTTGCTGTTTAATGTGTATGGCAGTGTTGAACATTCTGGAGGACAACGTGTTCGCTTAGATGTACAGAGACTAAAACAGTTTTCCGTATTTCCAGGGCAGGTAAGAAAAAAAAAGCGTAAAATCAAAAAGTAGTCCTACTTCTTATGTCCATCCTTTTGATCAAGTACCCTGTATTATTTCAGGTAGTAGGAATAGAAGGTAACAATCCTAGTGGACACTGTTTGAGTGCAGCGAAAATAATTGATTCTATCCCTCTGCCAAGTCCTGCTGATGTCAGCTTGCCTCCATCAAAAAAGCAAGCTGTGGATCAGGATACTATATCACCTGATTCATCCTCTCTTCCTGAAGAGCTGTCGGTGGTTAGTAAATTTGATTTGTCTTGTTGAACCTCTTTACTGTCAAGAAATACAGTTGAAAGAGTGGTTCTCTTTACTGAATTGAGAGCAATTATCCTTTCAGCTGATGAATAATCTATGGCTTGCTATTTATGTTCAAAGCTCAAACTGATCTGACACTTGTCAATGTTGTTTAAACAGATCATTGCAGCAGGTCCCTTTACCACAACAGATAACCTGTTTTTCGAGCCTCTAGCAGAGCTTCTAGCATATGCAAGAAGAATGATGCCCCAGCTGCTAATAGTGGTAACTGCAGTTTTATTTCCAACTTCTGTGACCTATGGGTTTTCTTTGTTCTTCTTTCATAATTTTTAATGACTACTCCTTTTTATGATGATATTTCTTGCAGCTTGGACCTTTTGTGGACTCTGAACACCCCGAGATTAGGAAAGGAACTGCCAATAGTAGCTTTGATGATATATTTCATCAAGAAGTCTTCACAAAAGTACTTCACATGATATTGTGCTTCATGTATATATACTGTCAGTTCTTCAATGACTTATTATAAAATCACATTTCAGTTGCAGGATTATATGGAGTACATGGGTGAGGTTTCTCGGGTCGTTATTGTTCCATCTATACGGGATGCTAACCACGACTTTGTTTTCCCTCAGGTATTTTTCCTCTGAATCTAAGTAGAAATGCTTTTTCCTTGGAACAATTAATTATAGCGCTGCCGGATCCGTTCTCATAATTTTCAATCTATTCATATTCTGCAGCCTGGTTTCGACATTTACTCATCTGATCTTGAACATCAGGTACATATTTCTTATTTTCTAAAGGAAAAAAATGATCTGAAATATTTTTTTAAAAATTTCTACTTAATTCTGCTATATATGTAGATTGCAAACTCATCCATTTTTTCCCCTTAAAACTAGATAACAAGTCTCACCAATCCAGGGATGTTCAAAGCCAATGAAGTAAGTGCTTTCACATGGCAGCTTTAGCCTTTACTCTTCATCTTCATACATATTTGTCTTCTTCTCGTGGGCGACAATAATTATGTTGGAACTTAGAATACCGAATTTTCAACATCAATTTGATGATCATTAATATATATATATATTTCAGGTAGCCATTGGATGTTGTACCGTAGATATTCTGAAACAACTTAGTGGTGAGGAGATGTCTCGGAACCCATCTGATGGCATACCAAGTGATCGAATGAGTAGACTTGCATATCATCTTCTTAGCCAACGCAGGTACAACAGTCTTCAATTCACCATAATCGTGTATCATCATATCATCCATTTCATTTCCACATCACAGGCTAATTTTTTTGTTTGTGTGTGTGTATTTCTTAAACAGCTTCTACCCTCTATATCCGCCATCTGAGGATGTTCCACTGGATTTTGCACTTGCTTCGGACACCCTTCATTTCTCTCTAATCCCGAACATCCTCATTGTACCTTCTGATATGAAGTACTTTGTAAAGGTAGTAACTGCTTCATCTACGTTTCTTATCCTGATAGATTGTAATAGGAGGAAACATTGCAGCAACTGATGTTAGATCTAATTAAGTTGTGTACTGTTTCAACAACTCAGGTCATCTCTCTTGGTGGAAAAGAAGGGGAAGAGCCAGTGAAGTGCCTCTGCATCAACCCCGGAAGGCTCGCAAAAGGCGAAGGTGGTGGCACATTTGCAGAGCTTCACTATAACGGTCATCCTGATAAATCTAGTGCTTCCATCATCGCTATATAAATTGTCTGGTTGACAATTCTAGGTAATTTATTTCACTCAAAAATAATTAATTTCTAATCTCAATATATTCTTAGTTTATTGAAACTACTTAAAATAATTAAACAGCTTGTTTTTTATCGGTGATCCGTGTATTTGCAAAATTTACAAGTAACCAACCTAGGTACAAATTATTTCTGTTCTGTTCTGTGTAGTTAGTTACCTCCTAGATTATTGACCTTTATCTGTCTTCATAATTTGGCTGCTTCTCTCCCTAAACAATTGCTTCCAATGAATGAAAACCCAGAGCAGGCTCACCAAGATCCCAGACATAGTTACCATGATCCAAGACATCCACGCCCACTTAGGAACCGAACCATTACTCGACCCGTTTGCATAGAAAGCCACCATATTGTAGACAAAAGTGGGTCCTAGAATCCCCCTAACCACACTGTAGAAAGCATAGAAACCTGGAGACATGAACCTGTAGTACCAATCAGCAATCCCCACGTGTCTCCTGGTCCTTGCAAGGCTCCACGTGTTCTGGCAGGGGCTGGTGACCTCAGCAAGGATTAATATCCCGAGGATGCCGAATGCTCCGTGTCGGACAACGTAGAGGCAGGTGAGGAGGACGTAGAGAGTGGCGACATGGTGGATGATGAAGAGGATATCGTGTGGGTAGAAGACAAGGTAGTGCAGGAGGTCCACGAGGAAGTAAGCCGTGCTGAATTTGAGAACTGTGGTCTGAGGGTTGGTGTTTGGGGAGGCGAAGGTGTGGTGTGGCTGGTCGTGGAGAGCATGGATGGCCATGAGGGTGGCTGAGGCGCCGTGAGCCAGGGATGTGAGGCAGCTAGTGGCGAAGGGGCGGAATTTGGGTTCCCAGCCGTGTGCGATGAACAAGTAGGAGAAAAGGTAAACGAAGAGGAATGTTAGGAAGAATACTGGGAGCGTAGAGGTGTAGGACCAGAAAGAGTAAACTGAGGGGATCTCCATTGGAGAAAGTGAGAAACTCTGAGCGAGAGATGGGAGGGAGGAAGAAATAAAAGCTTGAAAGAGAAATGAAAAGTGATACAATACCAACGAACTCGTAATGATTGATGTCAATTTGATTAATGTAGGGTTAAATATCAAATTACCGACTGAAAGTAGTTGAGTTTATTTTAAAAGATGGCTAGTTATATTAAACTTTGAAGAAGATTTTTTAGATTAAAATACCTTAAAATTTAATATAATAATAAAATATTTTTTTTTATAAAAATAATAAGCTCTTTAATTTACAAATGTACATTTTAAAATAATACATATTATATAAAACATATCCTAAAACTAGCAAAAGTAAATTTGTGAAAATATTTTTCAAAAAAATGTAGAAAAAACTATATTTGAATTGAATTTTCGAAAGTTTTGTTTAGTTATTTTCCAGTTCATACATTTTAGACAATGAACTTTGTGTATATATTCCTTTTTGTGTATACATTCTTGGTCAAAATATCACATTTAAAAGCAAACTCTTAAAATTATTTTATTACTTCCACTTGCAGAAGTTTGCTCTTGGAGTTGCAGAATTTCCAGTTGGCCTAAGAGTCCAAATTTGCCAGATCTCTTTAGATTCTAGAAGGTATACTATTTATTGAAAATATTAGGTTGACTTGATTTATATTAGCTGAGCTAGCAATTTGTGACGAGTAAAGTAAACCGTGAACGAAATTGTTATCCATCCGTGTGATAATACATTGCCTTTCAAATTACGTCTTTTACGTTTGTGTTTATCCATAATCTTATCCTTTCCTGAATAAGAAACAAAAAACTGAACCATGCTCAAGTTTTATAAAGGTTATTAATAATATTATATATATCTGAATTTATAACTATTTAAGCCTTACTCTGTATATGGTCACAAAACTTCTCTATCAGATTGATGGGATCATTATATCTTCGTGGAGTTCCCATTTTGGAATGAAAGCTTTCCAGTAATTATTTTGGTCGATGGAAAAATCATGAGCCATATAACAAGATCAGGTCCAGCCTAGTAGTTAAAACCCGAAACAGCAACCTCAAGTAAATAGTGCATCCACGCATACAGCTACTTTTCTCTATCATTTCAAACCAAAAATTACCCCCCCACCCCCGAAAACAGAGGATTCACCTGTAAAACGCACAGCATTCGGTTGGTCAAAGCTTCAGACACTAACCTACATCACCATTCCTCCGTCAATAGTGAAAACCTGCAACATGAAAAACATAACAATGGCTGTTAAGGCCCAAGTTGACACGAAATTTGGGATTTAAGATAGAATTTCGATTGTTCTTTTGGTCTAGAAGCTTGCATTTTGAAGGAATACACACCAAACAAATGATGAAATCATGCATCAAAAGCTGAGTCCCGTGGACCAAATTCTCGAGCATTTAGTTTCTTCTAACACGTGTCTTACCTGTCCAGTAATGTAACTAGCGGCAGGGTTGATTGCCAGGAACTCCACCAGTCCTGCAACTTCTTCAGGCTGGCCGTACCTCCCTATAATACACATACACCACACAAAATTACCGATCCCATAAATATAATATTGATACAACTTCTTGATCAGCAGTTTAAATAAATAATAATAGTAAAAAGGCTTTCAGACTAGAGGAAGTTGGCCGAATAAACTAGGAACACTACAGGCACAAGCTGCCTTTTTATATAAACATATAGTTGCAAGACTCACCAAGAGGTATTGCCTCGAGGATTTTCTTCTCGACTTCATCCCCAAGTTTGGAGGTCATATCAGAAGCAATGAAACCAGGAGCAATAGCATTAACCTGGGGTTAACCTTTGATACTGATCACAACATGATTTCAAATGGCACCTTCTCTGTTCAAGGCTGAAAGAAGAAAAATGAACTCACATTGATGTTCCTGCTAGCATATTCCTTCGCTACGGATTTAGTTAGGCCGATAACCCCAGCCTTTGCAGCACTGTAATTGGCTTGTCCAGCATTACCAATAAGACCCACGACTGAAGCGATATTAATGATCCTTCCCTGCATCAACAAGAGTCACTAATAATGGGTATTGTACAAACTTCTAAGACAATGAATGGGTGAATTTAGCACTAAATTATGTTCCTACCTTCTTCTTCTTCATCATGATTTTAGCTGCCGCCTGCAAAGATTTAAATCCTCACTTCCAACAATCAAAAGATAAGATAATCTCAACTTAAAGGAGGATAGAGTATGTTTTAATACCTGCGTGCAGAGGAAGACACCCGTGAGGTTAAGATCAATAACCTCTTGCCACTGAGATTTCTTCATTCTCATCAACAGACCATCTCGCGTAATTCCTGAAAAAACAAGAATGAACGTGAGAAAGAGTAGCGCACTTGATGGAGGACCAGTAGATGGAGAAACAGTTAGGTTTACCTGCATTGTTGATCAACACATCAACAGTACCCCATGCATCAACAGCCTGCGGGTGGGTCACAATCACATTTTATGTAAAAATCTTGGAAGGCCTCGAGAAAAGAAATATTGGCATGGTAAAGGGAAAAAAGTATCTATGTTCACCGTTTTGATCATAGCTTCCACGTCAGCTTCTTTTGAGACATCTCCCCCAAATGTCAAAGCCTGACCACCATGTGCCTCTATCTGCGCTGACAGTGATTGTCACAAACATTAGAAAGTTCTTAGAGTAAACATACAGGCTGTACAGTGATAAGTATAGGTCCTAAACAACGCCAAAATGCTGAAATACTGGGCACTAAATAGGCCGGCTTTGTACCTCTTTGGATACTTCTTCAGCTTCCTTTGATGATCTAGCATAATTGACCAAGACCTGCAACACCAGAATAGAAAAAACTATGGTTAGCAGGATATGAAGCAACTATGGAGATAAAACAATCTAAAGTATATTAAGTAACAAATAGATTGTGTCGCAATAAGCACGGTAACCTCTGAATCTAATATATAATGTAAGTAGTTTCTACTACTACCCATTCGATTTCTGTAAAATAGAGAAGCTCATACCACAATCCTCGGTTTCTGACGAACTTCCTATTTGTTGATTAGAAAATTGTTAGTCAGCAACTTACTAGTTAAACTGTTGAAGTTTGATTGGACAATTAGTTAGTTGATTTTTTGTCAACTCCGTCTAATTTGATGTTAAATGTGAATGGAAATTTGCAAATTGACTGATTGAGTTTGTTGTGTTGTTGTTCTTTGTACAATTTATTAGTTGAACTTTACGGCAAATGTTAAATAAAATTTGGATGCTAGTTGAATTATGATGGTACGTGCACATTTAAGACAATCTTTAACAACAAATTAGATGGATCTAGTGTATTGCAATTTTTCATAAGTTCAACTAGCAATTTGTGTTGGCCAAAAAAAACAACAACTAGCAATTTGTGACACAAAAGAAGTTTAACTAACAAATTATTCAGTCATAAAGTTAGCTAACAAATTGTTAATGACCCTAAAAAAATGGATATATAGTAGACGACTTTACCAACCTTGCAACCTGCTTTACCCAACGCTAGTGCAACTGCTTTACCAATACCTCTTGATGCTCCAGTCACAATAACTACAGGTGATTCCACAGCTTTATTTTCGCTGATGATCACTTTTTCAGCTGTGGCAACCTGAGCTCTTATACCTGCTGGTAGGTTTTAATCATCAAAATGGTAGCATTACCATATCAAAGGGCCCAAATGTGCACAGTTAAACGAAAGTACATGTCTCAACATATTACATTGTCTTGACCATATAGTCCATCTGTGGAATTCGCAAGGATCTATGTAGTTCAGCACTGATGTTAAATATAACCTGGATTTATCATTTAAGATGAGAAAGTATATTTTGGGATGAAATAATCCATTCGATTCTTTTTTTTACTGTTGGTGTCCATGCTCCAAGAACTGTTTCAATACAATTTTTATATAATCCGAACCTCGTTAGATCCTAATTTCAGTCTATCCGTTTCAGTTATGAGCAACGCGTTGATGAAATTAAGATCCAAACTCATCATGGAACACCAAGCAGCAATACAATGTCAATCTCTAAACACCAACGAGGCCTAATTTAATCAAACACATCAAACATGTTTTCTCCTCAACACTTTCTTTGCTGAAATCTTAACTCTGTAATAAATGTCTTCGGCTTCAACTACGTGTGTTCAAGAGCAAACATATCAAGTTCTGAAATATTACGAAATTTGAAGAACTCGCTGCTGCTATTGTCCAAACAACTTACAACGACTAACGCTTATGCAGGTAGTCAGTGGCGACAACGAGAGATGAGAAAACAGACTACGTACCAGACATAGCTGAGCTCCTCGATGCACACTTTAGAGCAGGGAAGCTCCGAGCTGCGCGCGATCCAAATCTGCTGAAGACCGGGGAGAAACCGATCCTGCAATCGCTGAATCTGCTGGATACACCGGCTGATTTTAGAGAAACAATGCTTGATCCAGCGGCAGCAGCCATGGCGATAGTTCGGCGCGGGAGTATGGAAGAGATAGAGGGAGAGAGGGAAGCTAAGAACGAAGCCAGGAATGAAATCCACGAGGTGGCGTCGTTGTGATGTATATATAGACGACGGGGGAATGGAGTTTGAGTGGAGACTCTGTAGAGAGTAGAGAGCTTTGGTAGCTCCGTATGTGCGTGTACTGTGCTGGAGTGGCGATGGGAACGAGGAGAGTTTAGTGAGGTAGATGAGCGGTGTTTTATTGGTGTATTAAATATCTTGTTTTGTAAATCACAAGAGTAGCATTCGTATTGTGTATTTTATATTTAAAATAATTTTTAAGTCTATAAAAATGTATACTAATTATAAATATTTTTTTATTCAAAACTCGAATTTATTTACAATGTAATCAGCTTTTGCATTTTTGATAAATAAGAGAAGCTATTTATTATTATTATTATTTAATTAATTTGCACGGTCTTTTTGCAGAACTAGAATTCATACATTTACTGTAGAGACAACGTGGGACCATTTAGAACATTACTTTATAGAATTTTTTATTAATATATACCTTAAAAAAATATTGAACTATTTTTATTTTATTTTTTAAATACGAAAATATACATACCCGCTAATGAGATTCCGAATCAGATTCGCGGATGACGTTTTTTTATGTACACGCGCGAATTTATTTTGCAAATAGGTATACTTTTGTATTTTTTAAAAAATTAATAATATTTCTGTATTTATTTATTTTTTCAGATATTTATTGGTCAAAAATTATAATCTATAAGGTATTACTTAGTTGATACAATTGTACCAGAAAAATGGTAAGAAATATCAATTATTATGAGGTTCAATCCAAGTTGCAAGTTGTGTACACAAAATTTATTTAGAAACAAGGTGAATCAAAATATGCACAGAGAGAAGAGCTTGAATATGTAAGTTAGTCAATGACATCTATGCCGATGAGTTGAATGCTTCGATCTAATATGTTGGTATAATGTACTGTGAATAGCTACCATACTCGTCGAGAGTTGGTCTTGACTGATGAGAACCGATTCTAACTAACGCATATTAATCCAATCACTTGCAAAAGGAGACAAGTGAAGTAGTCCATATGAATCTCTCTCCAATTCTTAAATATATTGAGATAGTATTAATGTAAAATAATAAAAAACATAACGTATTTATCATTGGTAAAACTTTAGTGGTGACTTTATTGTTGGACCACTTAGTGTCATGTTACTTTCCATATCTTGTCTTGTCTTTGAGTGTTACACCAGATTTTAAACCTTAATAATATGCTATAGTAATAATATCATCATTAATAAGCAAATTATGTAACTATTTCAGGATAAAATTTGTGCATCCTAAAGAATCAAGTGCTTTTAACGATAAGATTTTGAGCTAGGCGAGCTGCTGAGGCACTTGCCTTCCCTATGAGTGATCGTCAATATTCTTTAGGATCAGTGTTGGAGTATAATTAAACAAGATATTTTGCTTAGTTTTCATCGGAATTAAACATCAAAATTCACCTACCTAGCTTAGATTCATAACCCATGATAAAAACATAGATTTTGATGGGCCTTGGCCCTCTAGCTTTGGTACTATGGGGTTAGGAATGGATCAAGCCCAAGTCTCATACCGACCCGGACCCTAGTTATGCACCAGTGACGCCTTTGTACTAACAGGTGAGCGACGCTTATGGATACTTATGAAGTCGCTATTGGATGAATCTCCCGTCACTGTCAGCTCATCCTATAATATACTGGTGCGCCATTAATGAGACGTCCAATAGGATGCGCCCTTAAGAGACGAATTCCATGAAACACTCACCTACTCACAGTACGGGAAGACAAGATCGAGTTAGGTGGATGGATTTCCGGAGCTCCCTATCCCGGATATCCTGGACGAAATGACAGTTCTGACTGTTGTCACTCGATTGACAGGTAACCACAGTTGACTTGTCGAAAATTCAGGAGCAACTATGGTAAGGATTTTAACAATGCCCAAGTTACCGAAGTACATTTATAAATACCACTTGCCTTTTAACTTAAATTCAATTCTCTCCAACTTACATTTAACACACTCAACTACATTTCCTCTCCATTTATCATCGGATTTCGGTTTACTTTACCATTTGAGGGAAAACAACAGGAATCTGAATTCATTTTGTGCAAGTCTTCAGAGCACCCCACGAAAGTTTGAAGAGGACGAATTCATGACGAAGTGACAAACCGAGATCAACATATTTCATTTCACTAATAAAGAAATACTATGGCCTTATAGATTTAGCTAGCTATGAGTCCCTGCATTGTTGGCCTTCATCATCGTCTCCGCCATTGAAGTTTTGAATACCTGCATCGATTGTAAGGAGTGTCTCGTTGAATGATACGAACCCACCTGAGTTAAGTCGTTAGCCGACCGTAGTTAAATAATTCATGGGTCGAGGTTAGCCTAGTCAGAGTCTGTCATTCCTATTTAGTGAGGTGTTAGAATGCTGTTAGAGGTTATGCTGAAATTTATAACAGATTCTCCATTCTCTCTCAATTCTCTCTCTCTCTCTCTATCTTTCTGTTATTTTGAACTGTGGTACGGTCCAAGGTTTCTGGATCGTATCATTTTGGTATCAGAGCAGAAGCTTCCACCACCGCCTTCACTGCCCAAACCTGAAAATTCCATGGCAGCAGAGACGCGAGCTCAGCGCGACAACCGTGTGGATGCAACCTTGGAGGAACAGGGCCGTGCGTTATCAGAACAGAGCAAGACTTTATCGGACCTCCTCACAGCGAATGAAAAACTGTTCGCCTCCGTCGACCGACACGGAGCTTACCTCGACGAAATCCGATCACTGCTGAAGATGGTTTCCTCGAGACAAACCGACAAGATGACAGACACGGGTATCCTTGGTGCAGGATCGGACTCCACCTTGTCCTCCGCGGGTGAGAAGGTCGCCAAGGAGACACAGGACAGAGCAACCCCAATGACATCAGGAACGCAGCATCAGTCACCCGATCTTCATCGTGACCGCGACCGTCGACATTTCCATATCGGTAAGGTTGACTTCCCTAGATTTGATGGATCGGATTTGCCTGGCTGGATTTTCCGTTGTGAACACTATTTTGAGGTTGATGATACCCCTGATGATGCTAAACTTAAGATTGCTATAATACACTTGGAGGGGGATGCATTACAGTGGCATCAGGGAATAACTAGAGTGTGGAATCATCAAGGTAGGAAGCTTACCTGGCCGGATTATGTTCAAGCCTTACAGGGTCGATTCGGTGAAGAGTTATATGGGGATCCAGTTTTAGAGCTGAAAAACGTGAAACAGGAAGGGTCACTGTCAGATTATTTCCGAAGGTTCGATATTCTGCTTAATAAGGTGCAAATGACAGAGTCGATTTCAGAGAAAGCAGTTCTTAGCTTCTTTATTGGAGGTCTGGAAACAACATTACAGGGACAGGTGAGACTCTTTCGGCCTTCCAGCTTGCAGGAGGCATATTCACTAGCAAAGATGCATAGTGACATACTGTCATCACAAGCCAAGCAGAGAATGAACGGGTACACAAAGACACAGTACAGTGCAGCTCCAAGGGGTGAAATGCTGCAGAATTCTCAATCTAGACCCCGGCAACCCGCAAATGGCACTACAAACAAGACCATGTCGAGCCGTGAACTGGAGGATAGACGAGCCAAGGGGCTTTGCTACTGGTGCCCAGAGAAATACACAGTGGGTCACCGGTGCAACAAAGGGAGGAGGCTGTTTACAATTGAGGTCGAAGAGGACGATGATGATCCTCCAGACAACGATGCAGTTGAAGATGAAACCGAGGAGGAGCTGCCACAAATATCCATCCATGCTCTTCGAGGTACAATACATTGCTCCACCATGAAGGTTGAAGGGAGTATAAAAGGGAAAAGGCTGCAAGTTTTGGTGGACTCGGGGAGTACCCACAATTTTCTGGACACGGATTTTGCGAAGAGATTAGGATGCAGCTCGGAAGAGATCACCCCGATGAGGGTTATTGTAGCCAATGGAAACGGAATTGTTTGTAACCAAGTGTGTAGGCAGTTTAAATGGAATATGCAAGGGGAAACGTTCTCGACTGATGTCTTCCTGATTCCCCTCGAGAACTATCACATGGTTCTTGGAGTGCAGTGGCTGCTAACTTTGGGAAACATTACTTGGAATTTCAGCAAGCTTACCATGGAGTTCACGCTGGAGGGAAAGGTGTGTAAGCTTAAGGGTGGAGAAGGAAACACAATTCAGCTCACTTCAGCTGAAAAGATGTCAAAGCTGTTATCCAAGACAGAGGAGTTACACTCGGTTCAGTTGTGCAGCCTGACCTTGCAAAGAGAGGCTGTAGATGAAGCTATGGTATTTTCAGCTGCGGTCACTGGAAGACAGAACACTACAAACGATCTGGAGGAGTTATTGGTGAAGTATGGTGATGTTTTTCAGGATCCGAAAGGATTACCCCCACGGAGAAGTGTGGATCACAGAATCACACTTAAGGATGATAAGGTTACGATCAATCAGAAACCGTATAGGTACCCAGCACCACAAAAAGATGTTATTGAGAAGATGATCAAGGAAATGCTGGAGGTTGGGATCATTAGACCCAGTTCGAGCCCATTCTCTTCACCCGTGGTACTGGTAAAGAAGAAGGATCACTCATGGCGTATGTGCGTCGATTACAGAAGATTGAATGACTTGACCATCAAGGATCGGTTTCCTATTCCATTAGTGGACGAACTGCTCGACGAGCTACATGGAGCTTCGGTTTTCTCCAAGATCGACCTCCGCTCAGGATATCATCAAGTGAGGATGGCGGATGAGGACATTTACAAAACGGCATTTAGGACTCACGAGGGCCACTATGAGTTCCGAGTAATGCCCTTCGGACTGACAAACGCGCCAGCCACATTTCAGGGTTTGATGAATTCCATTTTTAAGAGATACTTGAGGAAGTTCGTATTAGTCTTTTTCGATGACATATTAGTATACAGCCCGAACTTTCAAGATCATGTAGCCCATTTACAGTTGGTATTGGCCACAATGAAGGAACATTCTCTGTTTGCAAAGCGGTCAAAGTGTTCGTTTGGAGGGTCACAGATTGAATACTTGGGACATGTGATCTCAAGGGATGGGGTTTCAACCGAACCTTCCAAGGTAGCTGCAGTAAAGGAATGGCCCACACCTACATCGGTCAAGCAGCTTCGGGGTTTCTTAGGCCTCACGGGATACTACCGGAAGTTCATCAAGAACTATGGGTCTATTAGTAAACCACTCACGGTGTTGCTCAAGAAGGATGGGTTCAAGTGGTCGATAGAGGCGGAAGAGGCTTTTTCTAAACTTAAAGAGTCTATGGTTTCGGCTCCAGTGTTAGCACTTCCTAATATGAATGACACGTTCGTAATTGAGACGGACGCATCCGGGTTCGGAATAGGGGCAGTCCTAATGCAGAGAGGGCATCCACTGGCTTTTATCAGTAAGGCTTTAGCTCCTAAACAGCAGGCCATGTCAGTATACGAGAAGGAGCTGCTAGCTGTTCTGTTGGCTATAAAGAAGTGGCACTTTTATCTCATCGACCGCCGTTTTGTGATTAAGACGGATCACCGCAGCTTGAAGTACTTGTTGGAGCAAAAGATATCGACCCCACTACAGCATACCTGGCTTGCCAAATTGCTAGGATATGATTATGAGATATGTTATAAGAAAGGGTGTGAGAATAAAGCAGCTGATGCTCTGTCACGGGTTACTAGTGCAGAATTGCTGAACATTGCAATGACATCCATCTCTTCGGATATGATCGAGAGGGTCAAGGGAAGTTATGCAGCTGATCCGGACTGCATGAACTTGATATCGCAGCTACAGCAAGGGAAAGGGCCGAACAGGTTCGGGTTCAATGAAGGGTTGTTAAGAAGAAAGGGAAAAGTTGTAGTAGGCAATGACAACACACTCCGCCACGACATCATGACAATATTCCATGCCTCAGCACTGGGAGGACATTCTGGGGTCACGGCTACATTGCAGAGGATGGCAGCTCTGGTATACTGGCGAGGCATTAAAAAGTCAGTGAAAGAATTCATCCGTCATTGTGTCACCTGTCAACGCAACAAAACAGAGCACTCTGCTTCACCCGGATTGCTGCAGCCTCTACCAATTCCTCAAGGGGTATTTACAGACATCTCCATGGACTTTATCACGGGGTTGCCCAAATCAAACGGGAAAGAGGTAATATTCGTGGTAGTTGATCGTTTAAGCAAGTATAGTCATTTCATGGCATTGGGGCACCCTTATAGTGCGGTAACAGTAGCTGAAGTCTTCATGGATAACATATTTAAGCTGCATGGGATGCCTGAACGAATTGTTAGTGACCGAGATTCTGTTTTTATGAGTAACTTCTGGCAAGAGATTTTTAGACAGCATGGCACGTCCCTTTGTATGTCTTCGGCCTATCACCCTCAATCAGATGGCCAAACAGAAGTAGTGAACAGATGTCTGGAATCTTACCTGAGATGTATGGTGGGCGAGCGACCTTCATCGTGGTCCAAATGGTTGGCACTCGCGGAATGGTGGTACAACACGTCGTGGCACTCTTCTATCAACACCACCCCGTTCGAGGCTCTATACGGATACCCACCTCCCTTCCATATTCCCTATTTCCCTCGAGAATCAAAAGAAGTGACAGTAGATATAGTGCTACGTGACCGGGAGGAGACGATCAAGATGCTTAAGTTCTACTTGACACGAGCACAAAACAGGATGAAGCAGCTGGCCGATAAGAAGAGGACAGATAGAAATTTTGAAGTGGGTGATTGGGTATATATGAAGCTGCAGGCATATGCTCAGCACTCTATGAAAAACAGGGGAGTACAAAAGTTGCAGCCGAAGTATTTTGGACCGTTTCAAGTGTTGGAGAAAGTGGGACCAGTAGCCTACAAGTTGGAGCTCCCAGCCGATGCACTCATCCACCATACTGTCCATGTGTCACAGCTTAAGTTGGCTTATGGAGTTGTTGATCAGATCACTCCATTACCAGGCCAGTATCTGAAGAAGACAGCACGGATTCCAGAAGAAGTGATAGAAAGGAAGATGGTGAGAAGGGGTAACAGGGCAGCCACGAAGTTACTTGTTCGTTGGAAGGGTGCGACTAATGAAGATGCTACGTGGGAGTTTTCTGATGATTTTTGCAGGAAGTATCCAGATTTTGACCTTGAGGTCAAGGTCTCTTCTTAAGGCGGGGGTGTTGATACGAACCCACCTGAGTTAAGTCGTTAGCCGACCGTAGTTAAATAATTCATGGGTCGAGGTTAGCCTAGTCAGAGTCTGTCATTCCTATTTAGTGAGGTGTTAGAATGCTGTTAGAGGTTATGCTGAAATTTATAACAGATTCTCCATTCTCTCTCAATTCTCTCTCTCTCTCTCTATCTTTCTGTTATTTTGAACTGTGGTACGGTCCAAGGTTTCTGGATCGTATCATTGAAGAGAATGGATCTCTACGTGACTCAGTCTCCCCATCTTCCTCCCGCTCGTCGTCGCCGTTCATCAAAAAATGTGTTTCTTCTTCGTTACGCTGTCTCCATTTTACCGTTGAAAGGTTCCAAATTCGATGGAGAAGAAGGAAAGCAATGGCGGCGAGAATTGATCGAATAAGAAAAGGGTAAAATTGGAAGATAAAAGGAAAATGAAGTCGTCTTGGGTATCTTGGCAGGTGGGCCATCTTTGACACTACTTTCGCATCTTATTCAACTAATTCTATTTATTTAATGCTACTTATTTAATGATGATTTGTTGGAAATAGAGTGGAAGACAAAGTCTACCTATCACTGCTGTTGTTTTGCATCAAAATCAGACCTTTCCCAAAGTTATCTACATTCACGATCAGTTGAAAAACTAGACTAGATCATACGTAGTGAACTAAAAAATAATGGACACATACCTAATCGTGATAGTCCCCCTTCATCTTTTTATAATTTTAAATATTTAACATTCTACCCACATTCAGTCATTTTCATTTATACCATCATTTCGAAAGAAAAAAAACTTTACATAAAATATAAAATATAAAAAGGTTAATTATCAAATAAGTAGCCGAACTTGACATGATTTGACAAGTAGGTACCCAATTTTTTTTTATGCAAATAGATTGCCGAACTTTTGAAAATTAACAAATAAGTTATTGACGTTAATTTTCCGTTGAGTTTTGACGGAAAACAACACGTGAGGAGCAATCATGTACTTGAATTTGACGTGGTTTGGCAAACAGGTACCTGAACTTACACGAATTAGCAAGTAGAGATCTGAACCGGTTCGATCAAATCACTTTATTTAAAACAAAAAAAGTAGGATTTATATACCAAACACATGCATGACTCAACCCTAAACCCTAAATCATCCATGCGTTTGATATATAAACCTTATTTTTTTTAAAATAAAGTGGTTCGACTGAATAAGTTTTTGAACCGGTTCAGGTATCTACTTGTTAATTTGTGTAAGTCCAGGTAACTAGTTGCTTCTTATGTGCTGCTCATGCGCATTTTTTCGTCAAAACTCAACGAAAAATTAACGTCAGAAACTTATTTGCTAATTTTCAAAAGTTCGATCACCTATCTGCGGCAAAAAAAATTGGCTATCTACTTACCAAATCATGTCAAGTTCGGCTACTTATTTGATAATTAACCCAAGATAAAATGCTAAATTGCTATATTTTTTAACGCATAAAATACTGATGCATAGGATAAATATCAGAATTTATTAAGTAAAATATACATTTTGGTATTTGGGGTGTTATTTGTTTTTTTGTATATTTTGCTTTAAAACTCATTTTATTTAAATAGAAAAATCATTTAATTTTGGCAGATATCATACCAATATATTTGACATTTGTGTATACCACGATTCTGTCTATAAACAGATCACTGGATAAATCAGTAGTCAACTAATACAATTCTTAGCTCGAATATCATAATTATTAAACGATTAATGGTGATGTAATACTAATAATACAATTAATTATAGGATGATTTACACTTTGCCAGACTTTCTCAGAAAAGAGAATCTCTCTCAAGAACAAAAGACAGCAGAGAGAGACGGGAGAAAGCAAAAGTAATGAAAGCTTGCTACTAACGGAAGGGGAAGGAGCAGATCTAAGCACCACTGTACAGCACCAGCTAGTAGTTGAAGCTCGTCAATCCATTTTCCCTCATTTACTCGGAAGAGAAAGATAGTGCCGTGAAAATCTCTAGGGCTGAGTCTGTGGAGGCCGATCCTCGATCTGCTGCGCGGATAGTGTATTTAAGGCCGCTAGATCCGTGTGTCCCACTTCACATTCTCCACTTCCCTAATTCCAATTGCATTCATTTTCTCCATCTTTTATGCTCCCTCTCAAGCTACTGTTTTTGACTTCGAGTGGTGTAAGTTGAGATTTTGGAGCGCTCTCGGTGTCGGGTTGCGGTTTCCTGTGTTGAAGTTGCTAGAGAGCTTGGAAGTTGAAATTCATCTGAAGTGCATTTCTATTGGTCTCAATTGCTCTCGGAGGCCGTGTAATTAGGGATTATCAGCTCAAAGTTCCAATTTTGGGAGTGATCGTGGTGATTCCTATGGGCATTGCGGATGAAGATAGGGTGAATGTGATGTTATTGAAGGGGTAGTATTTCTATCGTATGAGTTAGGTCTGCGCTTACAGATATGCCTCCTTCTCCAGCTTCAAGGCAGTCTCCCAGTAGAGAGCTAAGAAGCGAAAGTCATCGACGTGGTCGCAGTCTAGAAGGTGGATCGGCCTTGAAAGATAAGGATGATGACCTTGCTCTTTTCAGTGAGCTGCAATCCCGAGAAAGGGAGGACTTTTTGGTGCAACCGGTGGATGATTTTGAGGACGCATTCAGTAATATCCTCTCCAATCTCATTGCTTTCAGTGCTAGGTTTCGAAGTTTATGAAATTTTTATGCTATAGCTAATATGTTGGTTTGAATACTTTTTCTTGACAGCAACGAAGCTCAGACATTTTTCATATTATAAGGTCGGAGTAACCATTCCTGCTAGAGGAGAGAGTAGTGGCCTACTGAATGCGGATGGGGAGAAGAATGACTATGAATGGTGAGTGATCATGCTTCCTGATGTCTTTAATCTGAACGTTGATACAAATTTCAGTACTTATTGGGTTGGATGTATGTTTGGTTCTGATGCCCGGAAGAGATTTGAAATTTTAAGTGAACTGGGTTTCCTGCATATCCTGAAATTAAGCCATGGGGTAACTAAGATTCTGTATTTTTGACTTGTTCACAATTAATACTCTATAAAGAGCAGCATCAGATAGTAGACTCCTTTTCCATCTTCCATTTTTCTTTTGGTGTTGACTTGAATGGTTTATTCATTGCAAAGGTTAATAACTCCTCCTGACACCCCGCTGTTCCCTTCACTGGATGATGAGCCGGCACCGGTTGATGCACCACTAAGGGGCAGGCAACGAACTCAACCCATTTCCATATCAAGATCATCCACGGTAGAGATCTAACAATATTGTAACATTGTTATGATTTTATTAACTATGCAAAAGCCAATACATTCTTGAAGATTCTTGAAGCTATGTGGTTTCTTGGATTGTGGACTCAATCATCATTAATTTTTTTGCAGATGGAGAAGAGTTACCTAAGTAGCAGAGGTAGTGCTAGTCCCAGTCGTTCTAGCCTTTCTCCTCGGTCTGGAAACAGCACAAGCCAATCAAAGCCATCTTCAGCTCCTCATACGAGTCCAGTATCCAATATGAGGAGTCCTCGTCCTACTAGGAAAGCATCCCCTTCACCAATCAAACGCTCAACTCCTACACCGAGGTCTCCCAGTCCAGTACCTAGGAGGATGAGCACTGGCTCAAATGCTTCTCCTGCAGGACCATCATCAGTCAGGGTAATGTCTCCTGGAAAGATTACCCGTGGGAATTCATCCTCACCTAAAATAAAGGCATGGCAAGCCAATATTCCGGGTTTCTCTTGTGATGTGCCTCCCAACCTTCGCACTTCTTTGGCAGATCGACCAGCATCATATGTTAGGGGATCATCACCAGCTTCTAGAAATGGCAGGGATTCACCCTCTAAAACTAACCGACAATCAATATCTCCAACTGCTTCTAGAAGTGTAAGCTCACTATCTATTAGCCATGATCCAGACTGGTTCAGCTCTTTCAGTAAAGGTTCTGTTGCATCATCGGGTGATGATGATGTTGACTCTGTTCATTCGATTTGTATGGGAACTTTGGACCAATCAACTCCAAGAAAAGTTAGTGCATATGCAAATAGCAGCAGATCCTTGGCCCTTTCAAGAAAACAAGCAAAATTATCAGTTTCCGCCCCAAAGAGATCATTCGACCCAAATCTGCGACAAATGGTATCCATCATTTCCTTCTTTAAATTTGGTTAACGATAGTAATATTGTACTAGTTGGTTTGCAAATGATCAGGTGATTGATTGTGGCATAGTAATGTTCTCTGCATTATTTAGGAAAGCATTTAGTGTACTAGACCTGAACAGCTGAACTATTGCCTACTCGTATGACTTATTGAAAGTGTTTCATTAGAAGCTTCCTAAACCGTAACAAGCTCAGGAGTAATGGAAACATTCAAACATGTCTAAATGGTTATTTAATTTGACATAGTCTTTATCTAGCTCCTTTACATGATGTCAATCATTTTCAAAAAATTGCTCTAGATATATTGAAACTGTTGCCTGATGCACATTTCTCTCAGAATATTATCTAATTTTTCTTTGTTTAAATAATGTTGCAAAGGACAACCGCAAAGCTCCTCAGAATATGTTCCGCCCGCTCTTATCCAGTGTTCCAAGTACCGCCTTTTACACTGGGAAATTAACTTCTGCACATTCGATCATATCTAGGCACTCTTCTGTCACTACTAGCAGCAATACAAGCTCTGACCAAGGAACAACTTTGTTGCCTGATCCACAAGGAAGCTACTGCAGACAAGGTACTGTGGTTGTTGAATCTAGCAGAGCACTTCCTACTGATGTTCAAGATGAAGTGTTTGTCTTTGACAAGGAAGATGGTGCAAAATTAGGAAATGAACTCCATTTCGAGGAGAATGATCTTGATAAAGGTCATAAAACTGAGAATGATCCTACTAATTCTTGTGATCACAGTCCCAATAAGAGATCTGATTCCAAGTATGACTCTGCTCATGTAAATGATGATCTTTATGAAGTTGATCATGGACCCACTCAAATCTGCTCATTATGTGGTTGCATCTATGGTGCCACTGATGATGTGGAAATGGAAATAAACCTCTGTCAAGAATGCATGTTGAAAGATGAAATTTCCCATGTCATAATCCCTGTGATACCCTCAGTTGTTGCTGATGAATCTTCCGCTGCATCTACTGAGATACCAGAAGAACGCCAAGAAGTGGATGACAGCAGGTCTTCAGCAACGATCTCTGGATCCACCAGTACAAATCAAACAAATACGTGTGAGATTAAGTTATCCGGTATTTCTCTTTCATTACCCATGGTTGAAATCGATGACCAGGCGAATGGAAGTGGCCAAAGCCCTAGGGTTACTGATGCTGAAAGTGAAGGAATTTCTCTGCTACTGAAGAGATCAGGCAGTAGCAAAGGAATTGTTGTCCAAGGAAGAACACGGACAGATTCTACCATTTCCTATGATGATCTGTCTTATGCGAGGGATAGTCTGAGAAGCTCGATTGGGCACCGCAGTGTCTCTTCATCATCTTCCATTGATTTGAGCTCGTCTAGACAAACAGACACCCGGATATTACGGCAGTTAAGTAGCAAGAAGTCTGAAACAGAGAATTTCAGAGATGAGGTCAGCTCTCAAAATGCTGTATCTTCTATTTCTGTAATTACAAAATATGGAAACACAGCTTCTGAAGTCAGCAAGGAGAGAGATGCAGCTTCTCAGAGTAACGAAGCTGATACTGATTTTTTGCCTTCTGTTGGAGATGCAGTTAATCAGGAACGTGAATCTGAGGGTACTCAAAGTGAATTGAAAGCAGATTCTTCTACCTCAGAAATGGCAATTCACATGGCTGATGTCAGGCCAGAAACCGATTCAGTAGCTACTTTAGAAGGAAATGTTGAAGAACTGCAAGAATGTATAAGGAATGCCACAGACATGGAAGATTTATCTGTCATTGACGAGCTCCCTGGTACAGAAAATGCTACATTAGACCCTTGCTGCAGTTCTTTGGAATGCTCAGATGGATCTGCTCCTGTTAACGTCTCTGTGGTTGCAAGATCCGAAACTGAAGGTAGTAAGGGCCATGAACATATGTACATGCCCGAGGTCAATGAAGTCTCTCCAGATATGAACGATTCCATGGATGAACATGAAGATCCTTCGAAGAAGGACGTGGATGCTTCCACTCCTGAGATGAGTCCGTCAGATCATGTGCTTGATATACAAGGTTGGTCCTTACTCCTTAGTAATAAATTTGCTGTAGCTAAGTTATTATTGGCCATAGATTTTTTTTTTTTTTTTTCTGGAAGCTAAAATGGGTACAAAGCTTATAGGGTCTGAAATTTACTTCAACATTTGATAGGTAGCTTCAAAATTAGAAGTTATCTGTGTTTGAGAACTAAGGATAAAAAAGGGAACGCTGAACTGAGGTCATCCTGTTGGCCAAAAAAAAAACTGAGGTCATCCTCTGTGAGCTTGAATTTTCATCCATTGGATTTGGATATGGGACCCACTATGAGTGGTCCCATATTCAAATCCAATGGACGAAATTCAGCCTATATAGAGGGCGACCTCATTTTAGATGTCTCTTTTTAGATCCGAAGTTAACGTTTGATTTTGAGAATGGGTTAAATAACAAGGAGCTACCTGAACTTTGGACGTTTTGCAACAAGCTATCCGAACTTTAAAAAATCAAAACGTTCACAGAATTCGTCGGAAGTTCATCGGGAATCCATCAGAAATTGGACGAAGGTAGCTCGTTGCCCCTTCGTCCAAAGTTGAGGTAGCCCGTTTTGATTTTTTAAAGTTCGGGTAGCTCGTTGCAAAACGTCTAAAAATCAGGTAGCTCCTTAATATATTTAACCATTTGAGAATTTACTGCCTTGGACTTGCCTTTTTTTCAACTTCTCATCCTTGAAGTTGCATTACCTCTAAACTTCGGCCTTCTGCATAATATTTTGAGCTCTGATTTGTAAGATGCTGACATGTTCTATCGATCTGCAGAGGAGTCAATGGTGACTGTTGAGACCAGAAAAGGGACCAGATCGAGAAGCCTCACACTCGACGAAGCAACAGACACCATCCTATTCTGCAGTTCCATTGTCCATGACCTTGCCTATAATGCTGCATCAATCGCAATGGAGAAGCAAAACCAAGAACCATTTGAAGAAGGGTTTCGTCCCACAGTGACAATAGTTGGGGGACCCACTCCTGACAGACACGATCCTCGCAGGGGAAGAATTGTCAGTAAACGCGGTCTAAGGCTCCACAAGGCTAGACCGAAGCGGTTGGATACAGATAGGAAAATTCCTTCCAGCAAGACCGAAAACGATGAGAATATCGATGAATCTTTGATGCGTAATGTTGAGATTCCTCACAAGCTGGACAGCGAGAAGCCCCCAAGGCTCGAATCGAAGTGCAACTGCACCATTATGTGACACAGAATTGTTGATCGTAAATCTTGTATACATAGTATATATTACGTGGGGAAAGCATGCGTTGTTACTAGATTATCTGTTGGTAGAGATGTGTTTCTGCTGATTCTGGGGCATTTCGATTTCGAAGTTTTTCATTTTTCGATTTCTATTATTATTGTGATTAATGAATATATAGAGTGACAGTGTTTGTCGGGTAGGGTTTGTGGAGAGAGCTCTGGTGGGTGTTTGTGACGGTGCTTCCTTCCAGTTGCAGCATTCTTTGTTAGTGTCGTTGCTCTGCTTTCAAGCGGATTCAAAGATCAGTAGAGAATTAATTTCTGTTGTATGAGTAGAGAATCAATTTTTTAACTAAAATATACCCCTAATTAATAATCAAATATCAAAATGTCATCGATTTACCAATAAACATGAATTTATATCTATCTGCGAAGGGGAGTTGCGAATCTGTTTTTTTTATCGAACAGTACCGTTCCACACGCGAATGAGAGTCGTGGATGGAGATGTGATTTTTAACGGGTGCTATTCTTGATGAACAGAGATTTGATCGGATTTTCCTCAACCTTGAACTTCACGGCGAAAAGCAAGGACCTTTCAGTAGCTGTTTCTTTCTCCTCTGGCATCGATTTTTCAACCCTCCGAGCATGAAGACCCGAAACTTGGCGTAATAAATGAATATTCAATGTTCTAGAGAGAGAAATCAAGGACGGAGAGACAGGATGAGGGTGGTTGGATGGTTTGGTTAGATTCAAAGAGAGGTTGGATTTATAAAGGACTTAAGAGAATGGTGGGGTTCTTGTGATCAAATCTGTGTTCACCAATAAATCTCACGGTGGAACGAACCAGTAAAACATCTCAGTTTCGCCCGTGAATGGTACAGTTCCATTCGCCCATTCGCGTGTGGAACTAACATACAGTTCCCTCCACGAATGGGAGTCGTGAGTAAAACTGATGATAAAAAAAAAATAGACTCGTAAATGAGAGTCGCGAATAAGTATAGATTCGTATTTGTTGATAAACTGATGACATTTTGATATTGGCTTATTAATTGGGGTATATTTGGTGAAAAATTCTAGAGAATCAGGTGAATCATCTAATACGGTCGGTATAAATTGTCATCATGGTTGAACTTATTGTTGAATAGAGAGATTGAATATAGAGAGTAAAATAAGAACACAAATCTCTTGTAAAACTCTTTCACTTGTAATTCTCATTCAAATTCATTCATTATATAGATTACAATCTCGTTTTTACTTCTACTGTAACTACTAATAATTAAACAGATACTTTGTTGACAATAGCTTGTGGCTGACATCTTCTAGTGGAGCACTTTGTTTAGTGGAGCACTTGGACAGTGGAGCACTTGGATAATGGAGCACTTGGATAATGGAGCACTCCTGTCAACACTCCCCCTCAAGTTAGGTAGTAGGATCTACAATACCTAACTTGCAAAGAACTGTCTGTAACACTTTCCCTGTAACTGCTTTAGTCAGAATATCAGCTAATTGATTTTCTGACTTAATCCATGGAAGCTCAATTAATCCTTCATCTAACTTTTCTTTGATGAAGTGACGATCCACTTCAATGTGTTTCGTCCTGTCATGTTGCACAGGATTTTCAGATATACATATCGCAGCTTTATTATCACACATTAACTTGCTCGCATGTTTAATTGGAAATCCCAATTCTTCCAAGAGTCTTCTCAACCACAAAACTTCAGTTAGACCTTTTGCAATCCCTCGAAACTCAGCTTCAGCACTTGAAAGAGCTACCACCTTCTGTTTCTTACTTTTCCAGGTTACTAGATTTCCACCCACCAGAGTGAAGTATCCTGAGGTGGATCTTCTGTCTATAGGATTTCCTGCCCAGTCTGCATCCGTGTATGCTTGAACATCGAGATGTCCATTTTTCTCAAACAAGATTCCTTTCCCAGGAGAGCCTTTAAGATACCTAACAATCCTCAACGCAGCTTCCATGTGATCTTCTTGTGGATTGTGCATGAATTGACTCACTACTCCCACAGCATATGAGATGTCTGGTCTCGTATGTGCCAAGTAAATAAGCCTACCAACTAACCGTTGATATCTCCCACGGTCTGCTGGTTTGACTTCATCTCCCATCTTCAGGCCATGGTTTGGAACCAGAGGTGTATCCGCTGGTTTACAGTCTATTAGCCCTACTTCAGCTAGAAGGTCGAGTATATACTTCCTCTGGGAAATATAGATACCTCTTCTTGATCTCAGAACTTCAATCCCAAGAAAGTATCTGAGGTTTCCCAGATCCTTCATTTCAAATTCTGAGAACAAATTCTTCCTGAGTTGACTAATTTCTTCCTGGTCGTTTCCAGTAATTATCATGTCATCCACATAGATAATTAGACAAGTAGTCAACTCACCTTTGCGTTGATAAAACAACGTATGATCTGCATTACTCTGTTTGTATCCATATTTCCTCATGACAATGGAGAATCTTCCAAACCAGGCTCTAGGTGACTGTTTGAGACCATATAATGCCTTTTTCAGCTTGCAGACTTCGTTTGGTTGAAAATTTGTTTCAAAACCAGGTGGAGCTCTCATATACACTTCCTCTTCGAGATCCCCATGTAGAAATGCATTCTTCACGTCGAATTGGTGAAGCGGCCAATCTTGGTTTGCCGCTATTGAGAATAGTACTCGAATTGTGTTTATTTTTGCCACGGGTGAGAATGTTTCAGAGTAATCAATTCCATACGTCTGAGTATATCCTTTTGCCACCAATCGAGCCTTGTATCTCTCTATTTTTCCATCTGCGTTGTGTTTGATTGTAAATACCCATCTACAACCAACAGGTTTCTTCCCTGTGGGTAACTTGCATTTTTCCCACGTTTGATTTTCCATGAGAGCTTCCATCTCAACTTCCATTGCCTGATTCCATTTTTTGTTTCCCTTGGCTTCTTCCACCGTTCTTGGGATAATTTCATTGTCGATTGCGACTCTGAAACTTTTTGCTGTTCCAGATAGGCTCCCCCTGTCGCCATCATCCAATGGGTACCGCGATCTGCTTGGTTTATACTCTGGTGAGTACCTTTTTGGCGGTATTCCTCTGGTGGTTCGTGGAGGTAGTATGTATCTCCCAGAATTCTCCTCCTCGACTACTTCTTCTGGATCATTAGTTTCAGTTTCAAATATAGAAAGAGAATGATCTATAATGGGAGTAGTACATACCTCAGGATTTCCAGATGTCAGAGATTCTTGATGCGTGTTGCTAAGTTCGATGGACCGTCCTTCTGTTTCAGAGGTTACATCGTTTGGACTGATATCTGGTTCTTTTGGGTCAGTATTGGACATGTTCTGATTATGGTCGTACATCTTAACCCAACTTAAGCGATCATCCTCTTTTTTTTCCCCCTGACCGCTAAGATGGGGTAAGTAATAGTACTCGGTTTCAACAAAGTTACAATCCAATGTAGTGTATATACGATGTGTAACTGGATTATAACATCGATACCCTTTCTGATGTGGCCCATACCCAACAAAGACACATTTTATAGCGCATGACTCAAATTTAGTCCTTTCCGACTTTGGAATATGAACAAACACAGAACATCCAAAGACTCTGGGTGTGAGATCCGAGACTTGAGACGTTTTGGTTTGGTGGGATAATAGACGGAATGGAGTATGAAAATTGAGAATTTTTGTGGGTAATCGATTGATAAGATAGACAGCTGTAGCTACAGCTTCTGGCCAGAAATATTGGGGTACATGGGACTCAAGCATGATGGCTCGGGTAATTTCTAAGATAATTCTGTTTTTGCGTTCCGCAACTCCGTTTTGTTGTGGGGAATTAGGACAGGTGGTCTGATGGACGAGCCCATGTTGTTTAAAAAATTGGGTGAGAGTTTGATTAACATATTCTCCCCCATTGTCTGATCGAAGGACGCGGATTTGTTTTTGATACTGAGTTTTTATGAGGTTATAGAAGGACACGAATTTATCAGGAACTTCAGACTTATTTTTTAGGAAATATACCCAAGTCATTCTGGAATAGTCGTCAATAAATAGCAAAAAATACCGGAAACGACTATTTATAGAGTTTGGTGCTGGACCCCAAACATCTGAATGAACCAACTCAAACACTGAATTGACACGCGTATTATTTGCTGGAAAAGTAGTTCTATGACTCTTAGCATAAATGCAAGTTTCACATGGACCACAATCCCTATTCTTAAAAGTAGGAAATAAAATACTGAGATAGGAGGGTGATGGGTGCCCTAACCGACGGTGCCATAACCAGAACTGTCTTTCTACCGTCCCGTGAGCCAGTAGCGCAGTCCCTTGTTGAGCCACCTCATCTACATAGTATAGTCCATCTCGCTCAGTTCCACGCCCAATTATCTCCTTCGTCTGAATATCCTGTAAAATACAGCAATTCGGATACATCAGTACTGTACAGTTTAATTCTCTAGTAACATGACTAATTGACAATAATTTGCATGTCAATGACGGCACATAGAGACAATTTGACACTTTCAAATTTGGAGACAGTTGAATAGTGCCAGCCCCCATTACTGGTGTGAGACTCCCATTTGCAGTCTGAATTTTTCCCTTTCGTGGAGTTGTCCAGAAAATTAAGTCCCGATTATCGTGAGTCATTGTATCTGTTGCTCCGCAGTCAAATATCCACTCGGAACATTTGTCGGGTTTAAAATCCTGTATAGCACAAACTATATGGTCACTTTTGCAATTATCCAAAAATTCGTCACCTAGGAGGCCATGTTCAAGGTGACCAGCTCCACGGTTGTCGCCAGCTCCACGGTGGTCGTCGACAGCTCCACGGTGGTCGACAGCTCCACGGTGGTCGACAGCTCCTCGGTGGTCGACAGCTCCACGGTGGTCGACAACTCCACGGTGGTCGACAGCTCCTCGGTGGTCGATAGCAGGACCAGCCGAACCAGCTCCTGCTCCTGGACCCGCCCCCGCACCAGCTATGCCACTCAGCCGTCCAGCCGCATCACCACTTAGCCGACCAGTCGCTCCTGCACCTGGTCCCGCACCAGCCGCATGTCGTCCACTCAGCAGACCAGCTGCAGCTGCGTCGTCTCCAGCTGTCATCGCACCATCCGCAGGAAATGGAGCTCCACCTCGACTCGGGCCCGCCAGCCGTCCAGCTCCACTACCAGCAGCCGCTCCAGGAAAGCAGCCTCCACTAGCCGCTCCAGCTGTTCCTTGTCTCCCTTTGAAGTGGCCAGCTCCACCTTTGAAGACGACAGCTGGATCTTCATTGGCCATGCAGACGACAGCTCCTTTCCTGCTAGGCGTGCCAGAAGACGACGACGCTCCTCCACCAGCCGCAGCGCCTGTCGATGGTCGGCCACTAACATGGCCAGCTCCACTCGGCCATGTTCTTCGATCAAGATGGACATCTCGGTTATTAAACAGGTTGCGGTCGAAGTGTTCCCGCTCTCCAACAGCTCCATGATCAGTCGCTATAAACAGGCTGCGGTCGAAGGTTTCACGGTCTTCAACAGCTCCACCGTGCGCGGCAAAGCCTCTTCCAACTCCGAGGTTGGAAAACGACATCTCCTCCGTACCTGACCTCTTCCCCATCGAGTCGTCCATGCCTCCGGTCATGGCCACGCCTTCGTTTGTCGCAAGGTTGCCCGCACCGGTAACTGGTTTTACTTTCCCGGTTCGTTTTTTTTCATCCCACCACTCGGGATAACCGACTAATTTGAAGCATTCATTTTTTGTGTGTCGGTTCTGTCCGCAATGAGAGCATCGGAGTTTGTTTTTCTCCTCCGAAAGTTTTTCACGATCTGCTTTGCTTAGGTTCTTCCCGTGTCCAGGTCCGGTCGTGGTTCTAGCCCTTGCCGTGAGCCCAGTTCCAATGGTTGGTTCAGTTGATTGGTTGAGAATGCCAGTTCGGATTGCCTCCCGTCGGACCTGCGCGTATGCTCGTTCGACAGAAGGTAGTGGCTCCTCCTTGAGTATTTCTCGCCTTATTGTTTCATACCTGATATTTAGTCCGGCTAGAAACTGGAATAGACGAGTTTCTTGACGTTCTTTGTTGTATATCGTGATATCTTCTTCATGCTTCATTGGATTCGGATGTTGTCGATCTATTGCTTGCCAAATTCCTTGCAGGGTATTGAAATAGCGTTCCAAAGACAATTCACCTTGTCTTAGTTCGCTTGCCTTGACGTGGAGGTCGTATGTCTGCAGAGCATCCCCTCCTACACCGTAAGTTGTTTCCAGGGCACTCCATAGTGCTCTTGCACTCGGGTATGCTGCAACATTCCCGATTAACTCTGGTTCAATATTTTGTATAATCCAGGAGAAAACACATAAGTCCCGTTCCTCCCATTCTGGATATGTTGGCTCGGTTGGGGTTGGTGGTAATGGCACCCCGGTAATGTGACTCAGTCGTCGCCGCCCTCCAATTGCTGCCTTCATGACAATTGCCCATAACGGGTAATTTGATTCGTTTAACTTAACCGCTGCGGTCAAGTTTTCTGAAGTATTTTGATGTTGCTGGCCACTTCTCAACATTTTGAGAAGTGTTGTGGTTAAATCATCCGTCTCTTCGGTGGTTCCGGATTTGCCCGTTTCTGGTGTAGACATGGCGAATCCGGTTTCTGATGGAACAATTTAGTCAGGATAAACCTGCTCTGATACCATGTTGAATAGAGAGATTGAATATAGAGAGTAAAATAAGAACACAAATCTCTTGTAAAACTCTTTCACTTGTAATTCTCATTCAAATTCATTCATTATATAGATTACAATCTCGTTTTTACTTCTACTGTAACTACTAATAATTAAACAGATACTTTGTTGACAATAGCTTGTGGCTGACATCTTCTAGTGGAGCACTTTGTTTAGTGGAGCACTTGGACAGTGGAGCACTTGGATAATGGAGCACTTGGATAATGGAGCACTCCTGTCAACACTTATCACGTCTGCGTTTCTATCACAGTCGGTCTCTGTCTGTCGAACTCTTGGTGATTTGGTTCGCCTAGTGCTAGTGATGCATGGACATTTCAAATATCTGATCATCTCTTGATTCGTGAAGCTTTTTCTGTATATTTTCTTAAGAAAAATATTTATATAATATGTTTGAATTAATTAATAACAGTGTAGACATTTTGTAATGGGTAATATGTTTCGTAGACATTGTTTACGGAATAGTCAAATAGTGTAATAGGTAATACGTTTCGTACGAACATTGTTTACGTAACAGGTAATATGTTTCGTTTCGTACGTTAAATAATAATACTAATAGTTGTTGTCGTACATGGATTTTTTTTTTAAACTTTTTGAAAAAAATGTTTAAGAAAAAAAAATAGAGAGAAAATCTGTTTTATCAAAATTAAAATATTTTTTATTTTTATTTATTTATATATATTATGCAAATATTAAAAAGAAACATTATTATAAAAGTGAAATACAGAAATACTAATAATAATTTTATTTACATAGTATAATATAAAAATAGGAAATAAAATAAAGTATACTTAACATTTCAAAAAACATATATAATTCTTTTTGTATATTATATTTCATATTTTTAATCAAATCTAAAAGTATATTTTCCTATTTTTTCCAATAATTTTAATTTATTCATATTAACAATATATTATATTTGTAATACTTTTATATTTTTTTACGTGATGAACTCTTTCTAGGTGCAATAATAATAATATTATTAATTAATCTTTAACAGTATATTACTATTTTAAATTAATAATAGTGTAACAGCCTAACGGGCATCAGTGGCGTGCTAGAGTGCAGAAGCAGACGATTTGTGCAACCATTTTGTTGATAGGGCCCACAAGAACGACGTGCCGCCAATTCATCACAACAGCGTGTTTGAATACTGAGACAGCGAAACTCAAACCAAAGCAAATCAGTAAGAAATGGAAGTTTCAAGCTCTACTCCTTCTCCTGAGTCCTCGCCCAGAAGCAAACTAAGCCCGGTGTTACACTGCATCTGCTTGCTTCAATCTTCAGGGAGAAGATAGGCGCTTCAGTCGGCGGAGAGAGGAAGCAGGAGATGGAGGCGGCTTCTTTGTCTTCAGTTAGGTCTACGTTGTCTTCGTCATTGTCTATCTTGACCAATTGCCCTCTTATTTCCGCTCTGGTTGCTGCCGCGATCGGTCAATTTATCAAACTCTTCGCCTCTTGGTATATTATTCCTTGCCACCTGCTTGTAGTTGCAGTAATTTAAGATTCTGATTTGACAGTCGAATTCATGGTCCTGCTTTGGAATTTTATCTCTATATGTCCATGCTATTACGTATTCGATTGCTTTTCAGCTTTCAGGTTTGTGCTTTTGAATTTTGAGCTTGGGAATGCATTACAATGTTCTCAAATCTTAACACAAGTACTTAGTTTAGTTTGCTGTTAGGCAACCAGATGATATTGATTATTTCTGTGGAAGGATCTGAAATTCTGAATTATTTCAGTTTGGTGATGAACATGGATGCTATTTTGCCTAATTTTCTAAATCGTTCTCGTTGTTGTCGATGCACTAGAGAGATGCATTTAATTTATGTCTTTAACTTTCTGAAACCCGGGATTGGACTGATAAGGAAAATAACTATCTGATTGAGTAGATTGATATCATTTTAGTAACTGATTTCTGAAATTCTAAGAGTCTGAAGCCCCGTAAGTTAGATAGTAAGAGATCAACTGGAGAAAGTACATGCACTAGAATATTCTACCCTACCAAATTCCTTGGATTGTTGATGCTAACTGATAGCTTCTATCAGCTGTTCCATTATCTTCTGGAAATATTCTCGATAATGTATTATCTTGTGAATCTGCAGGTACAGAGAAAAAAAGCTGGATCTGAGGCAACTTCTGGGATCAGGCGGGATGCCATCGTCCCACGCTGCCACTATTGTTTCTCTTGCAACAGCAATCGGGCTCCAAGATGGTGTTGGAGGATCAAAGTTTGCCATTGCTTTCATATTTGCATGCATAGTATGTTCTAACTTCTTCTAGTCTCATTGAGATTAACAATTCATTATATCTGCATATCTTTAAATATGGACTCGTATGTTTAGCCGTGGAGGTTTTTAGTTATGCTTTGCAGTTATAATAATCTAAATTAGAAAACAAAGTTATATCTTGGTTAAAAAAAGAAGGCATCAAAAGGGTGGCAAGTTTGAATGCAAATTATGATAATTGGCAGGTGGTGTATGATGCAACTGGAGTGAGGCTACACGCAGGACGACAAGCAGAGGTCTGATGATGCTTTTGCTTTGATCATTTATTTTTTGTTCTCAGTCATAAAAATATTGCAAATGTTCAGGTTTTAAATCAAATAGTGTATGAACTTCCTGCTGCACATCCGCTAGCTGAGAGCAGACCACTACGGGAGCTTCTTGGCCATACTCCTCTTCAGGTTTACTTTATTGATTGATTCTGTTGAAATATCACTGTGACCAAATCTCACGTTGTAAACTTAGGGGTTAAAGAAATATGGCCCAATGACAGCTTCTCTTCGCTTGAAGGAATTAAGTTGAACCAGCATGAGGCAGAATAGTAATTTTTGGAAGTTTTTTTTTTTTTTTTAAGGCACACCGACACATTTTAATTCAAACGGATTGGGACCCACAACGGGAAACACCCAACACCGTCAATCGAAACCGAGCTCTGATACCATGTTAAATTTTAATATCGGGGTTGAGCCACGCCCAAATAGCAACCACATTATACAACTCGGGTTCCATCCTAAAACCAATTGGTGATAGGAGGAGGTAGCCTTGTTGTATATATGGTGCCCAAATTGTGTTATACCACCGGTGTGGTACAAGTCACAGTGATATTTCAACATTCCCCCGCACTGTGACCACTCGTTTTTTTTTAAAGACACGACACCGACACATTTTAATTCAGACGGATTGGGACTCAACAAATCCCCTCTCACGTCCAGGCCCGACCCGAACTCTGGTACGTGGAGTAAACGGGACACAAGAAACCCACATCGGGTACCCACAACGGGAAACACCCAACACCGTCAATCGAAACCGGTCTCTGATACTATGTTAAACTTTAATATAGAGGCCGAGCCACACCCAAATAGCAACCACATTATACAACTCGAGTTTCATCCTAAAACCAATTGGTGATAGGATGGAACCCAAGTTGTATAATGTGGTTGCTATTTGGGTGTGGCTCGACCCCGATATTAAAATTTAACATGGTATCAGAGCTCAGTTTCGATTGACGGTGTTGGGTGTTTCCCGTTGTGGGTACCCGATGTGGGTTTCTTGTGTCCCGTTTACTCCACGTACCAGAGTTCGGGTCGGACCTGGACGTGAGAGAGGATTTGTTGAGTCCCAATCCGTCTGAATTAAAATGTGTTAGTGCCGTGCCTTTAAAAAAAAAAATTACTTCCAAAAATTACTATTCTGCCTCATGCTGGTTCAACTTAATTCCTTCAAGCGAAGAGAAGCTGTCATTGGGCCATATTTCTTTAACCCCTAAGTTTACAACGTGAGATTGAGTTAGGCTCTACATCATCACACTCTAGCGGCATTTGATCTTCATTTCATCTACGTATGGTCTTACGATTATTATTACTATCAAGGAAACATATTATTTTGTTCATCTGCGATTTCAGGTTATTGTCGGTTGCCTGCTCGGAGTTCTGTCTGGTTCATTTGGCTACATTGTTGTTAAAAGTTAAACTTGGTACTTACAGATTAGCACCTAACAAATAAAAAGGTAAATAAACAACATGCGAGTACGACTATTGGTGGGTAGCCTATCAATCCCGCCGTGACATGGTAAGATCTCCACGATTTACCTGTTAGCTGTATGGAAGTATGATTTAGTTGAAGTAAGATCAATTTGCCAATATTTGAGTTTTCTTTTGCTGTACAGAAACGTAACTTATATTATATATATGAAGCTTTCCATGTGCAATCATGCAACTGCAAGTTATATTATTGATCCAGAGAAATAAAATTCATCTGTCAGAGGGGAAAAATGATTCATTTATGGTCTGCAGACTCTGTACTGCGTATTTGGTACTCATTATTTCTCTTTCATACTACGGCTGCAGAAAGTGGGCTCTGCTCTGGAATTTTAACATTGTATTTGACACCTTCCAATCTCCATGTGAAGAAATCTTTAATGCTACTTATTTTTTTGTTTTTGCTATACTATTCAGTAAAAATGTATTCAGAGTAATAATGTCTTACCCACCACTCTGCGATAACCCAATTTTGGTAAAATTATATGCTTGGTAAGAAAGTGTAAATGATTAATCAATAATTTAATACATTAATTTTTATTTTGGCCAAATTTATTACATTATCTAAAAAAAAAAAAATCGTTGCATCCTATTTTCGAGAATTCACTGTTTTTAATGTAAACAATAGCAGCTACGGCACATGATGGTCACGTGACAGTTTCAGAGCTTTCGAAGTTAGGGTTAATTATCAAATAGGTACCCAAATTTTACATGATTTGACAATTAGGTACCTAAGTTTTTTTTGGCCGCAAATAGGTTGCCCAACTTTGTGAAATTAGTAAATAGGAACATACCGTTAAGAATAAACGGAAAATATCACGTGAGGAACAAACAGTCACAGGTACCTGAACTTGACATGATTTAGCAAATAGGTATATGAACTTACACTAATTAGCAAGTAGATACCTGAACCGGTTCAAAATCTGGTTCGGTCGAACCACTTTTTTTTATTAAACAAATTTAGGGTTTATATACCAAACACATGCATGACTCAACTCCAGACGTTCTCGGTGCATCTAAGTAGGGTTTATGGGGGCTGAACTAAGGAAATACCCGACCGAAATCGACAACTAAGTAAACGAAGTCGAGAGCGATCTTTTCCCGACCGGGGATAATAGGGATCGATGGGGTCGGGATGGTGATGGACCCGAGCGATGGGTTCATGATACTTCCTTAATGCACCGAGAACGTCTGGATTCGAGTCATGCATGTGTTGGGTATATAAACTCTACTTTAAAAAAATAAAAAAATGTGGTTCAACCGAACTGTTTTTTGAACTGGTTCAGGTATATACTTGCTAATTCGTGTAAGTTCAAGTACTTTTGTGTCAAACAATGTCAAGTCCATGTACCTATTTGCTCCTCACATTATTTTCCGATTATTCTTAACGGTAAATTAACGGTAGGTACCTAATTGCTAATTTCACAAAGTTGGGCAACCTATTTGCGGCCAAAAAATTTTAAGTACGTACTTGTCAAACCATATAAAGTTGGGGTACCTATTCGGTAATTACCCTTTCGAAGTTATCAAATGAAACCCAGAGACCCCACTTTCCTTCTCTGTCAGTTTGCGTTGTTATGACTTAGACTTAGGCGTCGTCCTCCTCATCTAGCATTCACGTGTCGCCCTGAATGATGCCATTCTGTGTTGACTGGTTTAGCGTTGTGAGACGAAGGCTACGTATTTCTAGCGTTGTTCTGCTTTTTCAATGCGAATATACGGAATAGTACAAACGTCGTTTTTCTATTTTCTTTTTTGCATATTAATATTTATTAACTAACAGAAAGTACTGAAATAGAGTTATGTAAAACAGGTTAAGTGATCTATTATTAGATTTGATAAATGGAATATTACGAAAGTAATATAAAAGGTATATACTTTCAATTTGACTAACTAAAAATATAACATCCTGAAATTTCATTCTCTAAATTGATGGTATTAATCAAACCATCTCTTGTCAAACAACAACATTTTCTTCCAGATTAGGGGGTCGAATTCGAATATTCTTCCAGAATAGGCTATCAACTATTCTAATTTATTTTCAATAATAGTTAGTAATAAATATCAGAAGCAAGTAAAAGATAAAATTATCAACTAAGAAACTACATTGTGCTATTTCCCGTACAAAAATTTATAATAAACGTTTACTAACTTATTTATGCCATTTTTTTATTGTTTATCCATCACCTTTTTGTCTTTTTTTGCCATTTACTGCAACTCCGTTGTATGGTCATATCAAAGTTTCAAGGTTCAATCATGCAAAGCTTGTCTACTATTATATTGTTTACTGGATCTCATCTTTCCCTTCTTGCTAAGGTTTGCCTTGCTCAGTGGTTCTGCTCTCTGTGGATCCCAAATTTCCATGGTTTCGAGGTATAAACCCATTTCTGCAACTGTAAAAGCTCTGTTCTCTGTGTGTTGTGTAGTAACAGAATAAAGAAACCCTCGTGTTTTTTCTCTGGCCCTCTGTCGAGCTGCTATAATTGAATCCTGGGTCTATTTCAGAACAGAGAAGCAAACTCAATCTCCGTTGATGTTTGCTGAATGTTTCTTATTATCTTCCGTTGAAGAGTTAAGATATCGTGTATGACTCTGTGATGGGTCCCTTGCTGCTGAGAAAGCAACTTTCGGATATTTGGTGGTTCCGGTTGGGCATTGGTGATTCTTGTTTCGCGATAAGGAGAACACGCGGACCAAGTGTTTGCTAGATTGTCTCCGTAGAAAAGACTATCTATCTTGGGCTATTTGCACCAAAAAAACATTAATAATGGATAAGTGAGAGATATGGTACTTTCTGTAGTCTGTAGCTGTCTGTTCAATAACTTTTCGTATCGTTTTGGATGATATAGCCATGTATAGATACAAACATGTGTCGGTGTATAGACTCCTTGTTTGATTAGTTGTTTGCTTTTCAGATCTATCTTCAAGAAGTGGTGATTCTGTCTTCAAGAGAGGATGAGATCTGTAGAGGACAAGAACTGTTACAACAATGGATTCGAGTTTCACAGAGGAAATGGAAGTAATCATCCATCTCACCATCGAACTGCATTGGGGAAGCCGGCTCCATCGAAGTGGGACGATGCGCAGAAATGGATAGTCGGATTCGCACGAGGAGGAGAGAAGGACCAGTCGAAGACAAACCCTAGGAACTCCAATGCAGATGATAGGAGGCTCATTGCTCCAGTTCCACAGAAAGAGCAGGACTTTTCTGCTGAAGAAGAGGAGAGAGAAGGTGAAGACAGAAACGTGGAATGTGATAATGAATCCATTTGGAGAATCAATAAGCCTCCACAGACCCCTGCCGCCTCAGCCGCACCCGTTCGGTCGATCTGTGTGAGAGATATGGGCACAGAGATGACTCCCATTGCGAGTCAGGAGCCATCGAGGACAGCCACTCCCATTAGAGCCACTACTCCTGCTGCTAGGAGTCCCGTAAATTCGGGATCGAATACTCCTGTGAGGTATGGGTTGCAGAGTAATGAGGGACAAGTAGAAGGTAGAGGTCAAAGTGCTGTTAGCTCCGATGGATGCAGTAATGGAGGTGGCCATGAAAGTGTGGATCAGTCCAGGAAGATGAATCCCCTCGAGACTCGAGCTGTGGCTTGGGACGAAGCAGAGCGGGCCAAGTACATGGCTAGGTAAAAAACACTAATTAATCTCCTTTCTTTGAGTAGGATAGTTTATGGTGAACCGAAAGGAAGAGTAAAAAACCTAAATTTTGTAGCTAAAGTTAGATGTGTTAAGAATGAAAAAGTGTCGAAAACCTCGGTGGGTATCAAATCCTTCATGGTGTTTGTTTTACTGTTAATAGGTATAAGCGCGAGGAGGTGAAAATACAAGCATGGGAAAACCATGAAAAGAGGAAAGCGGAGATGCAAATGAAGAAAATGGAGGTAAGTAAAAAACTCAACTTTTTTAACAGTTCTCATGCTCTATCTGGGCCAACGGAAAAACAACTGGATAGAATAGAATGAAAAGAAGAAGAGGTAGGTCTCTAAAGTTTATAGAGAGAGAATGGAGATGCGTATCCATGGAGAGAGAAAAAGAGGATTAGAAAGAGTCATGAATGATACTATTTCTTCTAAATACATATAGTTTCCTGATTTGTTTTTTTTTTGGATCAATTTTCCTGATTTGTTAGAGCGGTATGATTCTCTAGTATAAGAGAAATGTTTATATAATTGTGATTTTTATTATATTAGAGATTTAGAGTAGAGTTGTAATGCTTTGTTACAGTGAAAAGTTTTACAATTGGTACTACTTCGGTAGTACTTCCTATATAATTGTGAATGTTCCAAACAAAACGTCCCAATCATAAAGTGTAGAGGACATCGATTCAGTTTTCATGTCAATGTTTCCAAGAAACGGTATCATATTTCCAATAACTTCCACAGTGCATATTGTATTGTCTGTCTCATCTCTGTTCTTTAGTTTCTAAGGTGATCACTTGTCATATTTTTATCAGGACCCATGAATTTTGTTTTTTAGTTTTGTGCATCTATTAGCGTTGGTTGGCCTATGAAAAATTCAAGCTTTTCTGGTGTAATTTAGTTCTTGAAAGTGTGGATTCCTGTTTTCCAGGTGAAAGCCGATAGAATGAAAGCTCGTGCACAAGAGAAACTCACGAACAAAGTGGCAGCGACTAGAAGGATCGCAGAAGAGCAGCGTGCGAATGCCGAGGCTAAATTGAATGAGAAAGCAGTGAGGACTTCAGAGAGAGCTGATTATATAAGGAGGACAGGTCACTTGCCTTCTTCACTCTCCTTCAAGCTGCCTTCCTTTTGCTGGTAGCTTAGCTTCTTCTAAATCAATTGTACTGTATTCGGTGTAGATTATTTATCGCCCTCAATTCGCATTATTTGCCAAGACATCTTGCTCGCCTCTGTTGATTAATAATAATAATAATGTGTTGATGTGTTACTTTCACTTTGAGCTATGTATCTACGCTACGCTGTATTTAATTCTGCTGAATTAATTCAATAAGTAATCGAACTTTATATGGTACAATAATTAGGTAGTTGAACTCTCTTCTTTTTTTTAATCAAATAGGTAACTAAACTTTTGTAAATGAGCAAATATAAATATATATTTAACTTTACATTAAAAATATATTGAATTAGTCACATGTTTATCATGTGATAAATAGATTTGATATTTTTTTTAAATAAAAGATGTTTAAGTTGCGAAATAAATATAACTTAATGGTTTAAAACTATTAAATTTTGTTTGGTCTTTTATTGAGGAAGAAACTGTATTTAATGTTTTAAAAAATTTAATTACCTATTTACTTCTAAACAAGTTCAGTTATCTAATTTTTAAATCATGTGAAGTTGAATAGGCGATTGATAATTATCGCAAATATTGACATCGCTTGTACTTGTGAATTGTGATTTAGCTAGAAAAAGTGCGCGCTAAAGTGGTGTTTCATCAAAGGGAGATAGGAAAAATTAGTGCAATTTTAAGATGGGTTAGTATTTTATTCCTTAACCATTAGTCTCGGGTTAAAACAATGAGAATAGAAATATATTCATAATCAATTTTTATGAGGCCTTTTGCACACATAATTAGTACAATTTTCCATATTTTCAAGTATTTGATATAATAAAATATAATTGGAAACAAAAAATTCCAAATTAGGAGGCAGATTGCTTCCTCAAGCTTGCAAATTATTGAGGATCCTCTGGTCTCTGAGTTGGCATTGCTTGTTTTACTATTTTAATTATATATTATTATATACATTATTTATATGTGTCGTATATTTTTTTGGTATGTATATATATAAGTATATCTATATTCTATATTATTAAGGCTCATTATTTTGGGAATAATAATATACGGACGGTGGAGAGCAACATCCAGTAATGATGGTCGGCCCATTACGATAAGATTGTTCTCTCCAACACATAGCCCATTTATACCACAACTGTCAATCCAATCGTAGCACCCCCGCTCGGTTCGCAATCTCGACGGGGAGTTCTCCTCTCTCTCTCTCTATCGAAGAAGCAATCCATAGCCGTCTTTTCTCTCTCTTCACGAATCTCTCCCATCGTAGGTGAGCATCCTCTATTACATCACTGATCACTCTCTTTCCGTCGCCTCTTGCTGGGTCTGTGGATCTGTGATACCTCGTCTCTTATCTGAATTTATTGGGTCGCGCTCTTTTCCCCATACTTCATTTCTAGGGTTTCGTCTGATCTGGTGAAGGGGGTTGCCTTGTTAATTTCAAGATTTCTAGGGCACATTGCAGGTTCTATTGTTTGATTTTCGGATTCCCGGAATAGATACAATCGTCAATTCAGCTTCTCAATAAAAAAAATACTGGGCTTTTGAATTCATCTTTGGGGATTTGTTTGAATCGAGTTGGAATTGGGGTTTGTCGGTCTGGTGTACTTAAATTCGTATATGGCAGCTGGTAGGCATGGAGGTTATCGTGATCATGAACTCAGAGACCGTGAGGAAAGCGCCGGTGCATCAAGGCGTGATTTTTCGTATTCTAAGGAGGAGCATGAGCGGATGAGTAGTGAAGGTCGTGATTCTGGAAGATGTCAACTTCGTGAGGTTAGGGATGAAGGCAGGGTCAAAATTAGGCGCAGAGGTGATGTTAAGGGGAGGGAAGTGGTGAATGGTGGCTACAAGTCATTATCGAGCAGAAGTGATTCAAGCAACAGTGGTGGTAGTGATGGTGCAGCCAGCCCTAGATTTGGTCCACCAAAGTTATCAGTTAGGTCAGTGGATAGAGAGCCAGGCGAATTATCAAGTGAGAGTGGATTTGATGAGGCTGCTGATTCTGAATTGCAGGCTAAAGATACTGAAGTTTCTAAAAGAGCAGAGAATGGGATCCACTCTCCTGCAGTAGAGAAAAAAAGGAAATTTTCTCCAATAGTGTGGGATAGGGATGATGATGATGATAGAACAATCAATTCCTCGAGGAAAAGGATTTCCTCAACTGTTGCTGCTCTTCCTCCTCCCCCACCACTTCCTAAAGATCGTTCAAGTAATTACAAGGCATCTGTGCATACCTCTTCCATAGAAGGTGATAAGGGCAAGTCCTTGCAGACGTCTTCACAAGTAGATAATGATGTCCCCGACACTTCAGCTGATTATGCTAGGTCCGTAATTCCTGCTGGATTGATTTCTGTATCTGCCTCTCCATCAGATGATAATCGTTGGGGTAATGGGGAGGAGGCAAAGCCGCTGGAAGATGAAGATTGTGTGCCAACACGGAATATATCATCGTCCAGATGGGCAGCTGGAAATAGTTCCCCAGTTGATGAGGGTGAGATTATCGAAGATGAAGTTCCTAAAAGAAGAAAGAAGACACCTATTTCAGATTCATTTGGAAACAGAAGTGGCAAGTCAGTTAGTCCCATGGAGCAAAAGAGTGGCGTTCCTGAAGGAACTGGAGGGAGGTCAGCTGATTCTGATGAACCTGGAAGTCGTGCTAGGTCATTGAGCGGTGATCATTATTCTTATCATGATTCCGATAGGAATGAACTAATGGATGTTGATGAGGAATTAGTTCATAAAGAAATGAGTGCGCACTCGGAAGACATGGACTCCGAGAGTGATGACAGCTCTCGTGGAACACCAGAATCTGCTGGTCCGCCACTGCGTAATGTAAATATGCTCCACGCTTGTAGAAGTGTGGACGAATTTGAGAGACTTAACAAGATAGATGAAGGTACTTATGGTGTTGTTTACAGAGCCAAGGATAAAAAGACGGGGGAAATAGTAGCACTGAAGAAGGTAAAAATGGAGAAGGAAAGAGAGGGTTTTCCTTTGACTTCTTTGAGAGAGATAAACATACTTCTTTCATTCCATCACTCGTCCATTGTGGATGTGAAAGAAGTTGTGGTCGGAAATAGTCTTGACAGTATTTTCATGGTGATGGAATACATGGAACACGATCTTAAAGCGCTTATGGAAACAATGAAGCAGCCATTCAGTCAGAGTGAAGTGAAATGTCTGATGTTACAGCTGTTAGAGGGTGTTAAATATCTTCATGACAACTGGGTGCTTCACCGGGATTTAAAAACGTCAAATTTGCTTCTAAATAATCGTGGTGAGTTGAAGATATGCGATTTTGGTTTGGCTAGACAATATGGAAGTCCTTTGAAGCCGTATACTCACTTGGTGGTTACTCTTTGGTACAGGTAACTAACTATCTTCTGAGTGTTTTTTTTTCGTTCCTCTCTTAGTTTATGTTTATTGGAGTGTACTTTCTAGTGATCATCTTGAAGTGCAAAGGCCTCCCTTTCTCTATACCTTTTCTTTTCTGTCCTCCCTTAACCCAAAAAGTATAAACAACAAGTTCTTCTTTAAAGCATAATTAAAGATGCCCTTATTTTTCAGAGCACCTGAACTTCTTTTGGGATCAAAGCAATACTCAACAGCCATCGACATGTGGTCTCTTGGCTGTATTATGTCTGAACTTTTATCAAAGGAACCACTTTTCAATGGGAAAAATGAATTTGATCAACTGGACAAGGTAATTTGATGTGTTACATGTGTAATATCCTTAAAATAACCGCATTTCTGGAAGTTGCAATGGCATTAACTGTCATAAATAATATGTGCAGATTTTCAGAATTCTTGGCACTCCGAATGAGACGATTTGGCCTGGTTTCTCAAAGCTCCCTGGTGTTAAGGTCAACTTCGTTAAGCATCAGTAAGTATTTGTTTTATTCCATTTTAATGCCTCAACCAAGTTGTTTGGTATTCACATTTTCTCATCCTCCATACTGTTTTCCCAGGCGTCCAGCTTTAGGTGGCTCTTTTCTGGGCTTCTGGCCTTCGTGGTGACATTTCAATTCACAATGAATTATTCATTTTGTTATTTATTAGCACTATTTTCTTTTTCAGGTATAACTTGTTGCGCAAAAAATTTCCTGCCACGTCATTCACTGGATCTCCTGTTCTCTCTGATGCTGGCTTTGACTTGCTAAACAAACTTCTAACGTATGATCCTGAGAAGGTAAGAAGATAGTTTACCGGTACTTAGTGTTTAAAAAAAAATGATTGAATGTTGATACAGTGTTCACTATGAGTTTGTAGAGAATAACAGCAGATGCTGCTCTTAATCATGAATGGTTCAAGGAAGTACCTCTACCAAAATCGAAAGACTTTATGCCCACATTCCCTGCTCAACATGCTCAGGACAGGTAAAGTTGCGAGAATTGTTTACTTCATTTGAGATTTAGTTAGTATATATTCTGAGAACTATCTGACTTCATTAGGCGTATGCGGAGAATCATGAAGAGTCCTGATCCTTTGGAGGAGCAGCGAAAGAAGGAGCTGCTGCAAGGAGAATTAGGTGGTGGAGGTCTGTTTGGCTAAGTGAAGTGGCAGCCTCTCCTCTACCAAGCTTCTGCATTGTTTACAATTGATGAAAGGATAAGGCTGAGGTGAGAGATGTGATTGATGGGGTGTTGGAAACTTCTTTCTGCGGAGATGAATCACGTTGTTTTTTAGCAGGCACTTTTGAGTTTTTTAGGTGGAGAAACTTACTATTGGCTTCCATCAATGAACCAGACACTGCAGCTTAACTCTGTCCATCACCTTTGGCAATTTAGAAATGTGCTTATGACAATGCGTGCAATGCAAGGTGTGGCATGGCTGCTATTTTACTATCAACTTTGAAGAATATTTTAGCTTCAGCTGGACCTTGTATATGTAACATATTTTTCATCATACCTTGTGGCCTTTCTTTGATATATGGATTTCTATCTAGAAGGGTTGAATTTTCTCAACTATGATTATATATTTTCCTTAATGCTAGTTTTGTTTTTGCAAAAGCCGGTGATGTGAAGTGGAGACAAGGCTCTTAGCTTTACCTTGATGAAGAAATGCCATTTCCATGCTATGTAGTAAGGTAATGAACTGTTCCTAAACATGAATAATGCCTTGGCAACATAAATGACATCTTATAATGGGAGTGAATGTTTTTTTTTAGTCTTCTATGAATGGGGTTACTGTGGCTGTCCAACTTAATTAGTTAAAGATGCTTTGAGACTAATACAAATGGGTTCCTTGGCTTACATCAATTTGTTCCATGGTTGTTCTTCTACCATTTTTTGGCCCCACTGCTTCTGTGTTTGTTTTGTTACTTTTTTTTTTTGTCTAATTCTATGGTAGTTCTTTTATGACACCTTTGCACCTGTTTGCAGCATCAAATTGCAAGCAGGTTGAGGAAGTTACCTACAAATTCTATCTGGAATTAAAATTTCCATTAGTTCACTTCCTTGAGGCTCATTAGAAGAGGTATTGTTATGAACCTTAATTTTATTTTTTATTTTATTTTTCTAGGGAAGCATCTTGTTATATGTCACCAAATATATCTAATCGAACCTAATTTACACCTGAAAATCAAGTGTTTTTCCCTTTTGTCTTAGTTTGTTTATGTTCTCTTTCAAATAAGTGGGAAGCAATAGGTTTCCCCTAGAAACAGATAACATATATTTTCTACAGAGTAATAACAGTATAACCCAGAAGACCTGGCAGAGCTGTATCGCTTAATTTGGTACTTATCATCCATGTCTTGCCCGAGAAGGAAGTAGTTTCAAAGTGTTTTTCTGTTGACCCTTGTGGAAACAACTGCTGATTTGAAACTGGTATATTAGCCTGAATCATGTCATAACATCTTGTTCTTCACTCAGAAAAATTATAGGATATCTGAACTCGTTGAAGACAATGAAATATTTATAGGGATAAGTTAGAATTGATGGTTCTTGTTTTGTTTCTCATGGCATGCTTGGTAGAGCATGAAACTAGTCCTAAAATATGTCAATTATTTCTTTGGTATGTCAATTATAGGATATCTGGCTTTTGGATGAAGTATATATATATTCAGATGGTCCTAGATGGCTATATACACATATAACTAATTAAAGATAGTAGCAGAAAAAAAATGCTCTTTTCAGTCACTATTATCCGTAGCAGGTTCAAGGGTTTTGTTCAGGCAGATATTCTCCTTCCACGTCCGTATAGAAAGAGCTATGGGCGAACGAATCATCTTGTCTTGAAGAGAAAGGAATGCAATAAGCTATTTAAATTGCTTGTAAAATTGGGACGGCGATTGTTCCATTGGGGTTCCTTTTGGTGTACGCTCTTGTCCTGGCTGGTGAGTGGTGACCTTGACTGCATCGAGAGAAAACAAAACACGAATTTTTCGTCTGAGAATCCTCCTAGTTTATTCATAATCATCATCATTTGTTCTCTAGGGCAAGTTGATAATAAAATATCTCCAAAAATATAAGTTTATGCGCCTCCTCGGTTGTATTTGAGGAACGAATACAATCTGAACTTAACCTCGGTGGTAGGTTAATTCAAGGATTGTTTTGATTAGACAAGTTATGGTAGACGTCACTTGATTACGATGTTATCAAAAAGAAATGCGAATCGATTCTTCTTTTGAAGGAACTAATCTGATATTTTAGATACCACGAAAAGGTGTTGCCCTCTCATCACGTGATCAGCTAGGTACCTTTTATTAGGAGGAGCCGAGGAGGGTATTATTGTGTAGATTTTGCAGCGAATAAAACGGTAAAAGACAACCCAAGTTTAGTCTCAGTACACAATAAGCAAATGGAGAGGACAAATGCATATGGCCGAACCAGGTGAGCCATGGCTTGGAGATGGGGAAATTAAACCATCGCTTCACCTCTTTTGTTGTTTGCTAAATGAATGTAGAGATTTCTAATTCATTGCAAACTTTGGCCATCCAAATTGATGCCCGCAATATTCTCAAAATTTGCACAAATCTTGGAATTGCTCCATCCTCTGCCGCAATCTATCGTGTTACTAACTATCTGGTATTTACATGGGTTCGATCGATGGTGGAACATGAAATGAAGCAGAAGAAGCGAGCACAGCTGTTCTGTTAAGAGTCGGAGAAGACAATGGTTTTGCCAAGAACAAAAGTAACCAAGGACAGTTCGATGAAGAAGATAGTGGTGATGAGCCCTCTGTCCACTGTCCACCCGAATATCGTTATCCCTCCTGGATTTGTCTGCAAATACGTCACTGCAAATAGAACAAGACAAAATCGCATCATTTGAAAATCATTGTCATTCAGATGTCTATTTTCAAAGAGGAAAGCTTGAAGAATGACTTATTAGAGATGAAACTAATTGAATATATACATACCAAAAGCTTGTCTTTTGTGATAGGTTGACATATACGAAGCAAGCTGCGAGCTAGTGGGCATGGTGACATAATCCATCGATTCCAAATCACTTTCAGAGTAATCTATATGTATTATGGGGCTCGATATGCTTGGATTGCTTGAGGCTCTTCCAGTTGATCCCTCTGAAGAAGACCCACATGTCATTAAAGCATGCCATCTGCTAGCTAGCGATGCCATGCCTTGTGCCCTATGTGAGATCTTTGTAGCCCCATGCAAGCAAAGAATTATACCAACTACTTGAACTATTGTCGAAACCTTTAGAAGAAGAGGGGGAAAAAAAATCAATATTATAAACCAGGGATATAGAGACGAGACAGAAGTGTTTCACTTACTGCAAAATCACCACTGTTTACGACTGTGATCATTCCACTGTATCCTGTTGTCTGAAACAGAGTGAGAAACTGACTCACTGTCACGACCAAGAACTGAAGGACGAGGAAAATCCTGAACCGATGGCTTATCTTAGACAAGTAGTACTTCAAACGGATATGCTCTTCTATGAATAGCAAAACATCGTTTTCCCTCTCCAACAGCTTCCCGTAATCATCAAAGTGGATGACTTGCAATTTGCAGACCAAATGAAACAAAATGCTTGCTGATAAGGAAATCGTACTAACATAGGTCCAGGAAATGACCAGCGCCAACAGAACGTAAACAGACAACCACCATGATACTTGATGAACGTAAACGAGGCGGATGATCTCACGAATTGTCTTCAAAAGGAAACAGGGCAGGGACCAAAGTATTAAAATACGTAAACAGCCCTGTAAATATTTAAGAAAAAAAGTGTTATCTGCTGCACGAAACAAAATTATGTTGAGTTTGCTATAAAATGCATCCTCTACCGAATATTCATCAAGAAGTTCCATCAAACTTCATAAATTTCTATGTGATTGATTGACTTAAGAGCTAAGGGGTTCAAAGCAGGGGTTAATAAACAACATAAGAATCCATCTGCAGAAGAATTCATAACCAAGACGATGATTATGGATTTATGGTAGTTGCAAATTTCAGAAACTAAATAACAGATGATGATTTCTTATACAATTTAGTAATTACTGTATATGTGCGTTAAGAAGTACTAATGGCTGCCTAACCACCGTTGTCACGATTTTATGAGGTTGGTGTGTACGCTGTAACCACCAGCTTACCCAAGAATTAGCCATCATCTTCTTTCTACTCATTTGGATAGGTTTCTTAATCGGCGTCTTGGTAGCCGTAGGAAGATCAAGATTAACATCTCAAAGCAGAAATCAAATTTTTACAGTATCAGAGGAGCACATAGACCGCACCTTAATTTGCTTAATGTACTCGTCGCGGAATCGAGACATCTGGCCGCTGTACCTATCGACAAACAGAAACTTCCTAATTCCGTACTTACGGAGGTTATGGGAGAGGCAGAGAAGAGAAACAGCTGCCAAGCACGCCTGAGACGCCACAATGACGAGCTCGAAGTCTATGATCTGGTACTCCTCGCTATCGGAGCAGTTGGAGAACTCGAGCACGATCACCGGCAGCGCTACTCCAATCAGCAAGAAAACCGTCCACGACAGAAGAAACCCGAGCACCGATGATTGGTTGAACCCAAGAAACGTCAGGAACGTCTCCAGCTTCTGAAGTGTCTGGTCGAGGTCGGTATCGTCTGGGTTAGAGTGGGTCCGGTGGTTAGCATTGTTCGCGGTGGCCGCCAACAGAAAAGGGACCTGTACGGACACAGACGGAGGCCGGTCGAGCGGTGGCAGCGGCGGAGCAGCAGCTGAAGTATGAGGACCCGCCATGGCTCAGAGCTTGGAAATGGAAGGATCCTTAACTTTCCAAGTGAATTTACCAATCAGATTAAATTTGATCTTAAGTATAGCTCTCTTTGACTGGAAGAAGAATTCTGCTCAAAATCTGGTTAGGAGAAGGAGAGGAGATCAGACCCCGGTTGATCTCTGTAGGTCCTTCTCTCCTTCTCTTTCTCGGTCTCTTTCTCCACAGAGTTTTGCAAAGTGTTGAGTAATCAATTAGCAATCAGGGATGGCCAAAAAAAAATTAGCAATCAGGGGATAGATTGCTATGATACTTTATTTAAGCATCAAGTTATGACTTATGAGCTTTATTTATTTCTATATATTTTTGAAAAAAAATGAATAAAAATTATAGAAACATTAACGAAGCTGATGTTCAATATCGTATATGATTTTATTATTATTATTATTATTTTGTCAAAGCAGTGGTTTGATCTTTCTACGTACATTATATTTTAAACATCATTCTTTCAGAATAGTCTTAAAGAAGAAAAAAAATCCACATTTAGAATCTACTAAAATATGAATTTTAAAATGAGTAAAATGCAACTTAGAACCTAATGTTTAGGTGCAATTTAAAAATCTATTTTAATATTTAATTTTAAAAAATTCGTTCGTTAATATTTAGTCATGTTTCGATTTTTTTTCTTGGCAGTTTTTTCATTCAAAATTAATAAAATAGGTTTTAAAATTTGGCCAAAAAAAAAAAAACGAATGTCACAATTAATCTCTTAAAGAGACCCTAGTCCCTTTCGATTGAGATTCACTCGATTCCCAATCAAACCATCCCTCCGATTGTGACTCAATCGAGTTATAATTAAATAACACATTTTATTGAAATTCAATCGAGCTCCGATCAAATAACCTATTCGTTTGGATCTCAATCTAGTTTCAATCGAACTATTACTTTTTTAAGATTTTAATTGTGTCATTTCTAAAATTATTCAATTATTTTTAAAAAATGAAAAATTGTCAGAAACTATAAAATCAAAACATAATTAGATATTAAGAAAAAAAAATATTAAGATAAATTTTCAAATTGTATTTTACTCAATTAAAAATATAACAGGTTGTAATTGTTAGAAGAATAATTTTAGCCCAAACAATTTGAAGAACTATACGTGAAATATCGTTGGAGTTGGCAGAAAACAGGGTTTCTTTACACATGATCCACCTGATGAATGAAAAGGACTTCCGCTCTCTGTAGGGCGATCCTGTCCGTTAAAGTTTGTTTGATCTGATGCTGTCGGTTGGATATATAGATGGTCCATACCAGAAAGGTGCAGAACAGGGAATCATTTTCTCCCTCTCTTTCTCATTTTCTCAGTGTAGGCAGAAAGATAGATTGCTAAACTTGGGCTGTTGAATAATAAATATATTAAGTATTAGAGAGGATCACCGATCATATAACTTTTGTTAGTCTATATATTATAAAACACCGAGTGATTGGGATCGGGGTTATATCCTGAGACCACGAAGGACAAATTGTTGGTGGCTTTGTTGGACCGAGTATAGCTGTATCGAGTGATTTCCTCGAAGCTATGGCAGTTTACGAGGGAGTCAAGATGGCTATTGAGAATCGATGGGAGTCGGTGATCATCGAGACGGATTCAGAGGTCGTTATTAATAAAGTAAGAGGGACCGCCAAATTTTGGCAAATAGAGACGATTATTCAAAATTGTCTCTTATTGGCGGCCTCCATTGAAAGTGCGACTTGGACGAGGATACCACGGAACGCAAATCGGACGGCGGACTGGTTAGCGAAACAAGTCAATATGGGGATGTGTAATCGGGTTTAGATCCTCCAACCCCCACCTCTGTTATTGAAAATTTTGCAGATAGATAGTGAAATGTACCGGGATCAATCCCGAAACCAAACGATTTTACGGTAATATACTGAGTTCTTTTGGCCCAAAAAAAATATATTATAAAACACCGTCCAGGAATATGATAAGACCAATAACATATAACACTGATGCTGATGATGGGGTTTAGTGTAACTTTATAGCCAAATATATCGTCGTCAAACTTAAAAAGGAAGCCATCTTAATATTAGCGAGTAAATCCTTGTTTCTCAATTAGAGTTCGAATCTTAATATTTATAACTAATATCTTATTCTTACGATTTTCTTTTATAGAAAAACAACAATATAGTCTAATCATAATAATAAATATTTTGACCAAAAAAATAATAATAATAAAATACTTTCACCGTGATTCCGTGATTGACGACTTTTGTGTGGTCCTATCAAATGTATTATATGTTACGATAGTAATACTAATGTCGGTATGCATTTATTTTATTTCTTAGTTTTAACATTTTTTTTTATAAAATTTACAATTATAATGATTTTAATACTAAAAGCTTCATTACTTTATAATTAGTATTTAATAATTTTACCATAAAATCGAACTTAATAGTATTTTAAAAAAAATATACTTTAAAACATTTCACTAACACATTTGAAAAATGTAACAGAGCAGTTTTACATCAACTTCTTTCAGTTGGTCTATACAAAAGAAATAAGAATACTCGAGTCCATTGGATTGAGGACTCGAAGCCCAACGCAGCCCACCGAGATGCGTTTCACATATTTAAAGAATTTCTCATACTTTGCGGATATGGTTGACGTTGCAGACTTGCAGTCTCTCTCTCCCGCGCGCGGGGTATATTCGAGTTTCGCATGGTTACTGACTGGTCTGTATGATCTTTGCCAGCATTTTAAGGTTTATGATCTTTATGTATGATCTCAGTGATGGCGTTTCCGTCAGTTTACTGAACTATTCCATCAAAATTGGATTTCTGAGATGAAGCTACGTAGACTGGTCAGTGCGAAGTGAGGGATGGACTTCATTATTTGCTTACTAATTGTCATCATTTGTAGTAACTGGAATAGTAAAATCCAGAGTTAACCTGGGATTTGAGATTCCTAGTGGTAATTTAACTCAGGTGCTGGTTTGGGTATAATTAAATCAGCAGTATGTGTATTCATGTATCTTTATTCTCTCTTCAAATTCTTTTTGTTCATGTATGTAGTGCTGAAGGGTATAAGAAGATGTTCCTGTTCGAAGATGACATTTCCATCTATCTTTTATGCATTGGATTGGAATTTATCTTACCAATTGCTCCATCCGCGTTCCTAGGAGTTATCAGGTACAATTTCTAACTAGTAGATGATCTTCTAAATGAATCGCATGTCTGTGCTTCTAACTAGCTAGGTGTTTTAATCTGTCTCATCAAACATCTCAGAGTGAAGGCTTACTGGAAGTAGTGGCACAAGCAAAAGAAGCTGTAATGCTTAAAGTTTTTCTTATGAGCATGAGTTAGAATATCAAACAGTTGCTGTGACAGAGACAGAGTTAGATGCTGATGAGTATTTTCTATATGCGAGAACATGATGTGAGGAGGATCTTTTGAAACATTTTAAGATGGTTTCATCAGTATTTGCTACCAAACGAAACATGATCTTCTGGGCGGATATTTCTTTTATCATTGTCTACTGATATTCATAACGACTGAAATTCATTACTAGTCAGGTCAGCATATGGCATCCATACAAGATTTCCTTCTCGTGATACCTCTTTTACATGTTTATCTCTGCATCTTTGTACAGATATTTCCTTTCAGAAACATTCATATCCCTAGAGTCTCAGCAAGGAAGACACACATATAAAGCATATATACAGAATGAGGTTTTTACATGATTTATTATGAGTGGAAATATTTTGTGCACTACACCTGATCCAAGTATTTTAGCAGTAGTGCTGGTGAGATTTGGCTGAAATCAGTGCAGTTTTGTGCTTGAATCCAAAAGTGACACAGGCAATTACATATACTGCAAGCTTAACCTTCAATCTTCTCAAGACCAAAACCTTCTCTTCACCCCAATTGGCAGCTGATAGGACTAACTCCTTTATGAGTCTCTTCCTATTGGTCCCCTCAGGTACCCTGTCTTCCTTTTCATCGTCTTTTCCATCCCAGTGCAGAGGATAACTCCTTAGAAACACTCTTCTGTTGCTGTAGTCCTCGTATCGGAAACTCCTTGTTATTGGCTCACTTGTCTCCATGGCGTAATGTGTGCTATGACAACTGGAAAACCACTGTTATATAGTGAGGAAGTAGATCCATAGAGTGTGTGTGAGAGAGAGAGACTTGTTATAATTCGGCAGATAGTTCAAGAGAAAAGACACATTAGATTGAGTATCACCCTTCCGTTTTGTCCACGAAGATGATTGTTCTGGAGACATAAAAGTGATGTGTTAGATCTCTTGTTTGGCTACAAATGCTCTACGAGGAAGGTCGGATATTTCCTCATTGTATATTTACTGTTGATTATACCAATATTACTGATTTGTACTCTTCTACACTTGTTTTTGGAATTATGCTCATCGCTTTCCTCTTCAGGTTATTCGTCATCTCAATGGCTGATTTTATTTTCAGATGAAAGATCTTTGTCGGCAATCAGATATCTAAAGAGCTATTTAGGGATTTAAAATTCATCAATCGTTGGCAGACTGACACCGAGTTCTTGTGGTATGTTCTTCCGTGCTCCCGAAGTTCTTTATATGTCATCAGTGCCTAGTTATAATTACAAATATTGGGTTTCTGATTGAAGATATAAAAAACTACAGGCCCTACTGATCAGATTACAAATACAAAACCAATATCCTATTACATGATAGAGTATCTATTTACTAAATTAGTCTTAACTATTGTCATAGGAGAAAAGATCCATAAAGTAAACCATGAAACCTATGCAACTTAGTTTCAAGGGTGTATGGTACATGTATCTTAATTCTCCAGCCACATGATAAGTAACACTTGACTGCATTTATTATTGCAGAATGTTTTTTCCCTTTAGAACATATTGAGGAACCATATATGTAAGACTTCTGATTAAATAAGTATATACTGATTATATGCACCTTAAAAGTATCTAAGGACCAGTCTTGTCCTGCTATTTAAGTTTGTTTGTCTTGTTTTGAAATATTAAAATTGCTTTGGTGAGAAACGGAGGAGGTACCAAGGTGTTCTCACTTTGCAAGGCCTTTGTCATTAGCTAACGTCAAAAAGTAGTAGTTTGCCGTTACTTTTGTTGCAATGAATTGATAACTTTATTTAGAGTTACTCTAAAATAAACAAAATGGAATGTTGAAAGTTTCAACTTGAAACTCTGCGGCGCGGGCACTTTGATAGTGATGACAAGTATTTGATTAGTATGTTGGTTTCACCTTCCTTTAATCCATCCCCGAATAGGCAGTTGTATTAATGGAAGGTTGTCCTGCTCGGTGTGGTGGTTTAAACGTTGTAAGTAGATGGAACAACTACATGAAGCATATGAAAAATGCAGCAAAATGTGTTGGCATTTTTTTATTGTTAGAAAGCATCCATTAAGATGTAAAATAAGGGTCAAATGTACAATTTACCAAAAAAAAAGGGGCAAATAATCGCACTCACAAAATTATGGGTAAGATCTAGTTGTTATTTAAACGCAGATAAGACATGGCCAAACAGTTCTTCAATGGCCAAGAAAAAGGACATGGCCATACCAAGTTGTTGTAATGGATATCATTATGACTAGCACATCATATTAACTTGATCTTTATAGGTAAAAGAATGGAAAAGTTCAATCAGGTTGGGTGGTGTGATAGTAGATTAAAAGAAGGATTTTAATCGACATTCTTGTATAGATAGATCAGCTAAGAGGAATTTCACCTAGCTACTTGGGATGGAGAATAGAAAATCAAAACAAGATTCGCTCTGTGAAAATAAGCTTAAGGCACAGAAGTTAATTGAAGAGAAAGGCTTAGTGAAGGAGAAGGCTTAGTGAAGGAGAAGGCCGCGGAAGATTCAATCTGACAACTGAACTGCTAGGTATTCATAGAAGTACTTCCTTATATAAGGAAGTAAGTTAAGACAATTACAAAATAGTCCTAACAGAAACCAAAATAACAATACACTCTAAACTCTTCTACACATACATAATAGTCCTTAAACTACTATATCAGTTTGTAATTTAACACTCCCCCTCAAGCTGATATTATGATAAATATCTTTCATTCCTAATTGATTAAGTAAATAATAATGTTGGTGACTCCCTAAAGCCTTCGTAAATACATCTGCAAGCTGCTCATTCGTCCTCACGTATTTAGTCTTCAAAACACTTGCATTAATTTGCTCTCTAACAAAATGACAATCAATTTCAATATGCTTAGTTCTTTCATGATACATAGAATTAGATGCAATCTGTATGGCAGTTTTATTATCACAGAATAATACAACAGGAGATTTAGAAGAAAAAATCAGTTCCTTTAATAAACCTCTTAGCCAAATAATTTCAGAAACTGTAGATCCCATACTTCTATATTCAGCCTCGGCAGAAGACCTAGAAACTGTAGCTTGGTTTTTTACTTTCCATGAAATTAGTGAATTTCCTAATTTAATACAATAACCAGTTACAGGTCTTCTACTTTCTAAACAACCACCCCAGTCTGAATCACAGAATGCATAAATGTCATTATTATTATCAGATGTAAGTAAAATCCCTAAACCTGGTTGGTTCTTGATATATTTTATTATCCTATAAACAGCTTCTAGATGAGATTTCTTTGGTGATTGCATATACTGACTTAAACACTGAACAGAAAAAGCAATATCTGGCCTAGTAACAGACAAATATAATAGTTTTCCTATTAATTTTCTGTATATACTGGGATCAGAAATCAATGCATCATCACTATTCAGCAGAAAATTTTCATCATATCCCTTACTTGTAAGCTTCAGATTTTGCTCCATTGGAGTCTTGTTTACCTTACCACCTAGCATTCCAACTTCAGAAAGAAGTTCAAGTGCATATTTTCTTTGGCACAAAATGAGACCTTTATCAGATCTAGCTATTTCTATACCAAGAAAATATTTTAAATCACCCAAATCTTTCATTCTGAAATTTGTTTGTAGAGTGGTTTTTAATTGTTCAATTAATGATTTGCTATTTCCGGTTATTAGCAGATCATCAACATATATTAACAAGACAACAATTTCAGATCCTTTTTTCTTTGTAAATAAGGAATAATCATGTAAACTTTGAACATAACCATTATTTACCAAAGCGTCGGTGAGCTTGACATTCCACTGTCTTGATGCCTGTTTAAGTCCATATAAAGATTTCTGCAAACGACATACCAAATGATTCCCCCTTGTTTGCAAAAACCAGGTGGAACCTGCATATAGACTTCTTCATCAAGATCACCCTGTAAAAAAACGTTAAAAACATCCATTTGATACAAGGGCCAATTTTGTTTAGCCGCAATAGCCAAAAGTGTACGGACGGTGACCATTTTTGCAACTGGAGAAAAAGTATCACTATAATCAATTCCCTCCTTCTGACTATACCCTTTGGCAACTAACCGAGCCTTGTATCTTTCTAAGGAGCCATCAGAATTATACTTAGCCTTGTAAACCCATTTGCACCCGATTGCATGTTTACCTGCAGGAAGGGGAACTAAAGACCAAGTTTTATTTTCCTCTAAGGCTTTGATTTCATCTTGCATGGCCAAAACCCAATGCTCATTTTGAGAAGCGTCGGAAAAAGTAGTTGGTTCAGTGAGTTTATCTACCTTATTAAGAAAACATTTGTAAGCCGGATGAAGTGAATCATAACAAACATGATCATGTATAGGATGCATAGTGGAGCAAATATTCGACATTTCATAATCCTTGTGCCAAGAAGGCGTTTTTGTGGGTCGGGATGACCGACGTGGCACGTCCATAGAGAGATTGGGGGAACCTTCACCAGTCGTTTCTGCATCCCCAACTGACTCATCATATTGCATATTATCAATTGTAGTATCAGTAATATCAAGTGCAGTATCAGTAATATCAATATGTTCATCTCTAAATAATTTATCATCATCAATTGAGGAAGCTTTAAATGGATATGTATGCTCAATGAATCGGACATCGCGACTAACAAAAAAAATTTGCGTTTTCAAGTTTAAAAGTTTGTACCCTTTTTGGGTCAAGGAATAACCCATCATTACACATGCAACAGATCGGGCAACTAACTTGTCTGTATTGGGCAAGACTTTCGCATGACAAAGGGAACCAAACACGCGCAAATGGTTAATTGTGGGTTTCTTACCATACAATTTTTCATAAGGTGAAATACCATTCAAAACAGTTGAGGGCATCAAATTAATAAGATAACATGCAGTGAGAATACAATCCCCCCAAAATCTGGAAGGAATACCTGCTTCTAGTTTAAGTGCCCTAGCAATTTCCAACAAGTGTTTGTGTTTTCGTTCAACAATTCCATTTTGTTGTGGAGTATAAGGACAACTAGGGCTGTCAATTCGTGCGTGCGTGCTATCGTACATCAGGACACGACACGACACGCACGAAAGTTCAACACGAAACACACGAAAATGTAATCGTGTCACGGACACACGACACGAAATTTATTGTCTCAACACGACACGAATACGATAACACGAAAATATTCGTGGAAAGTCGTAACACGATAACACGATTTCACGTTTTCACGAAAATAACACGGTAACACGAAAATAACACGGTAACACGATAACACGATTTCACGTTTTCACGAAAATAACACGGTAACACGAAAATAACACGGTAACACAATAACACGATTTCACGTTTTCACGAAAATAACACGGTAACACGGTTCACACGATAACACAGCCTAAATAACATAAACACGTCCCCTCAAAGGCAAACAATCGTGTTATCGTGTTTTGAGACCTAAACACTAACACGACACGAAAAAACAATCGTATTATCGTGTTCGTGTTATCGTTTTATCGTACCATCAAAGGCAAACACGAACACGACTTTTTCGTGCGTGTTCGTATCGTGTTATCGTGTCGTGAGTGAAATTGCCAGCCCTAAGGACAACTACTCTCATGAATAATCCCTTTGTTTAACAAGAGTGTCTTACATTGGTCATTAAAAAACTCTCCTCCATTATCTGTTCTTATCCTTTTAACAGTAGTGCTAAATTGATTCTGAACTAAGTTCAAAAAATGTTGTATGATTACAATAACATCAGATTTAAGACTAAGTAAATAAGTCCAAGTAGTCCGAGAAAAATCATCAACAATTGTAAGAAAAAAACGTTTGTTATCATATGTGGGCTTTTGGTATGGCCCCCATACGTCCATATGTAACAACTCAAAAACAAACCGAGTTCTAGAAGTACTGGAAGGGAAAGGTAATCGATGTTGTCTGGCCATGGGACAGATCACACAGTCTAATACATTTTGATTTTGAAAGGAAACTGAGCTGAGAGAGTCTATCTTGCTTAGGATATGCATAGGTGCGTGACCAAACCGTTTGTGCCATAAAATGGATTGAGGATTAGGAGGTAAGGAAACATGTTGAGCTGATGGTCTAGCAGGAGTATCAAAAAAATAAAGACCACCAGCTTCTTTACCAATCCCCAACACCATTCCATTGCAGAGATCCTGCAGTAATACAAGTTTTGGGAAAAAAGTCACAGAACAGGACAAGTCTTGCGTTAATTTTGAAATAGACAGCAAGTTATACTTAAATTCTGGTAAATACAACACATTTTTCAGTTTGCTTGAGTTGTTAAAGGGAAAATTCCCAATACCTGAAACTACTAAACGAGAACCATTTGGCAATTGCACATGAGATTCAGTTTTCTTAAAATCAATTAAACAATCTGATCTGAAACTCATGTGATTGGTTGCTCCCGTGTCAAGTATCCAGGTATTGTAATTTTGTAATGAAGAGTTGAGAGATATACCTGCTGCATTGGCCATTGCATCGGAGCCCACGACATGCTCATTCTGTTTGCTCAGGAGTTGAGTAAGTTGCTTAAGTTGCTCCATGCTTATCATTGTAGATCTAGAAGGAGTAGACCCGAGTGATGTCGGACAACCAGAACTATCATTTTCGAGTGTTGAACCACCAGGAGAGTTGCTTGTGGGATGGTATTGAAAACCAACGGCATTATTGGCTTGAAATGGCCTCCTTTGGGTGTTAGGATTAGCTACCTTCCAGCCAGCAGGGTACCCAAGTTTTTTAAAGCAACGATTGACAGTGTGACCTTTGGTTTTACAGTAATCACAAAACAGGTTTCTCCTAGGCGGACGAGGCTGATTGACAATATTGGCTATATAGGTATCAGAAAGACCTCTTTGTGTTTCTTCTTGAATTAGAACAGAGTATGCTTGGTTCAGACTTGACAATTTCTCTCTCATCAAAAGGTTAGAGCGAACAGCTGAATATGAGTCATTCAACCCATTGAGAAATTGGAACAGTTTTAAATTGGCAGCATGCTCAAGATGTTTTTGGAATTGTTCACACTCACAAGTTGGAAGACCACAAATGACATCAAATTCGTCCCACATTAATCGAAGCTTAGAAAAAAACTCGGAAATAGTCTGAACACCTTGCTGAGCAAGGGAGATGTTTCGGTGTAATTGGAAAATGCGAGATCCATTGACCTTATTAAATCTTTCTTTTAAATCCTTCCAGACCTGAAACGCACTTGTAGAATAGACTATTCCGTTCATTAATTCACGGGACACAGAATTCATGATCCAAGCAAAGACAAGAGCATTGCATCTTTCCCAAATCTGATGCAAGTCAGGTTCGAAATTTTCTTTGACACACGTTCCATCAATAAATCCAAGTTTGTTTTTAGCGACAAGAGAAATGTGCATAGCACGACTCCAAAAAGCGTAAATATCAGAACCAGTTAGCTTTTCATAGATTAAAGAAAGACCTAGTGTGTCTGAAGGATGAAGAAAAAGAGGATGATTACTATCAATTGTTGGCTGAACTGGTGCCACCATAGTCACTGTATTGAGACCGGTGACATCCAATCCAGCTTGGACAGTGGTAGAGTTGGATGAGGATGAGGTAGAGGTCATGACATGGACCATGGTAAGAAAAGGTTAGCATACGTTGCAAGATCACAAAAAAGGTGAAAATAGATCTGACCGGTGCGGAAGCACGACAAGGATCGGAAGAAGCTATCAAAGGCTTAATGTCTCTGATACCATGTGAAAATAAGCTTAAGGCACAGAAGTTAATTGAAGAGAAAGGCTTAGTGAAGGAGAAGGATGCGGAAGATTCAATCTGACAACTGAACTGCTAGGTATTCATAGAAGTACTTCCTTATATAAGGAAGTAAGTTAAGACAATTACAAAATAGTCCTAACAGAAACCAAAATAACAATACACTCTAAACTCTTCTACACATACATAATAGTCCTTAAACTGCTATATCAGTTTGTAATTTAACACGCTCAAAAGGATCTGGACTCCCTAACCTCCGAATTGGTGCTATTTGGAATAAAGAAAACAATAAAAGGTAACTAACCTTAATCATAAGGTTCTATCCTGTCTAGTCATCATATATATGAATTGGAAGCGCTATAGTTCCTTGGTTTTGATTAATTTCTTGGTCCATCCCACTGCATTCAAATTTTGATGTGCCTTTGGCCTACCACACACAATAAGTGTGGTCGAGAACCAACCAAATCATTTTACCACCAATTTAAAATGTTTACATCAGAGAACAGTTAAGAATTATGACCAGAGAACAGTAGTAGATGCACTTCCTAGGATGTCGATGGTTAGGGTATGATACGGGTATAAAAAATATCATAATCATACCATATTTTTAAACTACATACCATAACCATAATCATTACGGGTACAATTTTCAATATAATAACCATTAAAATAACTGTGGTTATTAACCACGGTTTTACTCGTATATCCATATTTATTCCACACATGTAATATAATAAAATATTGAAAATTTTATTTTAAAAAATACATAAATTTATATTATCAACAATAAAAATATATAAAACTAACATCATGGTTATTTATTACATATATGTACAATAATTTTCATTATTTAGTATATATTAGTTTATTAATAAAAAATAATTATTATATTTATATAATAACCATGATTGTAACTATGGGTACAACTCAAATACCATAACCATTATGGGTAGAAAATTCATCACCATAACTGTACCGCACCATAATGGTACGGTTAACCATATTAAACAGTGACAGTTATAATCATGGTTATAGGTTTTTAATCGTACCATTGTCGGCCCTACAATTCCCCTTTAATAATGGACTTGGCCATGGACATATGGTCAACGAAGCAGGTTGCTGTGACTTGTCACTTGATAGTGAGATAGTATAAATAATGCTGTGATTTGTCACTTGATAGTGAGATAGTATAAATAATGCAGAAGTTCTTACTCTATTGGCTATTTAATGTGGTTGGGTGAAATTAGGAGTAATAGCACCTCCAATGAAGGTGCTTCCTCCCTCTTCATGCCACATATGGAGGGAGAAGAGAGACTTTGATTGGAGGAGTCCCTTCAAGCCTTGTACAGCCTTTTCTTGTAAAAGTGGAAACAATGGTGAGACAGAGGAAAATATGGTTTTGGTTATAAGAGATACAAAGTTAAATAACGAGTTCTAAAAAATCTATGTCTTGTGCTAAATGCATTACTAGTCATATATATATAGAGAGAGAGAAAGATAAAGATGTAAAAATACTTGTGACAATTTCATTAATCTATTTTATAAAAATCTAAAAGTTAATTTACATAATACAAAATATTTATAGTAACTTATTGATAAATATGCATATTTTATATGATTCACAAATTAACCATTATAATAGTTTATATTTTATAACAAAGTATTTAATAAATATGTTAATTTATTTTTTAATATGAAATTTATGTGGGTTCCGAAATGGAGAAATTAAATACTCAGTTCTTACTTTTGTATGGTTTCATTTTTATCATGCGGTGATTAGTTGACAGTAAAAGTGAGAAAGAATATGACAATAGCACCGGAGGTTCTCTTAGGACATTTTTGTCTACTCTAGGTACTGAAACTGATAGTGTAGCTAGATATTCTAAATTCTAATCGAACTTTTCTACCTTTTCACTTCTTTTTTATTTATCAAATACTTGTTTCATTGATTTAAAAAATAAAACGGATTGACAAATGTCACTAATGTTCTGGATTACAATCCTTAGCTAATAAACATACAAATGAGAGTGGGTCAGGTGACCCAATCGTTTAGACGCCCAATCTAACTTTTCTACCTTTTCACTTAAGTTTTACACTTTTGTATAAATGAATAATTTTCCAACTTGAAAGACAAAATTGTATGTAATCAAAGTTTTATATAGATGCGTCATTCATTGCATAGTTGGGACTTGGAGGATAGTGCTCTTAGACGCAAATGTACTAATTTGTTTTCTTTTGTCCGAAAGAAAATTAAAGACAAGAGAAAATAGGATATTCTTCTTTGGAGTATACACCATGTTTTTGTTTTTCCTTCAGGAAAGCAAAAGCAACCCAAAAGCATGGACTCTTGTTGTTGTGTTGCCGTTGCAGACAATGATGAAAGGCCAAAGAGACCTTAAAAATGGTATTTTGGATGAAATCACAAGGGAAGAAGGACCCACATTCTGCAATCACAATTACTTCGCTTTCAAGACTGATCAACTCCTCTGTCAGAATATCGGTAGAGGTAGGAAGTAGTAGGAATGGGAACTTCCCACTTTTCTCCTTCAAGCATGTTACCGAGAAAGAGACCATTGCTTCTTTCTTCACAGCCAGAATCTCGATAGTGGGTTTGGTATTGGCTGAACACAGCTGAGGAAGAGGAACAAGAAGAAGAAACATGGGAAACTGTATTTCCTCAGCTAGTAAACACAAGAGCTCAAACATGAGTTTCGACTGGGCCATCAGCTCCAGGCCTGAGTCAATCTTCGTCGAGTCGCCGATTAAAGAGGCCACCGTTGAACGCAGCCTCGACGCTCCATCTTCAACTCCATCAATTCGGAGTTACGGAGAGTTGAGTATGTTCCTTCTTTTATTTACTCTTCGAGACTTTCTCCTTAAGTCTATTTTATACATTGGTTTCCCTTTGATAAATATATATTTTTTCATGACCTGTGATATTCAGTGTTTGGACCGGAGGTGGAAGGGAGGTATGTTGTTAAATACCTGACAGACTTTAGTATAATCTGGAGCCAATATATGCTGGCTTGGCCCTTGGGCAATTCTCAACTCATTTCTTACAACATTCTAGATTTTCCAGTTGGTCTAATGTCTTTACTTTATAAGCTAGTTTTGGGTTGGGTTAGTTCGAACTCTATTTTTTAGAACGTTCGAGTTCGTTTAATACTTCCTTCATCAGCAAATGATATTATCCTTAACTGCTTCCGAGTATATACTACTAATTGCATCTATCCCATTTGTAGTTTAACAAGAGAGCGGAAATTGCTAAGATAGTTATAGTTTATTTCGTGTTGATTTGAAGTTTATGATCGGATTTACACATCGTTGATCTGATCTATGCAGGTGGAGACAATGACATGTTCTTTGATTCCCAGCTATGGTTGGATTCCGACTGTGAAGATTATTTCAGTGTTTGTGATGGTGAGTTCCAATATCTATTCACAGTACTAGCATTTTCGATTTACATTATACTAATGGAGTGGAGTGGAGCTCCTTTATTCATGCAGATTCGTCCGTCAACACTCCTGTCCATCCCAGCAGCTTCACCAAACAATCTGAGTTGGATAATCCACTCTTCATGGAAACTGCTCCAGATCCTGTATCTGCAGAGTCTGCAATTGAGGTGAAGAAGCAGCTTTTTGAGCTCTTTAATGAGAGTTTTCGGATCGACCATGTTGAAAGGGAGACTAAATGCAGTATTATTGAGCTCCCTGCGACATCTCCAGTTAAAACCCCATCATATAACACAAACTCTGCAAAAGTGAAACTGAAGTCCTCAGCATTATCTCCTCACTGCTGCTTCCCGGGCTTGGTTCGGAGCTTGAGCCTTAGTGAGAAAAAGAAGACAATGTAGCCCTTAACATTGTAGAGTAAGGTACAAGTAGAGTAAGGTACAACTATATATTAAGCAAGATAAGTGATGATGCTTCTGAAAATCAAAATAACTGTAAAGTAGCACATATATATATATATATATATATATATATACATAGCATTGAGGTCGTGTATATAATCTATGAATGAATATGATTTGAATGATTTCCAGGATGCTATTATATGAAATCTACTTATCTCTGCGCCAGCTTGAAGCAACTAGCATGTTGAGATTGATCGTTGTGGATGTTTAAGTATTAGAAGGTTTAAATTAAGTTTTATCAGGTTATCAAATGTTTTGACAATGTCATAACTACAGAGAGCACTACAGATTACTTCTCATTAATCAAGATTATTAGAGATTACTATTGTAAACTAAGTTTAGATCTGTTTTTAAATATAATTTTGGATTTTGTTGCTTGGATTGCTCTCTCTAGTTAATAGTATGACTATAAAATGTGAGCTATCAAGGTATAGAACAACACTCTGCTCAATAACAAGCTTTTCATTAGCTAGCCATGGGTAGATACTGGAGGAAAACAAACAACCTACCTACCTACTGTCTTATTGAAGGTACAGAAGTGTGGAGAACAAAATCAGGAACTGGTTGATTTCCCTGTCGTTCTTCTTCCTTCCTACAGAATTTAGCTCGAACATTAACTGCAACAAACACATAGATTCTGTCATTCACTCTGTCCACGACCCTGAAAAACCCATGTCTCCAAGATGTCTTGACAGCCAAGCTACCACATACCGACCAAAATCCCACCAAGAAACCAGCTACTGTACAAACATAGAACCACAACTTGTCGAGATCGTCCTTATCATCATCATCATCATCATCATCCCCTGCATCATTCTTCTGCTTCTCTCCTCCCTCTTCGGGGCCTGCAGCCGCCAAGCAATTCTTCAGCAGCGGAGGGCCACAGAGTCCGAGGTTGCCCTCAAAATTCGATTCCAGAAATGTTCCGAATTGACCCTGCGAGGGAATATGTCCCGACAAATTATTGTATGATACGTTGAAGTGAGTGAGGAAAGTCATGGAACCCATGCTCATGGGAATGTTCCCCGAAAGGTTGTTCCTAGAGAGGTCTAGAGTTTCCATTTTGTTGAGGGACGAAATATTCTCCGGAATCCTCCCCGACAATTCATTCCGCGACAGATTCAAGGTACCCAAGAAGGAAAGGTCCGTTACCCCTGCCGGAATTTCCCCGGACAAATTGTTGCTCGAAAGATCGATTAAATTCACCAATGGAACCAATCCACCATACTTATATGCCATTCGTTGATCTTTCGCGTTTACCTCGATTTCCCCCGAGTAAAAAGATTGGAACTCGAGGGGTAATTGGTAGTAGCGACCGTAAGATTTCATACCAACCATGTTCCCAATACACCTAGGAATCGATCCAGAGATGTCGTTATCTGAAATGTCCAAAATATGTAAATTTGGGAAGTTGCACAGTTGCTCGGGGACATGTCCTGAGAAGTTGTTGGATCCTAGAATAATTTCCGAGAGTGAATCGGTCAAATTTGGGATCAAGCCGTGGAGTTTGTTCTCTCCGAGGTCAATCGTGTACAATTTAGTGCAGTTCAGTGTCAAGTTTGACAGTGTTCCAGTAATCTTATTGTTGCTCAGCTTCAGCCATTCCAGTGAAGGAAGGTGCGAGCACAACGAGCTTGGGATTTCACCGGAAAGATTGTTCTTTGACAAATCGAGGACCTTGAGGTTGTCCATGGTGGTCCAATTCGAGAAAACAGCCCCCGTTAGAACGTTCTGAGACAGATCGAGGTACCTGAGGTTGCTTAATTTACTAATGGAAGGCGGCATTGGACCGATCAGAGAATTGTTAGCTGCATCGAGGTACGTCAATTTGGGGTTGTATCGATCGATGGAGGTAGGAATCGGGCCAGACAGTAGATTGTTTCTGAGGGACAGCTTATAGAGACCTGACCAAGTAGGAAAGTGACCCTCCAAGAAGTTGGAACCCAAATCTACTGAGGCGTCAGGGAAGGTTAAAAGGGAAGGAAGTTTGCCCCTTAACTGATTTTCACTAAGGTCAAGAATCTGGATCTGTGGAGACATATCCCATAGCCATTCGGGTATCGGCCCGGAGATTTCCACCCGGGAAAGGATAATGGTGGAGAGATTCTTCTGGGTTTTGAGCCATTCAGGAAATGCAGAGCCCAATTGCACATTCTTCACATGAATGGTTTTGAGATCGAAGCTCGGAATCCAGTTTGGGCTGATGATGAACTTCAGCGAGCCCGAAACCGACCCAAAACTGATCTTCGAGGATATGGCAAGTTCATACAGCTTACTCAAGTTCTTGAAATGAACTTCTGTAACAATTCCTTCCCAGGAATTGCTTAGAAGAGACAATTTGGTCAACTCCTGGAGCTGTCCAATGGATTCAGGAATGGTTCCATTGATCTTGTTCCACGACAAGTCAAGCACTTCCAATCGGGCTAAGTTCCCAAATGAGTCCGGGATTGATCCTGAGAATGAATTTTGACTCAGTTGAAGACTCCTCAGGTATTCAAGGAGTCCCAGTGATTCAGGCAATTTTCCGGTGAACAAATTCTGAGTCAAATCCAACTTCTCCATGCTTTTATTAGAGCAGCCCGATAAGCTCGAAGCTAACCCGAAGATGTCGCCAGTTAAGTTATTGAATGACAAATCGAGCTGCCTCAGGTTACATAGGGAAGATTCTCCTATTACAGGGACGGGGCCAATGAACCCGGAGCTGCCAAGTTTGACCTCGACCACAGAGCTGATATTGAACAGCCACCGAGGGAGCGAAGAGTTGAAGTTGTTGTCAGATATGTCGATGATGGAAAGGGAGTTGAAGTTTGTGGATATGTCGGCGATGTCAGATAGCTGACAACCGATCAGGTTCAGCTCCAACAGAGAGGACAGGGCGTTGACTTTTTCAGTCCAGTGATGCGATGCTCTTTTAAGGTTGACTTCCATCAGTTTAAGGTAGTGAAGGGAATTAGAGAGTGGTGGAAGCCAGTTTAGATCAGAGACGTAGAGATCAACGTCGGAGTAGAAGTCAACGCTGAGGTCAAGGTACTGCAGATTGACGAGGTTCCCTAAAGTGGAGGGCACGAGCCCTGAAAAGGAAGAGAAGGAGAGGTCTAAGTACCTTAAGCTTTTCATTGAGCCGAGGAAGGTCGGGATCGAGATTCCATTGAAGTTGTTGTTGCTGAGATCTAGGGTTTGTAGGTGGCTCAAATTGATCAAGTAAGGACTTATCTCTCCAGTTAGGCACTGAGGCGTGTAGGAATCTTCTTCATCTTCGCCTTCTGAAGTGTAGCTGAAAAGATCGGCGCAAAAGTCGGGGCTTTTGAGGTTGAGCTCCGTCACGTGACCGGAGAGTGGGTGGCAGGTGACGGCGGTCCATTGGCAGCAGTTGGGTCCCGTCCATGAAGAGAGCCAGCCGGAGGGGTCGTGGATGGCTTTCTTGAATCTCAGAAGAGCTTCTCTTTCGCTAGGAATGCACGTCGTGGCGGTGTTTGAAAGGGTTTCGGTGGCTTCATGGGCAATGAAAAGCAGTGAAAGGAAGAATGGAAAGAGAGCGCAGATTGAGTTGTTGGCTACTAATGCCATTGCTGCGTGCTTTGGGATGCTGCCTTTTACACTGAGGAAGCTATTATTTAAATAGAAATTGTTGGCAGATGATCCATGCACAAACACTGCCTCAAGCCAGTTCCACAGTTCGGCCAAAAATAAAAAAGCCAGTTCCACAATAATTATATGTTAAAATAATTATCGAGCACATTAAGTAGCTTAATTGCACGAGTGTGTGCTTATTTAAAAAAAAAAATCTCGTAATGTTAAATTTAATATCGGGACCGAGAAACACCCGAATAACAACTACATTATACAACTTGAGTTTCATCATAAAAACAATTAGTAATAGGAGGAGGTACCCTTATTATATATATGGTGTTTATTTTTGTGTATATCAACCGGTGTGCTATTTTAGTCACAGTTGACTTCAACATATAAGAATAACTTATGATAAATTGTTTAACATTCAAAAGAAAAACTTACTATTATGACATTAATAAACTAAAAAAACTTAACCTAAACATACAATCATGTATTAGCTTAGATACCATCAACTCCATAGTTACTTTGACAAAAAAAATAATATATATATATACTAATTTGATGAAATTCTACGTAATAAGTATCTATGTATGTTGAATTATGTAGTTATATCTGTGTATAAGGAATGTTTTATACAAGGACTGGTGATTTTCCATGAAATAGTGGAGGTGATTTTCTCCATCATTCTATGTGGACACCAATGGTGGATAGGATAGTGTTGTAGTGTATTTCTTCATTTTTTTAGCACTATATGAAAATGTGTAGTCGTAAAATCGTCATTCCTCACGTAATGGTTGTAGAGAAAATAATGGTTATAGCACAATAGGCCATATAGGTGCATGCATCACATCTGTTGGCCAATAATATTCCACCTACTATATGGAGAATGGGTACAATTTTAGTGCTGCTTTATCCACGTAATTATCCTTTCCATGATAGATTTGTTAATTTATAAAAGGAATGAAAATTTGGTACGAAGGGATTAAACTATATATAATGATTTATATTTTATATAATAATAATAGTTTTTATTAAATATATTTTGTATTTAAACAATTCTTATAAGTTTATATACAATTAATAATTATCGTATCTAAACACATTTAATTTGCAAATATACAATTAAGTACAACTAAATATTATTAAGTATATTTGTCTAATATTTATATTTATTTTTGTACTTAATTTTTAATCACTAGTGAATTTTAATTATTGATTGTGAAATTAAATTTGTAAATTTTATATTGTGTTTTTTTTTTTTTGTCACGTGGCATGATTTGTGTCGTGTATATATTGATTTTTTATTTTTTTTAAAAGTTAATTGTGTCTTAAGTGTGATCAGTTTGAAATTATATGTTAAAAACACGACACACGTTTATGACCTATTTATTTACACACGATAATCATTTATACATGATACGATTATATATAATACACACGAATTAATACTTTGATTTATTAACTATGAAATTATTTATACAAAATAAGAAGGAAAAAAATCAAGTATTTATTCTGTATTTGTACTATATAAATATGATAAATGATTTAAAAATATATTTGTGAGAATTTTCCAAATTTATTATTCTAACTATATCCTTAACATGCAGGTTTGGAAAAGAAGTCAACAAAACACATAGGGGATGGGGAAAACGCGTTTTATTGGTGAGCAAACAAACAAAGACTAAGTGGGGTCGTTGACGTAGATGTCACATCGTTCACACTTCACAGGTCTTGATATATTGGATTTCCGTAAGTTCCGTACAACGTACAACAGTCCAAGTCAATGTCTAGACTAGAGTCTCTAGATTTGATATTTCACGGAAGTGAACCTTTAAAATAATTTGATAAAAAAAAAACCTTTAAAATAGAGTTTTTTCAAAAAGTGAGTACTGTACAAATTTTTTTAAAAAATAAATCTACTGTAAAAAAATATTTAGCAAAATGTATATAAACGCTAATAGAGTTAGTGTTTTTTACAATATGCGCTACTAGGGGTAGCGTTTTTATGAAAAACACCACCCGCTAATAGCGGTTTTTTTTCAAACATTTTTTTTACTATAGTTATATTCATTGTTAGTAGGTATATGTCATTATTCACTTGTATCGAATTGTCCAGAAATATATTTATATACATACCCTAAAGTTAAACAACACATGATGATTTAATTAATTTATACATACTGCACATGCTGATTTAATTAATTTATACATACTGCACCTTTTCGTAGTCATGCTCAATTTAAATATTTCTAACTCATGGTGTCCCATGCTGATTTAATTAATTTGTTGACATTATTGCTACTTTTTTCATTAGGATATCAAACTCAAATTCATTAAGAATTACATAAATTATTGTTCTTGTCATGAAAATCGATTACTATGAGGAAACATTTGTCTTGGGACTCATGCGACGGTCTGAAACACACTATTAACTAGGGTTTAAGTTAACGTAAAAAAAACGCTACCCCTGGTAGCGTTTTTTATAAAAATGTCACTAAGGGTAATGTTTTTCATAAAAACGCAACTCAAAGTAGCGCATGTTGTAAAAAACGCTACCCCAATAGCGCTTATATACATTTTGCTAAATATTTTTTTAGTAGACTTACTTTTTCAAAAACAAATTGTGCAGCAGTCACTTTTTGAAAAAACTCTTTAAAATAAAGTCCATATTGTTAGTCTTTAGAGAAAAGGAAAGAAGCGAAATGCGATTCAGGAAGGAAATGAATTTACATTAATGAGACTATTGTCATAAAAAAAAAAAAATACCCCCAAAGATTTGTTTTTTATATTAAAACAATATTTTTTTCGTTTTTTTCAATAATTTATTTCATGTATTAAGATCATTGCAAATATTATTTTTCTGTTCTTTTAACATTTTTTTGAATAAAATAAAATAATTTAAGAGTACAATGAGAATAGTTATAAATTATGGTCTTTATGTAGAATTTATGATTTAAGTTATGCTTGTTGTTTAGGGAATTAAAAATGTAAATTGAGTCCCTTGAATAAAAAGGTGGGCCTATATTTAAGTTAGTTGGGTTGGCTCAGTGCAAATGTAATATGGGTTTTTCTACGAGGCCTAATCTACCAATAATCAACAGTCAAAGATCACTCAGTTTCCCTGTGGTCTCTTGCTACCTTGTAATTTTCTGCAGCGCTAACTGTATCGTTTTCAACTCCCGATTGCCAGGATCGATTCCAGTCCAATTCATGCTAGATTCCGTCGCCGATCGATGCGCACTCTAAACCTAACTCGCGTGTCTGAATTGAATGCTTGTGGATCAGTAAGTATTCCCTGTTGATTCAAATATGAAGGGAAGTGGACGGACAAGTGCTCGGAGCAGAATCAAATCCTCCGGCAATGGTAGCGATGATCGAAGTCGTGACGCGGCTAAAATTAATCGTAGGCTACATGGGGGAAGAAACGAAGGCCACAGTTTGATTCGAATCCCCAATGTCAACATCAAAGTGATGCTAGGGCTCAGTGTCTTCGCGTTCTTACTTGTCCTTTTCCTGATTAATCATCTGGTGAAGCCTGCTAAAGAATCTGAGAAGAAGCCTCGAGTTATAACGCCGTTTCCTGCTCCCAAACTGCAGGATCTCCCTCAGGTATTTCTGCGATTTCCGTCTCCTTTCGTGGCGCTGCGCTATTCATGGTAGGGGTACTTGTAGTTGAAGACGCATTTGATTTTTCAGTTTCAAGGTGAGCACAAAGAGAGCTTGTACTGGGGAACTTACAGGCCCCACCTCTATTTGGGAATTCGAGCCAGGTGATCATGCTCGTCTCGGAATAGTATTACTCTCTCATCAATATTTTGTATTACTGAAAATAGATTCGTACTGTAGTTGAATCAGACCATTACTGAAAAATCACCTAAACATCGAGTCTGCAACTGTTTGGTTGGTTAGTGATAATAGGTATTTAAATGAAGAAGTGTGAATTGATTAGTATCTCTTTTGAAGAATCACTCTAATGGTGGAGGAGTTGGCCCATCTTAGCTGCTCTTTTCAACCTTCTGCTTTAGATAAGTTGATAAATTATGAGTAATTCTTGACGTAATCAACTTTTGCCTGATAGAACCCCTCGTTCATTACTAGCCGGCCTAATGTGGATTGGCGTGAAGGATGGAAGCTACTCTCTTCGTCACGTCTGCCAAGAAAGTGATGGACTAGCCACCTATGGGTGGATTAGCCATAATGGGCGTGATTTTGGTCACCAGAAATTGGTCGATCAAGGGATGCACTTGGAAACAAGTTTTTTGAAATCCAAAGAGGATGGCAGCGGCTATGGAGGAGACTGGTCTGTGCGAATTAATGCACAAACTTCAAAGTAAGTGTCAAACCCTCGAGAGCGAGTATTTTTTTTAATAGACATGCTAGAACACAACTGCATTCGGTATGGATCAAAGTTTAGTAGCTATACACCTATATTTACATATCTTCAGTCTAACTAACACTTCACTTAACCTTGATTATATATATATATATATATATATGAAATATTGCTTTCATGTGGAAACCACTTTTTCCCTTTTGCGTTGCTCATTTTTGTCTACACATAGATTTGAGCAGAATAGCGAATTATGGAAAAGTGTCCATCTTTTCTTCTATCTGGCTGATGAAGAAGGGAATGCTCTAGAACTGAGTAGAGATGGCTATGAGATTCGTGAGAACTCTCTGCTTGCATCAGGTTCAAGAATGGATATCGGCAGTTGGCAGCTGCACATGAAATCAATGGTAAAATCCACCAATAACTTACTAACTTAGTGTCGACTTTAGTTATTAGCTTGGTGCCTCCTGCTATCTTTTTTCTTCAGTTGTACAGTTCTTATTCTTCTTACTAGGAAACCTTAATTTTTCAGGATGAGATGGAAGTCCACTTCTCTGGTTTTAGGACACCTCACATGCATAATTTGTCTGAGCTTGTCCTGGAAAATCTTGGAGACCAAGTACGGCTTTACTTCCATTTGCATATATGATTTGGAGCTTTTTTATGTAAGATATGCATAACTTTTATTCACATATACGTGTCTTTCAGGCACGAAAATATGGCCGCATTCAATTATCTGACACCTCTCATACTTCTTCAAACATTTTGGTTTTCCAGGTATTAGCAAAATTTAGTACAGTTTATCTATTCTGGTGATGATGTTGTGATATAGCGTGTGGATTAATATTTTGGCTACTGAATCCTAGACAATAACTTGTTGGGATGTCTTCTCATTCTTCCATTCTTACAAAGATTTCTGCCAGGATTCCTTTGAAAGCTGATATTGTTTTTCTATCGGGAACCAGCTTCCATAGTTCTAAGGTTGAAGAGCGAGTCAGCAGTCTTACAGGTGTCACCCCAATCTTATGTTCCTGAATTGAATTAATAGATTTCTGGGATGATAAGGATACGAAGTAAAGGTTTACCATCTCTTCTCAATTGCTGTAGAAGTAGATTATCTTTTACTAGGAGGAGAGAGACACAAATATTGGCACTGCATGTTATTGTCTTGCTTGTTAAAAAGAGTACTTGAAGTAGGTTCTTGGTTTATCAACATCTTTTTGTACCCCATTTACTGGAGAATCATACTTGGATTCTAATTGATGATAACAGGTAGCGCACTGACCAGACGCTTGGAAATGAAGAATAATGAATTTAACAAGAAATTTGACGAATCCTTTAATGTTGGGGAGGTACCACAAACTCCCTTATTTTTCATTATCTGATTTTTTTAAATATTTTTTTAAAGTCAATGCTGTGGGATGTATGGCTTGCTATTACCAGATTAGGATATCTAGCTAGATTCATTGTTGCTCATTCTTGGCCATTAAAAATAATATGCTTGTGATATATTTGACTAGTAAATTTATGGAAAATAGTTTTGCACAAAAAAAAAAGTATTTGAAAATGTGATCATGCTTAATGTCGGTTTAAAATTTGGAAGTTAGAGTGGAGGAAGTTGGAATTGCCGGAGGTCGGTGGAAGTTGTTAGAGATCTGGAATTCCTAGATTCAATCTTAGTTTGAGGTAGACCAAAGAAGAGTAAGGTTCAAATCATGAAAGTGTTACCGGTGTGCTAACGAATGCTAAGAGGGAGATTGTATTACCATAATATGGGCTACATCCGTACTAATTAGTATGTTCTATTTTTGTATTCTAAAAAGGTTATGATTGAAGTTGTATTAGTTAGTCTAATACATACGCAACTGACGTGACAAACACTCCGTCAGGTTGTATACTAATAGTTATTAGATTACACAGGTTACATTTGTTCTGTGTTTGTAAAATCTCGAGCTTTCATGATATCCTCAGCTAGATTCCGAATCAACAGAAGTTGGAAAAGCAGCAATCAGCAATATGTTGGGAGGCATAGGCTATTTCTATGGCCAGTCAATAATATCCAACTTGGGAATTACTCAGGTGAGTAGCTGTTCTTTCTGTTGACCGAATACTTTTATTGCAATTTGTCATTTGAGTAATCATAAGAGACGGAATTCTGCCCCTCATTTTCTTTGAGGGTGGTAAAAAAAAATCCTCCTTTTTTTTTCTTTCTTTTTCGTTTTAGTAACATCTGATTTGCTAATTCTTTGTTGGAACTTCAGAGCAGAGATGAGCTTCTTCTGTATTGGCCAGCCGAACTTTACACAGCTGTTCCTAGTCGATCCTTCTTTCCGAGGGGATTCTTATGGGATGAAGGGTTCCATCAGCTGCTGATCTGGTAACTGTTTCATGTCATCATTTAATTTTTATTTTGCTAACTCCTTATACAGGAATACCTAGTTATCTACTACCTTCCCTGTTTCGTATAGCACATGTAAGATTATGACGTAATTTTGAGTCTGACTCATCTGCCATGCCCGTTAAAACTATTTTAACCGATTATTATCCTTGGCATGTGCAAACTGCACATATACCAATATTTGAATGGATGAATTGTTTGTTTATCAATATGGATATAATTTTATGATGCATATCTGCATGTTGAGCAGGCGTTGGGATTTTCGGATTTGCTTGGATATACTTGGCCATTGGTTAGATCTGATGAATGTCGATGGCTGGATTCCACGTGAACAAATATTGGGTGCTGAAGCTAGGAGGTAGTAGTTTATCCTTTCTTTAAAAGCTTGGGCAACCCCCTTGTTGACCCGTGGAAAGATGCTCAGTTTATTAGGGTTTGTTTTTTAGAAGTTAATGAATTTTTTGTGACTGCAGTAAGGTCCCTGAGGAATTTGTACCACAATATCCAAGTAACGGAAATCCACCAACATTGTTTTTGGTATTGCATGGTAAAGCATTTATCTCTTTGTCAATCAGAAATGCTTGTAACATATCCGTTTCTCTTTATGTTCTAGAATTTGGATAAATTTTTGTCTCACATAGTATATTAATTATCCATTTTCTCATTTTATGTAATTTTTTACTTCCAGATTTACTTAATGGTATAAAAGGGGATCATTTCACTTCCCATGAAAGCGATGAGGTCTCCTCTTTCTTGAAGCATGCATTTGGTCGTCTTGAGGCTTGGTTTCAATGGTTTAATACTACCCAGGCAGGTTAGGGAGATCATTATCTTGGTTTTGACCTAGCATACTTATTGTTTTCTTCTTCATTATTATTATTTTCTAACAATAACAAATGATAGGTTTCGGTTGGGCCTATTGACCTTCTAAAAGGAAATTTCACTCACACTCACGGTTAAAAGCTTCTCCAGTAAAATTTCAACGAAAAAAAAATATAAAAAAATCTAAATTTCACTTGAACCAAATGATGTTTGTCTGCGCTTATAGCCATCAGTTGGAGGAGAATTTTCAGTAACTGTAAATGATCTAAAGTTGAGTTATGTGGTCATTAAAGTTTTAAAATTCGGCAAATCCATTTGTTATGTATTGTTGAACATGCTGTATTCATCAATGTAGGGAGGGAAACAGGCAGCTATTTCTGGCATGGGAGGGACACCACTACAAACCGTGAATTAAATCCGAAGGTACCTTATCATGATGATGCTTTTGAGACATACAATTTAAAGAGTATAATAGTTTAAGATCTTGTTGTGAAATTAACTACATACAGCTAGGGCTTAACTTCCATTCAATTTTCTTTTTAGGGTTTAGAAACTTACGAAACTTTTATTTTGACTTTTCATGCTATGAATGATTTGACAACTATGCTATCTCTAGACACTGTCTTCTGGTTTGGATGACTATCCCCGAGCGTCACACCCAAGTAATGAAGAACGCCATTTGGATCTTAGGAGCTGGATGCTTCTGGCAGCAGAGTGCATGCAATTAATTGCAAAGCTGTCTGAGAAGGAATCTGAACAGGTATTAGAGAGACCTTTAGAAAGCCCAAAGTCATTTTATTCCTCAATTTAGATGGACAGCTTCCACATAAATATTGTAACAATGTAAAACACGAGACATCTTAAGGTAACCAGTTGCTTCCCAAAAATAAAATGGATGCATGGCCTTTTTGAATTTAAGCATTTCATGTAAATGGTGCAGGTCTATGCTGCAACAACTCAGCTGCTCTCAGATTTCGATACTCTTAATGAGGTCCTTGATCTTCTCTACATAATTTACTTCCTTATAAAATGATTTCCCCTAAAACGTTGTGCTCCATGCATTAATATTTATGTTTTTATCAGATGCACTTTGATCCGTTATCTGGAGCTTACCTTGACTATGGAAATCATACAGAGAAGGTATGATGTCTATGTCTATGCAAAATGGTTATTTTTCTCACTATATGCTTGTCAGAAGCAGAATGTTGTGCATCCTTTTATTATTACTGGAATGTCATGTTGGTACATGATTTTTCATAACTGTAGGTACGCTTAAGCTGGAGAGAAATTATGGGAGGAAATCATTATACTGCAAATAGAGAGCTTGTCCGAGAAGTAATAGAACCGCCGAAGTTGAGGCTGGTTCCTCATATTGGCTATGTCAGCCTATTTCCTTTCGTGGGGAGGATTATTCCAGCTGTGAGTTTCACAAATCTAGTAATTAATTTTCCTTTCAACTTATAGTTTATTAATTAATGTGCTCCGTATAACTTTATTAATTGCTCTAGGATTCGTGGATTTTGGAAAAGCAGCTTGACTTAATCTCAAACAAGAGTTCCTTATGGACAAACTACGGTCTTCGCTCTCTTGCCAAAACAAGGTCTGATTTCTAATCTTATATTCAGTTTCTTGAAATCACACAAGGGTGCTGCCTCTACGTGCTATTGAATTTTTATAATTAAAATGGAACAGCTCAATGTACATGAAACGCAACACAGAGCATGACCCACCATACTGGAGAGGCCCAATCTGGATGAACATGAATTACTTGATTCTTTCTTCGCTTGACCATTACTCTAAAGGTGCAGACTGCAAACCTGCTCTGTTTGTTTATTTATTTATACTTACAGTATTCTTCATCCCCAACAAGTTAAACATGAGTTTACGCTGCTTCATCTGTTTACATTCCAGAGAATGGACCATACAGAGAGAGAGCCAAGCAAATCTATGATGAATTGAGAGGAAATCTGATTCGGTATGTATTCAATTTTTTCTCTCGTACCAATCTTAGTTCTATTAAATAGATATCGTTACTTTGCTACCTTTTGGCAGGAATGTGGTCCGCAATTACCATGAGTCAGGGTACTTGTGGGAGCAGTACGATCAAAGGCAGGGTAAGGGTAAAGGATGCCGGCCTTTTACTGGTTGGACATCTGTTATTCTGCTGATCATGTCGGAAACTTACAGTGCAAGTTGAGATTGGATGCTTCCAACTGTGGGTTGATTAGGTATCTAATTTAGTTAATCTTTCGTTTCTTGTTGGCGAGAAAAAAAAATGATATATATATTTTTCTTTTTTCGGTTGGTGATGATGTATCTATCGTTTCTCAGTTTTGGATCTTCAAAAGCGAAAAAGGAAATGTATTGTAAATCTCAGATCCTGATAGGTGCGCTGCTCAGTGCTCATATTTGGAAGAGGCTGTGTGGTTCTTCGGCGATTAGGGGGTGGGAGTAGGTCGCTGCTGCCACATATATTTCCCCTTCGGTGTATCTACTTGCTTTCTGAGCGTCAACGAACTGTCTTATGAATTTTAATATGTCATTATCGGCCTTTTGGGCCCGGTCCGTTGTTATGTCAGCATTTTTATATTCCGATGGCTTGATGGATCTCTGACTGGTTATGTTAGGCCTGTTATCGTATTTATTGCGTATATCGTTAATTGCCCTGCCTTCTATTAGACGTCGTTACGTCTACAGCTGGGTGTAAATGGGCCTGGTAATCTTCCCTTTTGCCTAAAGGGCATAACACTGGGCTCAACCTCGCATACTGGAATTGGCTCAAAGGTAGTTTTGTTGAACCATTTACAAAAATATAGGCCCTACTTGAGTCATTGGGGACAGGCTACTAGGCCTATGCATTTTAAATTAAAATTACGCCATACAACTAGGTCCAATCTGGCCTGTAATTGGACTGATAAATAGTTTTTGGGGGCCGTTTCTTAAAAAATTAGGCCCACATGAGCCTGGAAAGAGGCCTTATTAGGCCTCTGGTTTTATTGGGCCTGTCAATTATCTCTTCGACCCAATGGGCTAGCAACTGAGCGCAATCCAGTCATTGGGCCGATTTTGCTTGTTAGTGGAATCGTTGGACCCATGAATCGTTGGACCCATGCACCGTTGGGCCCTTGAAACGTTAGGCCCATAAACCGTTGGGCCCATATATCGTTAGGCTCATAATCAATTGGGCCCATAAACTGTTAGACCAATGACCGTTGGGCCCATGAACTGTTTGGCCCATGTTTGTTTTTCCAAAACAAGGCTTGAATGTATGATTATTGGGCCTATGCATTTTACATTACGGCCCAATTAATTTCAACTAGGCCTAATTTATATTTAGTATATATTCATGTCTTTACTAGGCCTATATCTTGATTCCTTCACTGGGCTTAATGAAATCTCTTGGTCCTTTCATATGTATTAGGCCTGCTCCTGGCTTAATGGGTTTATCAGGGGTGTATTTACACTGGGCCCATTACTAAGCTTAGTCACTTTTACTGTTTTTGAGCAGACAATAACTGTGTTGGTCCTACAACTAGAATCTTTAACGACTATTTTAGTGTTAATGGATCTGTTGCAGTTGTACACTGTTTACTGCTATGCCTAATTTGCTGCTTGTTCGGCTTGTTCATTGGGTTGGCAGCTCCGTTTGCTCTATTGGGCCTTTCGTGACTAATATGGTCCGGAAACCAAGTATGACTGAAGCAGTACCTGGACATTACTGTACGTGCTATTAGGCTGCCAGACCTAATTCAATTACCTAATGACATCTCTACTGGAAATGGACTTTTTACAAATGAGCGAAGCATAAAGGCTAAACAAGGAAAAAGGACTGGAAGGATTGCCACAACAAATATTACACAAACTATGCTCTTCCTGGTTTTGTTTCTGCCATTTGTTAGCTGACACCGTCTGCCATTTCACTTTTCGGCCATTATGATTTCCAATTTTCGATGTCCCTGATGTCTCGCTTCAATACATTGCCAAGCCACGCGACAGCTTCTGTCTGTTGTTGTGAGACCTGAGCGGAATGAAATATTTAGCTACTTTGCTTTGCGCAGAAAATAATTATGTATTTAGGGAAATACAATTCATCAACATTAAATTATGTACTTGTAAAGGTCGACAGTAACAATCAGCAAAATCCCTCAAATCAAATTTGATATACATAATATGTTTCTGATAATACCTCACGCAAGTCAGCTAAACTCTGATCATGCACTCTAGTCGATCCAGGGAAGAATCAAGACCACTTTGAGGTCGCGATTGTGCCGACAGGTTCTGTACCCTGCTATAAAGTTCTGCTTCAGATCCTTTCAGCTGTAGTATTTGTTTTTAAAATCATTAATATTCATCATTAAAATATGAATTAAGCAATGCTTGCCCCTGATGAATCAAGCCAAGAAAAAAATAACCTGTCTGGTAATTGTAACGAGCTTCTCAGCCAATTCAGCTTCAGGTTTAACCAGAGCCAATCTACAACCTTTAGATTCCAATGCTTCCAGTATCCTCATTACCTGTGGCAAAGCACATGGAAATCTACACATTACCATACATGTCCAACAAGGTTTACCATGTAGAAGGGCACCAGTAATGAGGAAAGAAACTTAGTCCACTCATTACCTGTGGCAAAGCACATGCAAATCTACATATTACAATACATCTAAAAAGTGTTTACTACATAAATGGGCACCAATAATTAGGAAAGAATTTGAATCCAGTATCTCGGATTCAACTGGAGCGTGTCTATTTCATGGTCAGGATTAGATCCTATACATTAATGTTTGAGATTCTGACATTACCATGATAAATATTACATTCTATTATTGAGAGACCGAGGAACGTTACATACCCTCATTAGGCGTCTCTGAAGACCCTGCTCTTTATGCCTCATTCTTTCTATCCAAGGGAGAGTGTCAGCTTGAAGATGTCTTTGAAGCTGCATTTGAAAAGCACATCATAAAGCATATCCAGATATGTTAATGCAAGAAGATAGACGCAATGGTATGAGAAAGTATACCATTTTCACGCTACTTTGTGTTGTTCGCAATCTCTCTGCATCTGAAACAATGACTTCATCTTGAAGCTGCATGAAAAATATAGTAAGAATTAAGGGGCAGTTCCATCTTAGAGGTTCCATAAAGAGACTTCATCATATATTAATTTATTTTTCTTTAAATACACTTTCCTCATGCTTATACAAGGAATGTTACCCATAATTCAATACAACACATACATATATATCTACTATTTGACATTGCATGGACTTCTTAACCACCACGAAGACATGAAAAGCTACTTTAACTTTTTTTAAGTGGTAAATGCAAAACACCAAGGGTCTTTCTCAGTATGCATCTACACTTAATGGTATTTTTCCCCATCAATCATGTTTTGGAAGGACATGACAAAGAGAAACAAGCAATGGTACCATGCGTTCCATATCTTAGGAGACTACATCTCTCCATTGAAATGCTTTCAAGTTTCAAGTGTTTTTCTAGAAGAAGTCACCTTAAGACGCTGAGATAGATCTTTGAAACCTTGTACTAGTTGGGGCCAAAGGCGCTCCCTGTCCGTACTCTCCATTCCCTCCAACTTGGCCATGGCCTCTGCCCACTTGATCTGCCATGGCAAACTAATGTTCTTGCTTAGCGCATAACAAATTAATAATCAATGCACTGTATGCTTAAGAGACATGGAACAAATACCGTGATTAAGCAAAGAAACTCACGTCCGAGACACCAGGTGGTTTTCCTTTATGCTGCGGATCAGTAACACTGAACAAAAAATGCTGCAAAGACAGTACGCATGTATCAATTCTTGTTGTTTCAGACCAATGTACAAAAATTCTACACCAGACGTCCATTACACGAATGAATTAAAAGAAAGTACGCTGATACCACCTGAAAAGCATATTTAGGGTTTCCAGGCTCTTCATTGTAAGCATCAACTATCGCCTGACATCAAGCGCGGATATACGATCAAATGAAACAGACCAACAGACAGAAGAGTGAAACAAGCAGAAACCTAGGGTTCACTTCAGAGGAGACAAAACTTACTTGAATATCGCGATCGGCGAGGGAGAATGGGAGAGGAGTCACAGGAGCCATCCGAGTTGTCAATTGGGAGCCGGGGAAAGGAGTGGTCTGCTGCTGCGCGGGCGTAGCGAACAGCGAGGATTGGAATCCCAATCCAGTCGATTGAGTTTGAGAGAAGAGCGACTTCCGTTGTTGCTGCTGCAGCGTCTGGGTGGAATATGGAGTGGAGAGGATTGAGGCGCCGAAACTGGAACCAAATGAAGGAGTTGAAGATGAAGAACCTAATAACGGAGTAGAGGATGGAGTTCGGAACGTCTGAGCGGTAGGAGTCTCGAATGCCGGAGTGGAAGATCGATTCCCGAATGGCGGGGTTCCAAATGACGTCGACGATGGAGTACCGAACGTAGTTGAAGAGGGAGCACCGAATGTCGGTGTTGAAGATGGAGTGCCGAATTCCGGCGTCGAAGACGAAGTGCCAGAGGAGGATCGGAACATCATCTAAGCTATCGATACGGCGGACCAACGGCGGAGCAGAAGCTACACAGTCCAGGAGGAGATTTAGTGTCGAGAGGTTTCTTGGTTAGGTCATGGGGCCTAACCAAGAAGTCTGAACCAGATGGGGAGAGGCGGGCTTTCAAAGGTCAAGGTTGCGGTTGAACTCAAGTATAAACTCTTCTAGTTGGGGGCGGTCTTTCACTTGTATTTTCGGTTTAAATTAAGGATTAATAATTAGATCGCTATCTAGTCATACTAAATTATTTTTTTTGGCCATCGTCATACTAAATTGATATGTTCTACACAAGTGAAAATGAACAGTGAATGTGCACCTTCAAAGAAAATCTACATTTTTTTATTTTAAAAATAATTTATCAGACAAACAAGTCTGCTGATTGAAGAAGGATCGATATAATATAGGGTTAATAGATCCAATGGTACAATATGTTTGAATCATGTGATCGGATGGATAGTACCCCTAGGTTGTTTTATGGTACCATATGTTTCGCAATGTTGTTATTTGGTCCAAATTACTATTGCCGTAAAGGTTACCTAACGGAATGCTGACGTGGCAGGTAAAAAATAAAAATAAATAGAAAAAATAGGGAAAAAATTATAAAAAATATTTAAAAATTTATATATTAATAAAATTTATTTTTTATAAATTTAATTTTTAAAAAATAAATCGAAAATTGAAAAAAAAAATTGTTGGACCCTAAGGATCCAACCCTATATTTTTTTTCTCGATTTGTTTTTTTAAAATAAATTCATAAAAAATAATTTTTATTAATATATAAAGCTTAAAATTTTTTTATAATTTTTCCGATTTTTTTCATATTTATTTTTAATTTTCCTTTTTTTTAAAAATTAAATATTATATTATATATCTACGTGGCGCTGATGTGGTGTTGACATGGACCATTTAACAGAAAAATTTAACGGTTGACTAACAGAGTACCATAGGACAACATGCTCCAAACATAACGAACCATTTAATCATATCAAAAAACATACGGTACTATCCGATCACATGACCCAAACATAAGGTACCAATGGAGCTATTAAACCTATAATATAATGAACATCTAGTTAAGTAGACTAAGAAATTATGACGTCTAAATCCATAATAATAAAACATCCTCAAAGTCCCTAATTAGTTTTGGCCCCTCAAAAAAAGTCCCTAAATAGTTGGGTGCAACGAAAGGACAATAGTTAAGGCACTGCATTTTATGGACTCAAGTTCTTGCACTATATAAGGCTGCTGGCTACACCTAATTTCTGTTACATCACATGTCTACCATTATAAGTACATTCTTCCAAAATTACTTCTTAGTTCTTAGACAAAACACTGAATAATCAAAATCTAAACTAAACTATCTATAGAAGGCTGTTTGGCTACACCTAATTTCTGGGACATCTTCTTTTAGTTGTTAGTGATGGGACTGATAAGCATAGCTTACAAGACACCTTTCTAGAATCTAGACAAAGTCAGCACCTAAAATTCGACTTATCTCAAGACAAGACCCACGAGATCTAGAGCTAACTAATCCAGTTATGTACACAAAACAAGTTCCAAAAAATAATTAAAATCATCCAATAATAGAGAATGGATTCATTTAGAATGATAAGATTCAAAATCTTAGCTCAACCAAGTTGCTGAAAAGTGGGTTTAATCAGGGAGTACCGCTGCAATAACGTTTCAACTACATCTACTTCTTAGAAGATTTCTTCTTGGAACCCGAGGAGATTGGCTGCACCAGAGGTTTGGGATGCTTCTCGGCCTGACTCGGATCCGACCACTTGAGGTGGTGGCGATTGTAGAATGGCCAATTCGGGACAGTCACCAATGTGGTCAGAACCACACCTCCAGCATACGTCAACATCATTGTCTGAAATGAACCCATAACATATCCGGTGGTGAAGGCTGTCACTGCAAATGCCAACAGCATGAGCTGCATGAGCTGCTCAGCTAGCTTCTGCCCTTGCCAATCCATCCTTGGTGCTGGAAAACATAAAACTTAACGATAAATAAGCATCGCTTAATTATTAACAGGATAGTTAATGATTACAAAGCTTGGAATGGATATAATAATCCATAAAATTGTATCTTGACATAAATCTGAATCATGGGCAAGATAAGTCTTACAAATGCGCAAAAATTATACCAAGAAGAACAACGTTCAGATGTATTATGAGAAACCTAAAACAGGTTAGTAATATCTATAGAACTAGAACTCAATCAACAAGATGAGTAGATAAGCAAACAAACATAAACACAACAATATATACAACGTTAAAAGAGGATTTCACTGCTAACCCTCCAATCTGCAACTAGAACAGGTTTTCCAGTCTCGAACAGATACAATTTGACAAATTTCCAAAATATTTCAACAGGATAATTCAAATGAAACTTTTTTGGAACCAGAATTGGATTCGTTAAGGCAATCTGCGACGTCAATAGAAAGAGATCGGCGACGGCAATAGAAAGAGGCGTACATGAGGAAATTGGAGACCGAAGAAAACCCTAATTTTCACCTTTACACGTCTGTCTTTATGACGATTCGCCAAGAAGTAACGTACGAATCATCAACTAAATTCATACCCAACTCAATGAATCTGAAACCTAAAATTTATGGATCTTCTCAAGCGCAGAAAAAACCCATTCAAATTGATGCCAACGAGGGGAGAATTCGTCCCTACGAGTTCAATTCAGAAAACCAGTACCAGTGGAGGACAGAACAGACAATGACGAAACCAGAAAAAACTCAATGCTACATTAGCCCTAAACAGTAGAGCCGCCATGAAACCACCTCCCTACCTGTTGCTAAACCTAGATAGCAGCTGATCACGTAAGGTGAAACCGGATGTCTGAATTCTGAAAATTCCAATACTCCAGACAGCAAATCTGTAACTGTATATGTCTAGATAGATATTCGGAATCTCGGATCCAGCAAATCTGTTTATATGTCTAGTATTTCTAATATATACAGATTGCCGAAGGCCCATAGGCCAAAACTGATAAGGATTTCAGATTTCCAGTCTACTGCCCAATATATCTCATTGGATGTACATTTAAACTTCATAATCTCTGGTGAAAGTTGATTAGCAAGAGTGAAAAAACACTTTCAGATTTTCAGCGCAACTGGCATTCACATGTGTTACTTTTTATATCCATCCATGAATGGAATTTACGAATAGGTGTATTTGTTATTTTTTTTCAAAACTAAAGATATTTCGTTAATAATAATCTACTCGTGGTTTTTTTATTTCAGCTAAATATACTGCCATTATTATCAAATCTTAGCATTCGGCACACTGATAGTAAACTCGAGTTATTAAAAGATATCAAACTTTCGAAATCACAATAGTACAATCTTCCTCTCTATCCATAATAACAATAAGATGTTCCTTCAAAATACGATATTCCAAAACTGGATAATTAAACAGAGTCTAAGATGAACCACCACCAGCCTTTGATTTGCGAGTTGCCAACTGTGTCTCTGCCTACAAAATCATAATCGTTGTGTTATTAGCACAAAGACATACAAACAAGAATCATGAAATTTGCATCAAGTATCTAAGAATCTCCTACCTCCTTTTTGACAGATTCTTCTTTCTCAGAGAGAATCAACTCAATATGGCAAGGAGATGACATATAAGCTGTTAATGAGAAAACAAAGAATCTTTTAGTCAGAACAGAAAACATTAAACCATGAGATAAAAAGCAGAGCATATTAGAGCATATTTTATGACAGGGGAGAATGAGATCAATTGCTTACGATTAATTCTTCCATGAGCACGGTAGGTGCGGCGTCTCTGCTTCTGTGCTTGGTTCACCTGAATGTGAGAGACATACAAAGCATCCACATCCAAACCCTTCACCTGGTGGAACATTTGGGCAGATTTCGTATTAGTTTTATGCTCAATAAACAATTTATGCAAAAGAATAGTGATCAAAATAGAGAGAAATAAATAACCTCAGCATTGCTCGCAGCATTCTTCAACAAATCAAGAATGAATTTTGCAGATTTCGCAGGCCATCGTCCTTGACCATTAGGATGTCCTCTGTTCTTGGCTTGAGCAGTTCGACCAACACCACGACAGAAACGCCTGAAAGGGATTGCTTGTTTGTGGAGCAGCACGTCCTCAAGGTAACTCTTGGCCTTCACCAAAGATAGCTTCCTTATGGAAAAGGCAGTTTCTCTTGTGTTCTACAAATGATGTAGATCAAACAAATGTTACAGATATTTAATGAAAGGGGGAAAACAGCATTTAACAAAAACAATGGAATGGATGTCTGCCTTATACATTTATCAACACAACAAATAATAGACAACTGGCTAATTAGACAACTGGCATACGTAAGTCTACATATTATAATTTAAAATTTAAAAAATGGAATTATTTAAATGTTCCACCATTTTTTGAACCTTCAGCCACTGGATTGTTACAGAGGTTCACCCAATAACAGTGCAAAAATAATTTTCCTGACGTTGACAAGAGACCTATCCACAGAAAGGCAATAGATCCCTGCTTTTTTAATCAGATGATCATTATGTCCATTTAATATCAATAACCATCATAAGTTCATAATACACATTTTCCTTCATACCAATTATATTTTTTCATAGAAATAAAATTAAATGTATCACCATTTTTTGAACCTTCAGCCATGGGAATATAACAGAGGTTCACCCAATAACAGTGCACACGATCTTCCTGACCTTAACGAGAGACCAATCCACAAATAGGCAATAAGTCCCTGCTTTTTTAATCAGGTGTTCTATGTTCATTATGTCCAATTAATTCCACGCTTCATTAAACCCAATAATAGAATAAAATATTCCACCGTTTTTTGAACCTTCAGCCATGGGAATATAACAGAGGTTCACCCAATAACAGTGCACACAATCTCCCTGACCTTAACGAGAGACCCATTCACAAAAAGGCAAGAGGTCCCTGCTTTTTTAATCAGGTATTTATTATGACAATCATACCACATACCATAATAACCCGCTCCCACAGTACATATTTCACATGAATAACACAAGGAATAACACTTGCTAAAATCTGACAAAATGCAGGTCTTTTAGCTTCGAAAAAGATAATCGTACCTTGAAATGAACCCTAAGATCTGAACCCCTCGCCTTGCATGCTGTAAATAGCTCAACAAAGAAAAGAGTAACAACGATCATTTTCTAAACTATAAAACGAATGGCGGCACTCCTAAATATCACATCAACGTCAGAGCAAGATTATAGAACTTACACTTGGTCTGGTTGTCGGGCTCTCTGGAGTACTTCACCTGAAAAGATTAGCAACAGAGCAACGTTAGCTTCAGCCATGAGCTGCGGAAGACGCATCCGTGGAGTTGTTAACACGGATCATATCTCACTTACCATGGCGGCTGAACGAGTCTGCCTCCACGAAATTAGGGTTTTACCGCTCGGCGTCAGCTTCCTCTGTAAACTGCAAGCTGAAGGTGCTCTTTATAAAGTCGTATCAGGTCTGAAACCCTAATTGGGCTTCAAAGAAGGGAGGTAGCCCAGACCACATATAGTTTAATACTGGAAATTGTCCGTAGCTATCGAGCTCTATTTCTATCCTTGGGCTTCAGATCCTTTTGAGATTGACCCCCGAAGTTTTTATTAAAAGAAAAATGTGTCCTCATCTATCCTTATACGCCCTTGGATCTGCATCCGCTTAATGCCATTTTTTTTTTAGTAACATGGATTTTAAGATTTCGAGTTGGTAGTAAGTTAGATCTCATTACAAGAAGACATCTTACTAAATCAAACTTAAATTTTAAGTTATTTTATCGGGAAGAATTTGCAAATAGTTCAACATGGTAAATGCGACTTCTGCCAATTATCAATTAAAAAAAAATTATTAAATATTTTTTCAAATGTATTAACTAATTTATATATTATAATGAAGTGTTGACTCGATGCAAATGTGTCTCAAACTTGAATCCTCACCAAACTAAGTCATCAACAAAGATTGTTATGAAAGAAAAAAATGTCGGTGAATATATTTATTTTGGTGCAAAATTATTTTCCTCCAATAAACTTTAAAATTAAGATACGCTCAAAAGGTTTAAAATAAATCCATTAACTTATGACGTCAAGAAGTTGAATTGACCTCAACTTCGTCAATCAAACCTTAGCCAATGAAATTCTTACCACTTACCAGACGCCATTTTCTTTTCTTTTTCAGACATTATGAAAACCAAGTGGAGCGGATGTGAACAACCCTTGACTTACATCACAAGGAAATTGAAATTTAACCTCTACCATCCTAAACAAGATGGTCTTGTGTCTTGACAAAGTTGATGACAGGAAATTGAAACATACTAAAATTTAGAAAACACGAAACTAGAAGGTGTAAGTAGACAAGAAGCTAGAATATGCAGTGACATCCACCCAATCTGGAAACAGTCTTTTCAATTTCTTTGCTTCTTCTAACAAATACTGGTCTAAAACTGCAACCTCTACACGTAACTCATCCGAACTAGAGGCCTGCATTTACCAGGAACGGGTTCAGATGAACAAATTCCGTATTAAAAAGAGAATTATAAGTTAAAAAGGCCACAAACAGAACCCAAATCAGAAGCTTCGTATGTCTAAAAGAAAGAAATGGGAACAATAGAAACGAACAGTTTTAAATAATTAGAATGACGAAGCTTATGTACCTCTAACCAGAAGGCCCAATTCTCTGCACTGTACCCACTGAGCCTACAGATATAAGAAGGTGGACCACCATCAGCTGTTTCGGGAGCTGCCACCAATGAAACATAGCTACATCAGGCATCTATCCATCTAATACACAGAGGGTTTAGATCGAGACAATTAGTATCTAACCTGGCAGAGTTTGGTCTGCAAATGACCAACCAGATAAAGGACCAGTAATATTAAGCACTGCAACCCAAACTTCCTCTAACGAACTGCAAGAAAAATAAGAGTCGTCGAAATAAATCACAACATTGTACAAAAAGAAACGGTAGTATGAAATCAGTTAGAACAGGATCTCACCCCAAGGAAAATTCCAAGTGAACTCTACGAGATTCTTCACCGAAAGTGTGTGTATTTGACACTGCTGATAAGTAGGGAAGATATTCGTAATGCTTCAAGATGTCATCTCTGTTTGCTGTGAACTTTAAGCTTCCAGTAAATAAAAATGACACTGGGAAAAGTGCCTGCAAGAGAAAGATATTGAAACAAGAGAATATTCAATATTTCCTAAACGAACTAAAAAAAGAAGAAAAATTCTGCTCTGATCATGTACCATCCAATCCTGTCTGGGAGATTTGGCAGCAGTTTCAATACGAAAATCGGAACCAATATGCAATTCCTTTGCTACTCCAGGGGAATGTTTGAAAAGAAAACTGTGAGAGTTGGAATCCACTATAGCCATATCATAGGTGGAGTTCAGAATGTGGTTTGCACCTGTAAACAGCAGACAACAAATTCCAAATATATATATCAATTCTTGTACATTGCTAAAACAATTTTCCTTAAAGCTACGTTATTGGGAGAATATGGAATATAATGGAAATTACCATGAGTTAGAAACGTGTTCTGGAGAATAACTCTCTTTGGGGCATCGTTGCTGTACGGGAAAAACTGAGATGACAAAGCCATCGCTACTACTGTAAAATGCAGTAAAAACTTCACAATCGAAGATGTAGCCAAATAACGGCCAGCAATAGGTATCACAGGGCCCACACACCAACCAGTAACAACTCCGGTTAGTACTGCCACTACAATATCGGGAACAAAATATCCTACAAGAAAGTAAAATAGCTCAAGTTGATTTTTTCCTCTAGAATCTGTGACAAGAATACAGATTTTTATAAGGAGCAATGCAATCAGTAGACAGCTTAGTTAATGCAACAAGCATAAGGTTCTTGTTCATAAATTCATCTGGAACTTCAAAGGAGGAATAATAACACAAAAATAATGATGGCAGATAAAGCAGAAGTTATAAAGATGAAGCAAAACCTAACCATAGGGAGGTGGAAGAGAACCCATCATGCCCATCTTCTCGACCACAAATTGGAGAAGAAACCCGCCAAAATATACCGAGTAAGTCAGGCATGGAATTAGAGGTATGACAAAAATAGCTGTCAATCTGAAAGAAATAATAGAAAACAAATATTCATCTAATCGATGAGGACAGGGAAATTATAACAAAAATATCAGAAATACAGTATAGTTTTCAATTATTTAAACTAAGAACCTTCAATGCAATTTACAATAAGCAAAATACAGATATGATATGAGGGCTATGAGAGGTGACCCTTCCTCATATATTGTTAGCAGGTAGAGTAAGATTAAGTGAAACAGCAGCTAACAATCGCCACCAGAACATATTGAAACATCATATCCCCAATTGGTCTGTCATCACCATTACACCGGTTACACATTGGAAACATCACCTTACTGAGGGGTAGCCACTTGACTTGGTCATGGGCCAGAAGAAGATCCAAATAACCAACATGGAAGCTGATATAAAAAAAGTTAAGAAACCCCCACTCAAGCCTGCGACGCGATAACCCTACAGTAAAAAATTGCATTAGCCAATTTAATCTGCAGAATATTTAGGGACGCTACATCTATATTTCATTCGCACCATGCAGCTTTATGTTCTGAATAGAAGCGTAATAATGTTTCTGATTGCTTACCAAGGTTATTAAAGCATAAAATCCGAGTGCTCCCCAAAATCTTGATTCATCCGAGAGAACCTGCATAATTTTAGTAGGTTAAATAAGTTACTGATGATAGTGGTTGCATAGCATCGTTAGTCATCTAAACTCCAGCATATGATGATTTGAATAAATCATCAACTTTTGAAATGCTTATTGCATTATCTAATTCAGTCCTCATCTCCAACAAATAAACACCTCATTCTTATCAGAGCCATTACCTCTTTTGATATCTTGACATGTGAACAATCTTGAGAAAGCGGGAACTGGGCAAAAAGAATTCTGGGAATCAACAAACCCACAAGAGAGCAAGGGACAAACATTGCATATGCCAGGTATGGATGAGCAAACCTGCATCACGCACCAACATGCAATGACTATCAAAAAGACTATACCACAATATAAGAATGGAAGTGCAAAAGTTTTCAAATCAACCAAGACATCACCAGTTCATTGCCTGAGCGTTGAAGAGAAGTCTCAATATGGAGAAGGCTACTGGACTGATAACAGCCATTATTATTCCAATAGCATGGAGAATGATCCCTGTAGATGAAGCAAAGAATATTAAACTTACACTCGTCACCGGCATTGACCTAAACTAAATGGTATGAGATAGTGATATCGACAGAAAATGCATGTGCAATCACATGATTAGCAAGTAATAAAGCAACAAGAACTTACCCTTAGTAAAGTCAAGGGAAATTGCAAACCAAGAGCGTGACCCAGCATTCAGCAAATGTAAGAAGAATGGCATGGCAATGAAGATAGCAATAGGAATGCAGTGCAGTACATCAGCTACATTTCTTGGATAAAATATCTGCAAATTCATAACAGATATGGAATCATCACTGTTATGAACCAAGCTTGACCTATATTTGCTTAGATTTATTAATGTGATTAGCCTTCAATATACAACATGGACACTACATACCAGAATCTGCAACAAATAATCAAAGAAAACAGCTCGATCATCCGCATAATTCAGGGTTGTAGCTCGAAGGGATTCTCTCTCATATGAAGTTCGTAACAAAGAAGAGTTAGTGAAAGCCTTCAGTACGCTAAACAAATTTTCTCCACGTGCTTGAATGCTTCCAGGTCTGAGTAAACACAGTATGCATTCATAATAAGAGGTGAAACAAATAGCCAAAACTTCTAGATTATTATAAGGAAAAAAATGGAGTACCAAAATAGCAGATGCAGTGCGTACAATAATCTGTCTACAGTATCGAAGGAGGTGTGATAAAAGTAGCCACCAAGCAGAAAGATAATATCCAATCCAGGAATGTCGCCATAATCCTGGGTAAATATTCTGTAATCTGTGTCACCAGGAATAACAGGAAAAACATCCTGCAAATGACAAGGGCAAAGATCAAAACAAAATGAATAGCCACTCTTAGAAAAAATAAGCATACTCTGAATAGAATGAGATGCCAAAATACGTCATTAGGATGATGCTGAACTCATTCTTTATAAGGCTATGCAGTATGTGCACTATCCACATTTATTTCAAGGCAAATCATAAAACAAGAATCAGTGAAGGAAAGAATAGCACCTGAGCTGCACTGTGTGCCATGGGATGTATGGCTGATTCTGCATAAACACGAGAGGGCCAAGAACTAGGGCCAGATTGGCAGACTAAATCTGTTTAATTCATTATGTAAATAATCAAAGATAGTAACGTCATCAAAAACAAATATTATGAACAACAATAGTCGATATCACATCAAATATGATCAACCAAAATTTTCAAATAATCATAGATTTTTTAAGTATATTACAAAGATAGCAATATACTTTTGATAATCAATAGACCAGAAATATAAGTTCCCGCTTTGCCAAACTAGGAGACCATACATAAATAATTGCTTGGGAATTGGGAATAGATCATGTAAGAACAGACTCAATTCTACTCTTTAAAGTACTCAAACCAAACATTCATTAAAAAAAAGGTAGGCATCAAGTTGAGCAAAGGAAACTAAACCAATTACAACTCTGTATCTTAACTTACCAGGTCCTCCGGTTCCAGATGCCTCCACATTTATAACAGCTCCAATATAATCACGCCATCTATTTGTCTTCATAAAACCATGTGCACCCTACAAAAAGCAAGACAGACAATAACCTCTCGGAAAAATGTTTACAAAATTTTGATAGGCCATAAAACTGGGTCTACCATCAAACACAATATAAATCATATATAAAGTATGCAGTATGTGTCGATGTATAGCAAGAAAGAAATGTCTTAACAAAGATCTGGAAGGGAAAGACAGCAACTAAAAGGAATGCAGAACTGAAACAGTCATCTACCAAAGAAAATATAGTCAAAAGTAACTTTAAATTAGTACTATCACTACTAACCAACATAAAGAGTTCTTCAGCACCATTAAATAGGAAGATGATAGGCCGGGAAGGGATCCATCCAGAGCTTATTGTAAGTCTTGCTAATTCAAGCATTGATGCTGCAACATAGGTATACATTTGCTTGAGAATACAATAATATAGTGCATGATGGTTAAATATAGTGTGCTTTTCTTTACCCACCAACACATGAGCCACAGTCTCCAGCACCAGGAGAACCAAGGGGGCTATCAAAGTGACCATTAATTAGAACCGAAGGGTCAGTATCGACTGAATCCGCAGATGATATCCTGTCATAAGACAAAATCAGTTCAATGTGACATTGGATAACTGCAACATATACCAGCTATATAGACAAACCATTGTACCGTCTGATGTACGAATAAGTCTTAAGTTGTCGTGTATAAAAACCTTTCCCAACAAATATTACACGACGTTGACATAGATACATAGATCGCAGATGAACTGTTGACACCTTAAAAAATTAGTTTTGCCACCAGAACCTAGAAGTTTTAGGACAACAGAAAAATCAAGTAATGTACACGGAGATCTTAGTTAACATAGAGACTTAAATTGAAAAGAAAAATAGTGTCACCCTTGCTGGAAACACCATGAAACAATAGGTCTAAAAAAATAGTTTCCACTAGGGTCAATATGTCAATTCATCATAATATAAAACGAATCAAGAGTAGGCAACGTACCTCATTACAACATTCGTGTGGTTTCTGTACCCAAGTGATATGCTATAACCTAAAAATATCATGTTGAATGATCCAGCAACACTTGATTCCTCTATCTCAATCCTGTTAACACATGTAACACAGCATGATGTATCACGAATCGATGATACTTTTATATCTAACAACCGTTTGAGATAATAACCACAGAACTCCATATTAATAATTCCAGGGATGTTTATTATAAGACTAATACGTACTTCATATCAGGTCCAGCTTGCTTCTTAAATATTTCTAACTGCCCTTTGATATAAATGGCCGCTTCTCTCAAGCCTGGACTTCCTTCCTGTCAGGGAGATAGGGAAAAGAAGATACTATGATCAGATTAGAATGACCAAACCCGGGATCGCAGTATCAGAAGAAAAAAAAGGGGTGGCGTTTTATTGGAAAATAATAGTTGAATAGAAACAGAAGGGAAATTCTCGATAGAGTGACTTAGCAAGTTAGCAACCCTTATAAATTTGTATTTGTTATAATCCTTTTGTTTACTTAACCGACTGCACAAGAATTGCCTTAACTTTACAAGCATGTAGATTTCTATTGTTTTACCAATCTTGTCGAAGATGTGCTTTTAAATAACTGGAACCATTAGAGTTCATGGCTGCTTGCTCTGAGTATAGAGCACTGGAACTAGGATTGCCACTAAAATTTTGACAGAACAAAGTGCTAGCTTTTCTCTGTGCTCATAAACTGCTTTCTCGGCAAAGTATTAAAAAAAAATGTATAAGAGAAGAAGCAAAGTCCATGTTAGCAAGCTCAGACCGCACCACCGAAGTCAAGGTGATGAAATATTACAGTATAGAAGAGTCAACAACTAGAAAGCCATAATCAAAAGAAAAGCTAGTGGAGGTAACATTGAGATTATCGTCAGTGAAATACTCGGAGACTCGGAGCGTACAGCCGTGTCTGTCGTTTCAAAATGATCAAATGCCTTGCGACATCTCAATCAATTACCAGAAACATACAGCATCTCGCTGCTGAGCTCCGTAATCCATGAATCAGAATAATCGGGCAAACCAATCACGTAGCATACGCAATGGATGACTCACCTGACGATTGCCGATATCGTGCGCCAAGACGCGGACATGGCCGACGGCCCTGGCCTCGGAAAAGCGGTCGAGCGGGGCGTCTTCTCCTAACGGGCGGATGAATTTCATGTGAATAACGGAGTAAGCGAGTATCGCCATGAGAGCGTACATGGAGGCGAGCGAGAAGAGCATCTTGAAGGACGGCGCATTGCCGGAGCGGATGAACCGCAGAGCCATCTCCTCCACTACAAGGAAAGAGATGGAGATATGAAAATCGAATTTGAGTGTAACCCAACGGAGAAACGAAGGAGAGTTGGAATGCGGAGAAAGAGTCAAAGAGAGGTTTATTGGTGCTGTTGTTAACTTTTGCGATGATGACGTGAAATGTGTCAGGTGACAGTGGAGAGGAAGGAGGGGAGAGAGCGCGGCACTTGAAGTTTCGTCGCGAATGACGTCGCAAACTCCGCTGCTTCTGCTGGGATGGGACTTGGAAGTTGGAAGCTTGCGCGAGCTTCTCATTTATTATTATATTCACTCATCGATCTCTGTGTGTTTATTAATTTATTATTAATGGAAATCCGAAATTCAATGTTTTCAAGCATGATTCTTTTTTTTTTGGTCGACTTCAAGCATGATTCATTCGTTTGAACTTTGAAGCATTTCTGCAAAGAAAGAAGTCAGAGGGGTTGGATTTCTGTGAACGTCTTATCAGATTGTTTAATATTTATTCGGATGTGAAGTTGAAGATATCATTAGAGAATGATCATTTTACATGTCAAAGTTGGAAATAAATTAATGAGTGAAAATGTTATATATATATATATATATATGAAAACTAACAAACTTGTACCCGAACTTACTAGTGATTACCAAAGAACTTACGAGTGATTACCAAATAAGTATTTAAATTTTTTTTGTAGCAACTAAGTAGCCGAACTTATGAAAATTAGCAAATAGGTACCTACCGTTAATTTCTGTTAAGAATAAACGGAAAATATCACGTAAGAAGCAAACAGGTACCTGAACTTACACGAATGAACAAGTAGGTACATGAACCGGTTCTCGATCGAACCACTTTATTTTTTTTTAAAGTAGGATTTATATACCAATTTCAAACACATGCATGACTAAACTTCAGACGTTTTCGGAATGTTTCTTGATGCACCGAAAACGTTTGGAGTTGAGTGATGCATGTGTTTGGTATATAAATCCTATTTTTTTATTAAAAAAATAATGTGATTTGACCAAACCGATTTTGAACCGGTTCAGGTACCTATACATAAATCCTAAACCTAATTGCTCATTCGTGTAAGTGGTACATGTAGTTTTCAATACATATATGTACAGTCCTCTCTGATAAGTTCACCCTTAATCTTGGTATATTTTTTTTCGAGCAAATAATCTTGGTATATGACATTTATAATCTGGGTTCACCTTCTAATCAAGGAATACGCATTTCTTGTAACACCCTCGAAGAAATGCCTCGAACCAACACCACAGTTTCATCTGTGAGCCCATCTCCTCCTTCTATAACATTAGTCAGTGAAAATTCGAAAATTGTAATTATTAACTTCATGTTTTTATATAATTAACCGGAGGCCTTACTATAAAAATAACACCTCCCGTGTAACATTGTACAAGTGCATGATATAGCATGTGCCAGAGCCACAGTACCTGAATAAGAAACTCAACTTACAATGAAACCAAACCTGGATGGACAGAGACATCTTTCCTTCACTCTATCGTGCAGACACCAAAGTGATGAAAGGTAGATAGATACGTACCTGTTGCAGGACTACCCTTGCATGTCTGAGTGTAACCCAGTCGTGCCCAACTGAAGATCATAGTGCTTCAAGCTCAGTTCGGCTGAAATTATGCAAACTTGAGCTTGGCTAATCATGTTTTTTTTTTCAGCTTCGAGATGCCAGTTTTCGAACTCGGTTGATCCTTTACCCTAAAGCTTCCCCATCGCACCTACTTCTTTCAGACCCTGCAACCTTGTCTTTGAAACAAAGCCCCGCCCATTTTCATTCCCTCTCTTTCTGGAGACATTGATATCTATCTAAGTCGTGGGAGTTTCAGAGAACTAACCTTCCAATGGGTTCATTCTGCACACCAAGTCCAATGAGGAACAACTCTGCACTGCCACAGACTTCAAGCGAGTACCTGCAGGGCTGCACCAGGAGTTACAAGGCAACAAAATCAAACACCAAATACAGTACTGCTTCATTTAGTTGTAACCATCATCCGATTCGGTTTTCTTTTATTACTGTAACAGCTGCTATGGGACGAGGTTGGAGAAGACACGTTCGTAAAAGAGAAGGTCCTACTGGACCTGGAGCAGGAAGGTTTACAGGAGAAAAATCGACAGCGTCAATATATCAAGAACTTGAATTCACCCATCCCTTGTTATCCCTCGGTGAACGGTCTCTCCCTGTACGGATAAATGATATATCAACATCATAGACTATAATTCAACAAATTTGCTAACGTGAAGTAGCACCGGATGTATAATATATGCTAATAGTGTGATGCAAAACAGCCAGAGAAAATGGCGAGAACGCTGAAGGAATAACTGTATTCCATAACTCCAGCTCTGGGATGGATTCCTTGATTATCATCACAAAAGTTCACCCGACCTTGAATGACCTGTGGAAACCAAGAACATAAATGATGCCATACGTGCTAAGCTAGACAGCACTGTTAAGTCCCTGGAGGAATAAAGGCAAAAACGTTTAGAGAAGGTAACCTGAGCTTCTCTTTTTACAAGCTCCATCTATTTTTCTGTCAACCTTGAATTGAAAAATGTATACGGGGCGCCATGACTGGACAACGCATGTGCAGCATTGTGGAATTTCCATCTGATATTCAACACAAATGGAAGGAGCTAGCAAAATGCACTAATTTATTAGTTTAGATAGCCAAATGTCGCAAAGAAAAGTATAACTAGCAATCACCACATCAATCACAAGTTCAGCTAAGTAGTTTGGTATTTAACCATTTATTCAATGATCAGTTGGGTCTCTCTTCAAATACCGATTTTCTAAGTTTTCTGCAGCTGCATCAATCATCATCTTGCTAAAGCATTGACAAACTTGTGGAATCTAATCAAGACGCCTTATCAAGATCGTGGATTGCTTTCCCTTGTTACAAGTTTATTATCAGTCTCACCAACAGAAGTAATGGAACCTGGAAACCTCACCCTTAATATTCTCCAGCAGGTTCGCACGTATTTATGCTTTCTACGAACTGCTAAGGATTATATGCCAGAGAGATTAACAGCAGTCATTTATTGTATGATTTAAGGTTGAAGCAGAAGTCAAGAGGCTGGATCAGTTGAAAGCAAGCAAAATGAAGGAGTTTTTCCTCAAGGAAAAGAACTTGAAAAAATATCCACAAATCGCACATGGAGATCCCTTCATGATTGGAGATGGACAACATACTCGACCGCATAAACCTCAGTGTGATCAAGCTTCTGAAATTTAACTTGGATTAGTGTTTTATTGAGTTTATTAGATACATTTCAGAACACAGACTTGAATGCCCAAAGGGGAGATCGGTCCTGCCGATCTCCTCATGAGCATGGATGAACAGATATTAAGAGCGAAAGAGGAAGCTTTGAGTAGGAATGCTATCATAGAAAAGGTGGAGAAATGGGTCTTAGAAAAGTGGTTGGAGGACTACAACAAGATTAGCTCTCTGAAAACAAAGTCTTGTCATATCTCTGTATATCAGTATATGTATATAATTGTGTCCACGAATCTATCCTTTTTCAAATTTACCTTATCCCTAATCTCATTGATTTTCCAGGATGAGAATCGATATACCATCAGCAGGGGAGCCCTATAGGAACCTGAAACGAGCTGAACGTACTCGTGTGGCAGTTAACAAAATCCCAGGTTAGATTATGGCCTAATAACCATCTTAAAATCTATGAATTCAAAGACCAGCTGTTATATTTGGGAATAAGCTGAACTCCATCGTCTTGATATCGATATTTCCAACCTTGTTTCCTTAAGGGAAGCTCGCATGATCTGCAAAATTAACAAAGATTCACAAATCCTTCTAATAAATTGTTACAGCAGATAGCATATCTCCAACATATATGACTATGCAATGACAACAAGAAGTTACCAAAAGTATAAGATGCAGAGATGAGATTCCCATTATTTATCTGCATATTTACCAATTATAGCCCCAAAATGCGAACTCAGTGGATGGAGCCTGCGTGATATTGAGCTTGTTCAGTGTATGAGTAAGTGCTAGGAGCGATTCAGGAAAGAAATCGCTGATCGGTTAATGCATCCTGACTGTTCTTTCTGCAGATCTCTCCGCAAGACAATCGAGAAAGTGTCGCGTGGCTTTGTTACAGGTCACCAGAAATGGGGCTTCTTGTTGATTTCCTTATCCATTAGGTAGCTTCACCATCCTCTTAACACCGCCGATAAGGAATTTGAGACACGACGAGACTCTGCAGCGCCCCAATGTTCTTCTTCGATGAGCTTCGAGGATTTTGAATTGGCGCGAAAACAAAACTGACGGACCTCATCATATTAATTCAGCGGTGAAGACTGGAAACCCAATATTGGTCCCTATACTTTTAGAAATAAAACGTGGACCTCAAATTAACAATAAGTCCATATTGACACTTCAACTTAAACACTAATTCCGAGCGATTCCTTCATCCTTTAAAACATCTTTTCTATGTCAATGCGACGATTCCGTGTCCGTGGAGGTGGAGCTTTTGTGTACTTCAGCATCGACAAGAAGACTCCAATTCGATTTCTTCCAGTTTCCTATGTAATATTTTGCCCTAATTAACAGTTTAACACTTTCGTAATTTGGGTAAGATTTGAGCTGAGAGAAATTTGCTAACTTTCTTAGATGTTTGGTGGCGTCAGGAGAGGGTCCGTCAATCGTCCTCCAACTCCAGACGCAGACGATGGCCAAGATCAGAATCTCACTCTCCAAGAAATAATCAATATCAAGGTTTGTCTTTTCAACCTTAACTGAAGAAAGATCCATCAAAGTAGAAACTCCCCTGCTAATGGTTTTATGTGGTTGGCCAGTTTATTGAAAGTGGAGAAAAGGAGCGATTAATGGAGCTTTTGAGGGAGAAGCTCATCGAGTGCGGCTGGACGGATGAGATGATTGCACTTGGCAGGTAACTTCGACATTCTCTTTGTATTTGTCCAATGGAATAAATTCAGCAATTCATTCAATTCAGCAACTTTTTTGAAATTGCTTGTCTTGATTGACATGGGTTTCTAAGAAATCATGGTTTTTGTGCTTATTCTTTCAGCATAGAAGGTTTTTCTATATGAACATCGTTTTTGTTCTTGGAACATTTTTAACCAACCCTTAATGGCCTAACAAGGTTAACTCTTCATATGCTATCATACAAGGTTGAGCTTTAGAGTTCGTTTGGATAGACTTTCTGAAGGAAATGGAAAAGGAAGGGAAGGGAACAAGATGTTTCTTGTTTGAATAGATATTAATTTGGAATGGAAGTAAAATGGAGCCATCTAAATCTCTCTTGGAGAGGATTTTGTGCTCCTCCAATTTGAGAGAATATGGAGAGAAATAGGAGGATGATGATTTTGAAGTGTCTATCTTGTTTGGTATCTCTTCTTGGCTTATTCACACAAACTCTATGCTTCCCTTTCTTGCAAAATATCATATTCAAATAAGGAGAAGAATAGTGTTCTCCAGCCTTCCTCTCCTTTAAGGACATCTACCCAACAATGGGAGGATAACTATCTCGCTTCTTCTCCTCTCAGTTTGCTTCCATTCCCTTTCCTCTCCTTCCCTTCCCCAAACGATGCCTTAAGGAGCAACTGATAGTGTAGTAGTTACAGCATGCACTATTATTTCCTGACCTTTGTGTAGCTCTAGTGATTTAAGAAATACTTATACCAGTCTCTAGACACTTGAAACGATTGCTTCCCTAAGTGATCAAACTTGTTCTGATCGGTCACAGCAATTAATAAATGTTCTTTTACTCCTACCAGAGGATTTGCGAGGAAGAAAGGGAGGAACAATGTAACCGTGGAAGAGCTTGTTCATGCTATTACTCCAAAAGGCAGAGGTAATATTTCTGTTTATCATAGCTGAAAAATCCCTTAGATGATATTGGTCTCCTGAGAGTTTCAAATTTCTAAACAGTAGCTGATAGTTTCGATACCTAAAGTAGCATTGTTTTTTACCTAACTCACCATTGCCATTATATGCGTAAATGTTTGCTCTATGAGTGCCCATTAAAGCACTTTTCTGGCAACTATAGCAATCTGCCATCAACCATTTCATTCAGAATAGCTGGTCACTTTCTCCACAAAGATTGATTAATTGAATATTTATTTTGCTTGTATATTTAAGTGCTATAATAGTTTAATGAGAACACCAATTAATAACCAGATCGTGTTCTGTATCTCATACTTTTGTGCTTGTTATGCAGCTTCACTTCCAGATTCAGTCAAGGCTGAGTTATTGCAGCGCATCAGATCTTTTATTGCATCAGCTGATATATGATTTGCTCACTGAAAATCCATTTTATACCTTGAAGTATCTTTGGATGGAAAGTAAAGCAAAATTTACATGCGCGTGGTCGTGGTCGTGGCCACGATGCTACAAGAACAGACCTGTGAAGTATCATTTGTCATTGTACTATTTCATTTACAATTGATCTTATATGTAGATGACTAGTAATGTTCTATTATTCCATCATGAAGTACTATAGTCTATAATTGGTGGAACCTACATTTAAGTGGCTCATGAAGCTATAAATTCAGTTCAGTAGGGTAAAAATTAGAGTAATTGAAAATATTTGAACTTAGAAAACAAAATAGGGGGCAAATTGTTGTTCATACGACTCATCATGACTTAAGATTTCGTCAAAGATGGCTCAAATTATCAAACATCTCATTATCTTAAAAAACAGTATATTAACATTCAATGTCTTTACCTTATAACCTTAAATACGATGACATAAATTCTGTCTGAAATTGAAGAACCGTAATTTCAATTGCGCACCTCCATTAAGAGAAAACAACCCTAAATTGAATGTATCTACTAATCTTAAATGCATCTTTTCAGTTTCTGATAGATATATTAAAATAAAAGTAAATACCGAAATATTCTCATTTAAAAAAATATATATATATCAAAGTATACCTGTCCGCGAATGAGATTCGCGGGTGGGTATAAAAAGTATCATATGTGAATAACATGACGGTTATAATTTTTGCTTCAACTGTGAGTGACTATTTTTTCTCTCTCTCCAATCAACTTTGTTTTTTCCCATGATAAGCAAATCTCCTCCACCCACGAATGAGAGTCGCAGATGGAGTTTAAAGACACATCCACCTGCGAATGAGATTCATGGGTACGACTTGTATGCTCACCTGCGAATAAAATTCACGAGTGGCAAACAAGCAAATCCCTACCCGTGAATTTAATTCAGGTATATTTTTCGTATTTTTTTAAATTTAATATATTTCTGTATTTTTTTTTTGTATATCAAAAAAACAAAAAATGAATAATTATTTGAAACATATAACAAATTTCAACAATACAGTAGCCAACTAGCCAAGAGATTTTAGGTTTCATTCTTAAAGCTGACGTGGGAAAGAAAAAGTATTAGTGGATAATTTCATACCAGTATTATATATTGGTGTATTTGTAATAATCATAAAATATTTCTAAAAGGTACAACACACTTAAAATATTTGTTTTAAATTTATAATAATTTTCACGAGAATGTTTTAAAAATAAAAAGATACTACATCTGTATACCTACACCGATCACCGATGTTTATTTATACAAAAGTAAACCACGCCATACCTTTCCGAAAATATTGGGCAGCCAATAAGGTGCATCCAGGAAGACACAAGACAGCTACTATATCTTTATTTTTAATATAATATTTGATTATTGTTTTTTGGCCATAAATAATAATATTTGATTTGATGACTTCTCCCGTTTTCTTTTCTGTAGATTCGCTTTCTAGTTTATTTTTATTTACCAAGTCTTTCTAGTCATTTCCATAATCCATTATCTTTTCTTATCTGTCTTGTTCCTAGATTAGCTTATCTGTCTTGTTCCTTAGATTAGCCTATAGATTTCCCATGAGAAAAATAGTAGATGGTGTATGTATGTATGATTGAGTGCTCTGTCTAATTATGAGTTTTGTAAAAAAAAAAAAAAAAAGGATTGATAATTTTATAAGAAACACAAAAATAAGATACAGACACACACAAAATCATAAATTTTATTTAGAGGGACAATTATTAGGGTAAGTTCAAATAGCTGAACTAAAAAAAATCAGTGAGGAAAAATATATAATTGAAAATTGTTATATTTTTTTGGATCAAATTTACACAAAATTAAAAATTGAAAATAGTCAATTACCCCCACGTTCCTTGATACCTCCGTCCTTGAAGGTGTATATTACCATTTTGCATAATATTTTTTTTGTACATGGTCTTATTTTAATAAAGGATAGTCTAATCATGTATAGTTAGATGAAAATATAAAAAAATTTACAGCATAAAATAATGGTCATTAGTAAATATCATTAATCTAATTACATACTATAATCATTCGATACGCAGACCCCATAGTGGTACACTCCAATAATCTAATTACAACAATACGCAAGCATCAACTAATACGGATAAGTGGTTAATTGGTGGGAATATGCATTAACAAATATATGATCCTAAAGCAGGGATATGTGCAATTCTATGGATGAAGAGCTGTCCACGTTTCTCTTTCAATTTCCATGCATTTATAGTGGAGTACGTTGTTGCCTTTTTTAGGGCATAAAGAAGAATATTGGGTGTATCTTTCGTTCTGAGTAGGAAATTGCAAGTTGTGCAAAAAAATGATAAATCAATTATTTTCCATCTTACAAAATACGTACGGCGTTTTATGTGTGATCTCTAGTTTAGGCATGCAAGATGATTATGTAAAATATTTATAACGCTGAACAATATATAAGATTATCTACTAGGATTGATCATGGGCGGGTCAGACCAGTCTTAGAGGTAGGACCGAAATTTCAGTCTTTACATTTGGAGGGCCGAGACCGACTTTGATTTTTTTTTTTGTCCTAGTCGGTCTTGCTTGACTCGGACCAATCTCGGTCCTAGACATGATTTTTTTATTTAAAAAATCAGCTAGATTTCACTTTCCGTCGCACTTCCTTTATGGAAACGATCAAATGGTTATTGAATGCTTCAAGATCATGAATTACTAGTGTTTCAAGGGTCACATCGTGATTTCTCTAGGAATTTTTTCAATGTCGGGTCGGTTCGACCCTAGTCGATCTTTTGGAATTAAAAAAATGAGGTCGAGACCGACCTTGAAAGAAAAAAAACGATTGATCGGTCTCAGTTCTAGTCGAGCAGGTCTTATCAGAAATTCAATCTAACTAGTATTTTTTTATCATCCCTAACTATTATAAACTGAGCTTGAAATTGATGAAAAATTATGATATGCCCCAAGGCATTGCCTCTTCCCTCCCATAATGAAGTCAACTACGTCTTACAACTCCATTTTGTGAAAGAGAATGTTAGAGGTGTCAATTTTGGATAAAAGCTATGGTTATTTACATGTGTTATGTTTGAGTTAAATATTTTAGATTCGGTGAATTATTTTGACACGAGTGTCCATCACTCACGAAAAATGGGTCGTACATCTTTAACACATGTGTTAACTCAGAGTCGTATAATTAAATGTTTATTATATAAAGATTTATGGATCGCGTAGATCTCATAAGTTTAATGAATCAGTATATTGTGTGAGTCGTATGTATCAATAGGTTGACACACAAAAATTATACCATTCGAAATGAAAATGATACGAGTCGTACGAGTTGACTTCTAGTTTTAAAAATTAACACATTAATCATCATGAATCATGGTTGAATTTAGTTTATTTTGACACGATACACAATCAAGCTATCCACACAAATTAACACATCTAGAGAAGAGGCATGACAATTGACAGCGAGGCACATCCAATACAATTTTTGAAATGGATATCGTTAATAATAATCGCTATGGAATGGTTGGGCAGTCCCCTTCCCTTCATTAGCGGCAACATTAACAGATTAACTTGGGTATCAGTATTTTAAGTTTAGTGGAAGAAATAAATATGGTTTAGTTTATTGATCCACTTGTATGCCTTTCTTGATTATAAGTAACCAATCGATTAAGTGACAGGTGATATGGCCGTGCCACTCTTCATTTTGGTTGGGTATACCATAGCCATCACACCGAAAAAAATGGGAATAGTACGTGCGTCCAGGTCACGTTGTCTGTTTTATTAGGAGCCTCCATTAATATATTGTTTACATTTATATAAAGACGAACTGGTGATTTAAATTTAATATAATAAGAAATGAAGTAATATAAATATAAAGAAAATATTTTTTTTATGATGATAAATATAAAATTTAAAAGGATGAAATTAAATATATATCTATATATATATTTAAAATTAAAATCACCTATTAATAATTCTATATATGCATGTCCTTATCACAATAAATATTTTCTACTGTTTATTAAATATCAATTGGTTCGGCTTTAATTTAGGGTCCATATATATAATATTAAAATATACTTAGTTAGCTTTCTTGAGGTCTTTTTTTTTGGGATCAAATTTGAGGTCATTTTATTCGATTAGTTAATTAATAAACATACATATTAATTAACCATGGTTATAGAACTAACCACGCATCAACTCTATCAATTAACATTCCACGTTACTATTTATAGCCTTGCCACACGTCCACTACAAACCAGATTCTGAGTCAACTTTCCTCTCTTATCACAGTTTCCTCTCTTATTTATCACAGTTTCCTCTCTTATCACAGGAATATGAGATTCATCATTACAATAACGATAACAATGATTCCATTCCTTTTTTCTGCTCTGGCCCACCATTTTTACCCTTTCCTCTTTCCATGGCTTCTCACTCTCTTTCTCATCACGGCGTCCTTCTGCATGAACTACTGGTTGCTCCCTGGAGGCTTCGCATGGCGAAACCACCTAACTCTTCCTTCTCTCAAGGGGCCGTTTGGATGGCCGGTACTCGGATCCATCCCCTTGATGGGTCGCCACGCCCACCGCCATCTCGCCTCCACCGCAGCTTCCATCGGCGCCAAACGCCTCATGGCCCTGAGTTTTGGGACCACCCCTGTAATCATTAGCAGCCACCCGGAGACTGCGAAAGAAATTCTCTCCGGCTCTGCCTTCTCAAACCGTCCGGTCCATGACTGGGCTAGGGTTTTGATGTTTGACCGTGCAATAGGGTTTGCACCGGCCAGTGGAGACCACTGGAGAAGCCTGCGGAGGATCGTGTCTCACCACATGTTCTCTCCACGAAGAATCTCCGCCATGGAGGGGCTGCGGTCACGGATAGCCATTGAGATGGTGGAGCAAGTGAGTGATGAGATGGCAGCCAAGGGTTTTGTCGAGGCAAGAAGGATATTTCAGCAGGGTTCGCTCCGCTCCATGGCGGAGAGCATGTTTGGGAGAACCAACGACGGCTCTGTGGAGGCGATCGGAGAGTTGGTAAAGGAAGGGTATGAGCTGATGGGGACGTTTAACTGGGACGACTATTTTCCAACGATGAGGTTTTTGGACTTCCAAGGTGTGGGGAGGAGGTGTCGGACATTGTCTGGTCAGGTTAAGAATGTTGTTGGTCAGATAGTGGAGGATCGGAGAAGGGATCAGAGTGGAAGCCAGGGTGACGAGGATGTTACAGACTTCCTTGGTGCTTTGCTGTCTTTGCCTGAAAAAGATCGGCTAAGCGATTCAGACATGGTGGCTGTGCTTTGGGTACGTAAGAACAACCCTTGGATGCGGTGCATGTCACTGTAATATACTTCCTACACTAACTTCGCAGTTAATAATTATCTTGCTACGTATTTTCTAAAATTGTTTTATAATTATATTATTTTTTGACGAACCCTAACAACCTTAAGTTCGTGTCTTCTATAGGGATTTTAAATTTAAAGCTTGACTTTCATTCGTTACTTTTTAAGGTTTATGAAAGAAACAAAAAGATTCTCAAACTAGAGCTAAGATGCTTGAAAACCTGAGCTAGTCAAATATATATATTAAAAAAAGAAGCTACATTCTCATATAAGAAGCGAACTCCTCATTGTAAAGATGCTGAAAATAAAGAATAACTCCCTTCTTGACATTGAACAGGAGATGATGTTCCGCGGGACAGACACAGTCGCCATTCTCCTCGAGTGGATCATGGCTCGGATGGTGTTGCACCCGGATGTCCAGACCAAAGCCCAACAAGAGCTCGATGCAGTTATCGGCTGTAATCGCTCCCTTCACGACTCAGACATCCCACACCTCCCTTACGTCCGATCCATAGTGAAGGAGGTTCTCCGCCTCCACCCCCCAGGTCCACTACTCTCATGGGCTCGACTCGCCACTCGTGACGTCCAAATCGACAAGGTCCTTATCCCTGCTGGCACGACAGCAATGGTCAACATGTGGGCCATATCTCACGACGAGTCCATTTGGCGAGACCCGTGGTCCTTCAGGCCTGAACGGTTCCTCGAAGAAGATGTCTCAGTCATGGGTTGTGATTTGAGGTTGGCCCCGTTCGGCTCGGGTCGTAGGGTTTGCCCTGGCAGAGCGTTAGGGCTTTCTACAGTCCACCTTTGGGTTGCTCGACTTTTATATGAGTACGAGTGGCGTCCCACAACACGTCCAGTGAAGCTATCCGAGTGCTTGAAACTCTCTCTAGAGATGGAAAAACCGCTTCATTGTAAAGCTATCCCACGAAATCAAAATACCGAAGCTTTACAATGCTGCAAATCGTAAAATCTAACATGAGACTTAGTGAAAAAGTAAAACGATGGCAAGTTTTTTTACTTTCTCACTAAATTTCATTATAAGATTTAAGTTTTATACATATAAAATCGATAAGTGTACATTTCTATTTTGCTAATTGCTAAGAAGTGGTTGTAGTGTGTGCAAGTTGCGTAAGAATAACATGAATATTATTGGGTACTTACGATTAAATCTTCAGTTATCAGCTTGTCATGGCATGTGGAATAGTTTATAAACACACATACATATGATCATCATAAGTTGACCGAACATACACACAGGTTAAGAAAACATCAGTAGAAAGATATGATTTTATTTTTTAAAACATTTATGAAAAAAAACGATTAACAAAATAAGCAACTCATTTATACTATTAAATTTCTGAGTAAATACTTGAGATGGATTCGCAGGTTCAAACAAAACGATTTATATAAAATTGTAAAACACTAAAAATGATTTAACATAAATTTGCAAAATAACGAAAAAAGGGGAATTCTAAAAATATGTTTTCCTAGAAAATGATTTTTGAAAGTGCTGGGAAATTTTAAAAACTATAAACGATTTTTTTAAGAAAGCCTTTTTAAATGATCTGGGGAAGAAAAAGGAAAATTTAAAAACCAAGAAATGATATATATATATATATATATAAGCATTTTAATTAAACCCTAGGATAAACCATATCTAAATAATCCTTTTTTTTTTATCATCAACAACCCTCTCAAATTGAGACCTAAATTCTTAGTCTTAAAAACTGATACAATTTGTGGATAAATAAATGTTGAATGATGTTAGTTAAATTACAAGATAAAAATGAAGATATGCCAAGAGATTATATATATATATATATAATAAAAAAAGCTAAAAGTGAGGAGTTTAGTATCATATATATTACTGAAAAAACAAAATATGGAAACAATCGCATAACTGTATATATATTTTGTTTTCGTTCAACACTGTATATAGTTCAACTCAACTTTTACAGTATTTCTAAAATATTTTATATTTTAATTTTTCCGGTAATTACGGTGGTACTTGGTATAAGAAACAATAAATAATATTAAATATGCAAAATGGTTAAACATTCTCTTTCATACTTTTGGACTCCAATATTTCAATATTTGGCGAATCTGTACAAGTACATTAAACAAGTACGTCCGTACAGTCTCGTCATAGCGAAACTAGGCCCAGCACGTCGGCCTTGCTCTTAATCTTATACAGCCCAAGTGGCACCGCTTAAATTGAGATGAGGATAGATCTTCCCGCTTAACTGCGGTTAGGTACAAACCATGGTCAGGTCCAAGTCTTCTGTTGTATAAATTGTGCAAGCTTTGTCAGTTCTTCTTTACTACTATTCCCGCCACTTCACGTTTCATTCATTTTCCTTCAAAATCAAACCTCTCCCGATTCTCTGACCTTCCCCTCCAACTGTCTCTCTTTCCCGATTTCGAAAATGGTGAGTAGCGAGATGAGATTCGATGATGGTACACTCACTTGCGCTTTTACATACAACGGGATGGTTGCATGATCTGCAGTTACTCAATGATAGATTAATGCTCTCACTGTAGGTTTTAGCGCAGAAGCTGAAGGAAACAGAGATTACGGAACAGGATTCACTTCTTCTGGTAACTAGAACTGTCCGTCGACATGATCTTCAATATTTAGCTTAATGTATCCCGTGAAGCTGCAACAGCAATCGGCTCTTTGTTCAACTTGTTTATGCTCTGATCTTTTGATGATCGCACTTGCTATCAGATTCTTTAGTCTGAGTGTTTCGTATTAATGAACTTCTTCTCTGTTAGTTCACACTGATCACGTCGTTTATCTAATTATCTCGAAGCTAGCTAAAAGTAGAAAAATCATCGAGAGTTTGACTGAAGTAGAAACTACAAAAATAAATGAGTTGGTCTTCTCTGTTGTTAATCGCAGTCTGTGCTTCTAAAATTTCGTGCATGGCTTGATGCAGAAGTTGGATCGTTTTATCGTCGATTATTACTCAGTCCTCCATTACAGCATTATACAGTGAATCAGTACTTCACGAGATTCTTTTTTCACGCTTGATCTTGGAATAACTAGATAACGGCTAAACTGGATGGCATGTAGTGGAACTGTTGCATGATGTGTAATTCGAATCTCTCGTGTCACATTGCCATGTTTATTCTTTGCTGACTATAATCTGAAATTATCTACTGGATTGGTTCTAATTTTCTAAATAGACAAGGAATATACTCCGCATTGCAATCTTCAACATCAGTTACATCAGAGGCCTTTTTCCTGAGAAATATTTCACCGACAAGTCTGTCCCAGCACTAGGTGAGATTGTCTTCACCTGAATTTGTCTTGATCAAATACCAACCATTAGTTTTATCAAAAATTTCAAATGCATTTTTCAGAGATGAAGATAAAGAAGTTAATGCCAATGGATGCTGAGTCTCGTAGGTTGATTGATTGGATGGAGAAAGGCATGATGATTTTCTCTTATAGCTGAATATAGTCTATTCTTAAACTGTTAAATCTGTTGAGTTATTTATAATGATGTAAGATTTTAATCATAACAGGTGTATATGATGCACTGCAAAAGAAGTATCTGAAGACGCTTCTGTTTTGCATCTGTGAATCGCTGGAAGGACCAACGATTGAGGAATATGCATGTGAGGCGTATTCTACCAGCTGATAGATTTCTTAACAATTGTTGCCTTTGTTCCGTTATTTTACTTGTGAGCAGTTCTAAATTATTCTTACAGTTAATTCTGCCATTTTGTGGCAGTTTCATTTAGCTATTCTGATTCCGATAGCCAAGAGGTTAAGATGAATATCAATCGAAGTGGAACCAAGAAGGGAGGTGCGTTCAAGACTGACTCCGACATAACTCCCAATGAAATGAGGTTAATTAGTCAAAGACCCACTACATACGCTTTTCAGATATGCGAGAGTCCTACTGAATTACAGTTACGGCTAATGAATTGCAGGAGCTCAGCGTGTAAGTTGGTGAGGACGCTTGTTCAGCTAATGAGAACACTAGATAAAATGCCTGATGAGGTAAATTGACAAGGACCAGAGGGTTTAATAATTCTCTTTCTAAAACATCATCCATCGGTAGCTTCTGCTCATTCTTCTTTTGTCCATTATACTGTTTTCCGTGGAATAATTATGGACTACGGTTTTCTGTCTCAGCGTACAGTCGTGATGAAGCTCCTTTACTATGATGATGTGACGGTATGTTCTCTGCTTTCTCATTCTGGTGGTTAGTGTGCAAGTTGACATTTGTTTGGTGTTAACAAACTCAAAGTGAAGATTTGTTTGATACATATAGAGTGTGCTATAAGTCTGAAAATTTCTTGTTTCTAAGTCTCCAAGCTGTTGAGTAGGGTCCTGATAGTTGATTGTCTTTGTGGAGGTTTATGTAATAGTATGCGAATGCGATTATGCTCACTAACATAACAAGATCACTAACATAACAAGAATGATTTTTTTTCAGCCTGCTGAATATGAGCCTCCATTCTTCAGAGGCTGCATTGGAGAAGAAACTCATAACGTATGGGCTAGAAATCCTCTAAAAATGGAAGTTGGTAATGTGAACAGCAAGCATTTTGTACTAGCTCTAAAGGTAAGCCTTTAAGACCGTCCTCAAATGCCAATTCAATCATGATTGACGTTCTGTTTGATATTCAACCATAACCATATAAACAGGTAAAGAGTGTGCTTGATCCCTGTGAGGATGAGAATAACGATAGTCAAGATGATGCAGTGAGTTTGGGATCCGATGCTATAAGAAGAGATGAATACTCTGATTATGACAGTGAGGTAAAATGACAGATGTATATATTGTTGTTTCACTTCAGAGTGAGTAAGCTATGTGAGTCTGTGTTCATAGGCTTATCTGTATACTGTATTGCAGGTGAACCAATCAGATGATGATGAGGAATATATAGTTGCACCTATTGGTAATGCGCCTGAGCTGATTCATATTGGTCCTATACCTGTTTTCTTTTGTTTCCTTCGCTGACTTCGAAATACTTATCTGGCAGAGAAACAGCAGCAGGGGCAGTATGATAATTACATGGTAAATGAAGGTAAATATGTTCTCAGAGTTCTATAAAATATGTAGAATGAGATCCTTTGAAGAAAATGGCAGAATCGTTCTGCCTTAAAATATCCACCGTTTGGCTAATTTAGTTATTGTTTGGAGAGGAGTGCAGATGATACTCAGGATACTTTGGAGGATGAACATCAATTGGCACGGGTTAAGGACTGGATAATCTCTTACCACCTTAGTTCTGTCAGACTGTCTGATGTTCTTTCTAATTTCAGTGACATTTCAGCGGTAAGCTCTTCTTGAAGTGAAAGAGAACACCGTTTCTTTTCTGGCCATCAGTAGATCACACCAAGCTGAATCTGGTAAATATTCAGCTTGGGTAATACCTAACATTGAACCTTTGTTTATTACGAATGCAGGTCTTGACTGAAGGTGAGGATAGTTTCTGTTGCATCTGTCCAAACACAATGCTGAAACAGGATTTTTTATGTTCATTTAATGTTTTTTTTCTTCTTTTTATATGAACATCCAATCTTTGTTTTGATGGTCTTCAGAGATCATGAAAAAACTCGTTGAGGAAGGTGTCATATCAAAGACTGGAAAGGATATCTACAACATCAACAATCGAAAGGTTTCGTCTCCAATATCTATTGAGAAATAGAAATTGAAAGATTTTCTCTTCAAAAATATTTTCCTTGAATATCTATATTCGGTATTAACAAGTACATTTCAATTGTTTATCAGACATCTGAATATAATCCTGACGTAAAAGAGGAAATGGATTGTCAAGAAATTCCACTAGGCAGTAAAGCTCCCTCAGTGGATGACAATATGTACATGAAGGTATGCAAAATAAGAACCTAACCTATGTTCCAATTGTAGAAAGTATGACATAGTTCTCTTTTTTTTTGGATGTTTCCAGTGTGTGAGGATTTTTGGTTTTGAAACTGTAGGCTCTAGGTCACGCTCTTCCAATGAATTATGTCAGTGCGAGTAAACTTCAGAGCAAGCTTAATGGAGAAGCCAACCCCAGCACTGTTCGGAAGCTCATTCAAAGGATGGTTTATGATGGTTTACTTGAATCCAAAGGCAGTCGCCGGCTTGGTCTGCTTCTTCCTCAACAAATTATAAATCCTGAAACTCATACATGATTCTGCTTATATAGTCACCAGTTGATGCTTGTCTACACAGGCAAGCGAGTTCTTCATTCTGACCTAACTGAGAAGAAGCTAGCTGAAGCCAAGCGAGTCTTGGAGCCTAAACGAATGGTAAAACTAGACTCTCACTTCTCTTCTTAAGCTCTAATGCATTTGCAGTAGTTTATCATAATGTGTTTATTGTGTTTTGAACAGGACATAGATGTGAAACATCCCCAGGAAAGGTCGATTATTCCACAATTAAATCAAAAAAGCGGTACCTATACAATCTATCTTAGATGGCGAATTAGGCATTGATTAAACCATATAATCTCTCAATTAACTGATAATTGTAGTATCACTGAACTTCTGCCATACAAAATTATTTTAAACGTGTGTAAAGGGGGTCTTTTGATTATCCAGGGAGCATCCAACCAGACATGTCAACTTGTGGTGGACTGCACTCCATTGGATCGGATCTCACACGCACAGGTGCCAAGACGAATGATGCTACTCAGAGCAACCAAAGCTTTTCCAAGACGAGGGAGAATGATGGCACTCCTATAAGCAGGGCCAAGGTGAAGCGCATCCTCATAACTTAATTTGATGATTTGGTGAATAGAAACTGACAACTGATACAATATAAAAATTATAGACTATGCAGACAGTGGCATCGAGGGAGAGCTTCATTCCTGTGAATGCTAATGGAGGCACCACTGTGGATGGAGAAGAGGTGGATGCTGTGATCTATAGCAGATCCACCCAAGAGAAGAGGCTGAGGAAGACAAGTATGGTATGTTTTTACGAGTGATCAGTTGATACAGTAACCATTCCAGAACCTGGTTGAAGAAGTTGGCAGTCAATTTAATTGGTCTTGATTCCTGCAGGTTAAGGAGCCGATCCTTCAGTATTCAAAACGCTAGAGGTCTGCTCTTTGAACTTTGAAGGGGTTTGTTATTCCAGCAGCATGGACATGAACCAGACCACCTACTAGATTATCATCATCGAAATGGAGCCTTAAAAAAAGCCAGTAAAAGTAGCCGTAATTTGAACAATGTATCTGCTTATTGTTATATAAAGATTTCTCCTTGTATAAGAATTCAACTATTACTCAGGCCAAGTACGTCCATTAAGTTGACTAATATTTTAAGCTTACATCAAGAACTGAAGTCCAAAAGTAAGGGAAATCTTATCTGACAACAGAATTGAGATTTTTTTTTTTTTTTGCTTATTACATAGCTTCTTCGCCTTTGCAGTACGAAGAATTCAAGTTTTCCTCTGAATATAAACAATAACACCCATCACATACTTTGTCAAACACAAATCTGGTCCATCGTCCTTGGAGAGTACACCTGCACGAGGAGGCAAAGTATTCACTATTCACGAATCTTCAACATGCACATATGAAGAATCGTAGGTATTAATTAATATGCACAACCTTATGACCAAATTCATCACAACGAAATAATGACTGTTTTGTATTCCAAGCTTAGGTAAGGATAACACATTATTATTATTATTTCAGAAATTGCAAAACAATTGCTGGAACTATATGACAGTAAATCTGGCTGCACTATGCCACCCATGTGATTACATGTGAAGTTGTTGATATGTGCTCCTGTCAACAAAATTTACGCCAACGTCTTCAAGCAATTTCCTTAATTTGGATACGCATTGTCTCAGTTTAAACTAATTTTCAAAACTAAGATGAATCTAACAGACAACAACAATTTATACGAAATCGAACCTCAAATCTTTTTGTTGGGTCCGTCCTGTAGTAGATCATCATAAGGGTCCCTGCGGCCAACAACCTGGCTAATCTGAGGGTCCCAAGCGAGCTGAGAGTTGTGGCGCTCAAATGTCCAGAACCCATAAGGGCGGAGAGGCAAGTTCCACATTTCTTTGGTCTTGGCGCACCTATCCTTCACCGTGTATAGATGCTCCCTAAACTTCCGATCCCTCTCCTTCGGGTCCTCCATCAACCTCAGTACCAAATCTTTGGCGAATTCCATCACGAAACTCATTTCTATTCCCTGCTCCAAGAATCACCAATCAAAGCAGTACTCGATAACCTACCTCATTCCACACATTGATACTGATGCAGATCGTAATAGCCAACAAACCTTAACAGAAATAAAATTGTAAACAGTAAGGACGGACGCAGTTACCTGTTGAAAAGATCGGACCTTTCCCAAGAACGTCAGCAATCGAATTCGATTTATGAGATTCGATACAATGACACAGAGAGACTGAGAGGAAGGGAAGACTGATTTACAATGTTGGGCTTTGAGTGGTGATCATGAGCTCAAACCATGGGCCTAGTCGGGTTGTTTTCAGGACCGGATAAAACGAACCCGAACTGTTTCCGCTCCGCGCTAGCCGCTAACAACTTGACCTTTTCTGTCAGTTTCCTGGTCCCTGGACGTTGCATCATTTCTGGACATTTGTTAAAATTAACTAATACAATTTTTTTTTTTAGAAGATAAATATAAAATTTAAAAGGAATAAATCAAAAATATATTCATTTTTTTTATTGTTAAAATCAAATAATACGAAAAATTTAGTGGGGCATCTACAATAACCTCTCCTATTTTTTCGGAGTTCCTCTTTTGATCTTCTTCTTCTCAAGGAAGAGGTTAGAGGAAGGAAAACAGAAGCAGCAAAGTTACTACACTCGTCTTGATTATAATGCAGGTATAAATCCTTGATCATTACGGTTCATCAAGACAAATGGATACTTGAACAATGTATATTTCTAAACTCGTTAAAGTCTAAAGGGTGTTGAAGTCCACTGTGACTGAAATATTACACCGGTTGGTATTCACAAAAATATGCATCATATATACAACAATGCTACCTCCTCCTATTACCAATTGATTTTAGGATGGAACCCAAGTTGTATTTGTAGTTGCTATTTGGGTGTGACTCGGTCCCGATAATAAATTTTAACATGTTATCAGAGCTCAATTCCGTCTACGGTGTTGAGTTGTTTCCCGTTATTGTTGTCCGATGTGGGTTTGTTGTGTCTCGTATACTCCACGTATCAGAGTTCGGATCGGGTCTGGACGTGAGAGAGAATTTGTTGAGTCCCAACTCGTCTGAATTAAACATGTCGGTGTCATGCCTTTAAAAAATACGAGTCGTCACAGTGCGGGGAGTGTTGAAGTCCACTCTGACTAAAATACCACACCGGTTGGTATTCATAAAAATAAGTATCATATATAGAACAAGGCTACCTCCTCCTATCACCAATTAGTTTTAGGACTATGTCCCGATAATAAAATTTAAGAAAGGGGTCATGGAAATTTCTTTTTCCTCACATTTCTGAAATAGGCCATAACTGGAGTTGGAACTGTACTCTATATATAATTCGTAGAAATGGTTCATCATTCAACTTCTTGAGGATGTATGGTTTAAAGTAGCAGAAATTTTGATGGTATTGCAGGGAAGAGGCACTTATCTAGCTTTAGTTTCTTGTCTGCTGATGAAGTTGAGAAGCATAGTGTTAGGTATTGTAGTCTGATTGATATGTAATGGTCGGTTATGTATTAACCACACGGTTTACTTGAACCGTCATCAAATAGGCTATACTGTATTGTACTGTATTTCTCATGTATACGTATTTTGTAACAGTAACCGTCATCAATAATATCATGATAAACCGTGTGGAGGTTGCTCACTTGAGTGCTACCACAAGAAATCTGTTTTGGCTTCCCTTCCTTTCCTCTCTAAAAATTCAAAGTGTTCTTCCTCAATCCTAGGTGTTTTCTTCATTATTGAGTGTTGTTTGATCCTAACACATAGTTTGGTACAGATTACTTGGTGGAGTTGTTTGAGAATGTTAAGATTTGAGGTATAGTCCATTGATTTTTTCCAGTTTGATTTACATTTTTAAAATAACAACACCAGTTACATAAAGTAATTCTGTAACTTCATAAATTTTCTGTCACACTACAGTTTGTTTCTTCCAGAAGTATATCAAATCTCACTGCCCCCATTTGAATTTTTATTATAGAACACCACTTGAAGATCAATCACGCGACAGAGAAGCTATGAACTCCTCCATGTTATTATCAGAACTACCTCCTTCTCCCATTGCCTCTTTAGCCAATTCCTTAAACCTTAGAGCTTTCTTCTTCATTTCCTTCCCCTTCTCCCTTTCCATCACCTCCTCCAAACATGCCTCTATCTCTTCCCTCCTTCCAACTCCCTTCCCATCAACCCTAACCCTTACCCCAACTTCCCACACATCCACAACAAACTTCGCAGTAGTGGGCTGATCAGTCCACTGCGGCATCGCCACCATTGGCACTCCCAAACTCAGAGACTCTAGCGTCGAGTTCCAACCACAATGACTCATAAAACACCCAACCGCCTTGTGATTCAACACTTCGAGCTGTGAACACCAATTCACAACCAAACCCTTTTCGCACTCTAAAAAACCGACAGGTAGTTTGGTCTGGTCGGAATCCCTCATGACCCAGAGGAAGTGCTTGTCACTATTCTTCAGTGCCCATGCTATTTCCTCCATCTGTTCCTCTCCTGCTGAGGCCAAGCTTCCGAATGATACGTATATGACTGAGCCAACTTCGTTTGAGTCGAGCCACTTTATGTAAGCTTCTGTGCTTGGCTTGAAGAGGCTGAGGCCATAGTCATAATCACCTTCAATCCTCTTATCTAAGTACATTGACGGAATGGTCGGTCCGATGGTTAGAATCGAGCACCCAATTTGAAACCTCATCCACTTCACTGCCTGAAACAATAGTGGGAAAAAGGAAAGGGTTTATACATTTTTATAGTATGTAATCAGTATGATTAACCATATTGTTTTGTAATGCTCTCACCGCTTCCTCAAGCTCCATGAAAGAACTATACAAGTGATACTTAGCCTTTTGAACACTCGAGAAGTGATCGAGCACCAATTTCATCAATTCAGGGTACAAGTGGCTGTCACTCGTCACCATTGTAGGAAGGTCACTCTCTTCTAGAACCGGGAACGAAGGTATTGAATCGACTGAACCACGCCATGGAATCTGTCGACCGGATTGACGGACTGCACAATACGCTGCGTTGACAGCACAACTGTTGGTAATAAAAATAGCACCGTGCAAGCCGTGCTCGATGGCTATGTCCAAAGCCCAAGGAAACCCTACATCATAGACCAACACTTTTGGAGGGACATCAGATTGAAGATGTTTGATAATGAGTTGAGATAGACCCTTTGTTATGGCAGGACGGGTATTATGGTTTTTCAGGCCAGTGGCCTCAAGACTTTCACCTTCATCGCTTCCATTAGAGATGTACTCAACCCTAATGGTGCAGCTTGAAGGTACGTCAATGGTGAATCTCTCCGTGGAAGAAGAGGGTATAATGAGAGTGACAATCTGATTCTTTGAAGCTAAGCGTTTTGAAAATTGAAGGATAGGGTTTATGTGGCTTTGGATCATGCATGGGATCACTAGTATGTGTGCTCGACTTCTATCCATATTGTATGATGATGTGAAGATTTATGGAGTATTAATTTTTGTAAATGGTGTATATACATATATATAACATTCAGTGAATCAGTGAAACATATGATTTTGGTGGAATGAGTTACTACAGTGCAGTGGTTGAATGGTTGTTATGTGGATAGACAGTTTGTTCTTCTTCGTTTTTGTCTTGATACATAAGTATCTCTTCCCTTAGCCAAATGCATCAGACAGAACCAGAACTGCTAGGTAAGACTCGGGCAATGTTTGAAAGATTGTTGCTGCTTGTTACAAGGATAAGAATCCAAATCCTTCTGTAAGTAAGATGCCATGTAATTAAAGGAAGATTCTAGAATATGAATACACTTTTGAAGAGGGATGATCGGTTCGGTCCGATCGTGAAGACAGGACCGAGACCGAAAGTTCGGTCTTGATATTTTGGGGACCGAGACCGAAACTGACTTTGGCCAAAAAAGTTCGTTTGAGTCGGTCTTGCTTGACTCGGTCCGGTTTCGGTCTTGAATCGAACTTTTTAGTAAAAAAAAACAACTGGATTAGCCAAAAAAAAAATATCGAAGTTTTGGTCTTGAACTCGCCCGCTTCTCGTCCTCCGTCGCACTTCCCTTATGGAACACATCCAAGAGTTGTTGAATGTTTTAAGGTCATGAATTACTAGTGTTTTAATGGTTATGCCATGAATTTCTAGGATTTAAGGTCGGGTCGGTTCGGTCCTAGTCAACCTTTTGAAAGAAAAAAACGAAACTGTGACCGACCTTTAAGAAAAAAACTCGCTCGCTCGATCTCAATTCTATTCGGACCAGTCTTGTCGGAAATTCAGTTCAACCAGTCTTTTTTTATCACCCCTACTTTGGAAAGATTACTTGCATGCACTTATCTTAGATAATTATTACGAAACTTTCCAAATATATAAGATCAATTGAGTTTCCCAAATCACCATCAACAATATACTCATCATACAAGAGTCAAACAAAGTTTCCCAATTATCAAAAAACACATTAATACACTAAGACCACTCTGACACTATTGATTTTCACTCATCTCATCCGAACGTTTTAAACGTGAATGACTTATATCACTAATCTAACTCAATTTGAGTGAAGCGTTATCCTCGCTTAAAATCAGAAAATTATGTGGAAATTAAGTATTACATCTTCTGTTTATAATAAGTTTAATACTTCATTATTTCCGTTGGAGAAAAAGTTGTTTCAATCTACTATTTGTAAAATGTTTCACGTCTTCTTCGCGGTTCAATTTAAAAAATTTGGCCCATTAAATAACTCAAACTTGCAAGTATTATACGCTTTAGATCTCTCTCGAGATTGAGTTAATCAATTATTTTCTCTTTTTAACACTATTTTCCATCTTAAAAATTCAATCTCATTGACTAAATGACTCTAATACCATTTGTAATAATTAATTTTGATATTCCTAAACCAAATTGACTGAACCTATTATTCTCATCTAGGCCTATAAAATGATAATTTTTATAGATTTTAATTAAGTAATCCTTCAATTTTCATAAGGAGACAAAATTATATTTTATTTTTTGGCATAAAACAATGAAAGAGTGTCACTCATACCAACTTTTCTTCTTTTCATCATTTGACTGATTGATGTAATGTCTGGCAGTCGAAAAAGTCAAGAACATACTACCAACAAGAAGACGGCTCATGAGACATGACATATATTTTAGTTTAAAGTTTGGAAAAGCCAAATGACTGTATTAATATATCATAAATGATTATCAAATCACATAGGACTATTCTAATATAATGCAGCCATTTAGATTTAGAACTTCATTTTTTAACTAGCTAGAGATTTTAAGTTTGAATTTTTAAAATAAAATGATATTCTTGATCAGCATATTTACTCTTTAGGGTGAATCCTAGTGACAATTAATATATATATGCATATTAATAACTGATACAACATTATTGAAGGGGGAATATAGTTCGAATTTTACTAAAAATAATACCTTAAGAAAATTTTAATTTTTCATTTTCGATCCTATTTGTTGACTATTGATAGTGACAACCCAATAAGAAAAATGCCCCAGAGGCCCAATAATTGTGGAGGGGTGAAACTCAGGCCATTCGAACCGGACTGACTCATACTAAGGTTGATCTGACCCTCGATAGAGTGACCCAGTATCGAGTCCAAGCTAAAGTGAACGTCAAAGGCTCCATCGCTGGTCGTCATTAAACACCAAGTCGCGGACTCCTACTGCTCGTCATAGGAGTGCTCGCCCCAACGAGAGCCCTACCTCTCTTCTCTGGTCCCCCCAACCGTTCCTAAAGATATGGCCACGATATCCCGCATATCTCGGACACATATTCTCTAAAGATTACATATGGTAACTGCAATATTACGCCATAACCGTAATATCTGCTATCCTAATCTTCACCAACACAATATTCACTAAGATATGTTTTTGCCTTTTACGGCTTGGTCTCCTTACTCTATAAATACATTTGCTTTACATACATTCAGTTTACGTTTTTGAGTTTTACACACACATATACTCATTTAAGAATCGGAGAGGGACCCAGAGACACGCCCTCTGTTGCGATCCCCTTCCTGCAAGTTCACCGGAGCTAAGGCGAGAGCAATCTTTATCAATCCAGTGACATTCAATTCACTGTCAAGTTAGCATTTAGAAAATTAAGATCCAATAGTATTATCTATCAAATATCAATAAAGTAATGGAATACATGATAGTACGTACGTTCACGTCAAATACTTGTACTTGCAATCCAACGCGGTCAGTATTACCCGACAAGCAGGGGCAACCTGCAAAGGACCAATAATGGAAAGTTGTACCTAAGTACATGTATAAACTTTCTATACAGTTGTAGTGCAATAATAGTAGAGTATGGGTAGGGTGTACGGTAGGTATGAAGCTTACGAATCCTTCCAAGCAACCAACGATGAAGGTGCCTCAGCAGGCAGCAATGCTCCCACACGCCCATTGCATCCAAGAAATTCATCGATCGATATATGAAAATGATTTAAAATATTGATGAATTTGACTTTATTGAGAAATAGCTACAAAAAGTATTAAATACTATATATCCTAATAGATAGGATTTTTCATATAGTCTTGAAACTTCAAAGTGTTATTTATTTTCAAAATTATATTTACTACAATATACATTATATTTGTTGAGATATATTTAAAATATAATTAATGTCTTCATTTATAAATTTGGATTTACGAGATAGTTGAGTCTCAGAATGCTTAAATTTGAATATGAATGACATTTTTAAAGTAAAAAAATGAAGGGTTTTCGGGATATATTTTAAAATATATCAAAAACTTTGAATCGCATAATCAAACTTATTAGATATTCGATGAAGGTGTGTATCGTGTTCAACTCTCGGGAACACCGTTGAAATAGTACGGTGTAAACTGATAAAATATATTATTTTAATGGATGATTGAGTATGGTGAGTGTCTTGTTCGAATCTGAAATAACTTATTATAATAGTTCGGTTTAAACTGATATTCGCAAATACCGTTTAAGAAAGTGTCAAAACATGTTAACAATTATATTGAATACATTTATTAAAAACTGAACTTGTGCGAAAGCTCACTAATCCAATTAAGCATTCCTTAATGGAACCAAGAGAAATATATATAGGTTGTAATGCTTCTATTGAAATAAGGGTGGGAAAATGATGACAAAAATGTATACAAACCCTAGGAGGGGGATGAGAGCTTGATCTTGGAATTGCAAATTGCATTGCTCTGACTTGATTGTGCTGGTCTTGGACGACCTTATATTTACCGTATGTTGAAATTCTAACCGCATTTTATCACTCTTCAATTCTTGTAATATATTATTATATGCATTATTATGCACGTTGATATGATATTTTAAAAAGTTAAATCACCTCAATCATCACGTGTGAATAAATCTATTTTTGACCTTATCTTTACTATGTGAATAAATCTAATTATATATATATATATTTTTAGTTAAATGAACATTTACGTTTTAAAAATGTGTTTTTTGGTTAAACATGTCGTACTTAGTTACGTATATGTTTGACAAATATTACTAAATAATTATTAATATAATGATTTTACTTTTGCTTTATCGTGTTCATTTATCGTGTTCACTTGTGTGTTCCTAAACAAAAAATCTTAATATTTATATTTCTGAATCTCAAAATCATGATATTTTTAGTTCCAAACATTTTTCAAAACCCATAATTTTAATATTTTTAGATTTCGGTTTTGGAATACAAAATATTAAGATTTTTTATTTAATTTAAGAATTAAATATATAATTGTTTTTTATTAAATTTTTAATTATTTTTGTTACCGTTGTTTTTAGCTTAATTTTTAATAAATTTGTGATTAGTGCTTGTACCATATATGGCTACTGGACCATTGGTCCGCCCTGTCCTGTCCATACCTAAAGATGATACTGATACCGACTACCGAGCCACCCATCTCTTACCCACTACTAGCACTAAGAGAGATGGATGGATCGTGTTTTTCCTCGCCCACGGCCTTTCTTCCTTATATCTATAAATTCGTGATTTTTATTTGTTTTTTATGTATCGAATAATTTTCTCTTCAGATATTATTATTAGTTTAGAATATAGGAAGGAAATTAAGATCACATCTAATTCAGAATTAAAAAGACTAAGATCACATCTAATTCAGAATTAAAAAGACAACATAATCTCTTTCACCGCTTTTGTCTGTATCATCATCTAAAAATTTGGAACAGAATACTATTATTATTAGAATTATAAAAAATGGATGTAGGGTAAAAAAACAAATACTACAGTGTGATTTTATTTGCATACATATGATATGATAATAAATAAATAAATAGGTCATAACATAGCGTACTGAACGGATCTACGCTTGATATAGGATATATATATATATAATTTTTTTTTATCAAATTAGTAGTTTTACTTTAAGAAATAAAAGTTTTGACTTTTGGTTACGTATGTTCGTACATCAAATCATTCGCTATTAAACATACACTATCAACTCAATCATTTAGACACTCTCAATCTAGCTTGTTTTGCTATTCAATTCGCGCATTCGTTGTTCGTTCTTGGAATAGCTCGCAATTGCACGTGCTCAACTTGTGTTGCTAGTGCTCGAATATTCGGTATTATGGTAGAAAATCTCCAATACTTTGGGTCCTCCATGGTTTGTTGGTGAACCGTTTGGGAGTCCGTTTCCATGATAATATTTTGTCATCCCACTTCTATTGCTAGTCGTACTTCTTCATGTATTGCTAGAGCTTCCATCGTGTCAATATATAATTAAAGGGGAAAAAAATCAAAATTGTAACATAAAGAAATTAATTTCAGTTTACTGAACATGAAATTGATACAAAAATCAAGTGAAATTTTCAAAAACTACCATTGGTTCTGTACATTCCAAGAAAAGACACATCCCAAAAAAAAATCCTTTCCCTCCCAAAAATGTACTCATCGGAACGTCGGTGGCTGTTTTTACACCGCCGTCAACTATCCACCAGCATGACATCATCGTTCTCTTCCACAACTCCGTCATCTTCAACGCCATCTCCTCCTTCCTCGTCGATCAAATGCTCCAAAGGAGCGCACGCCGCCTTATGCCGGAACTTCCAGTCGAGTGCTTGGCACGCGCGTGAGCAGTAGTTCACGGTCCCGCAAACAGAGCACCGCCGAAATTCGTGCTTCCTGGTCTCCGACCGGCCGCATACAGCGTGCGAGCACATACGGAGACCCGAACCCGAAACGCCACGACGATTGGCGAACCACTCTGATAAGAACCGGTTCGCCGGGTGGGCTTCTGGTGCCGGAACGTTGCACCCAAAGTCACTTAATAACGGACACCCAGCTCTGGCTGCGGTGTCCAGATTGTTATTGTTGCCGCCGTTGTGCGGATTCCTCGAGAGCAGGGAGGCTGTAGCGGGAGACGATAGCATGGAGGCGGCTGTCGGGGAGAGAACCGCAACGAGCTCTCTAGCGTTGGCCTGAACGAGGTAACGGCGGCCCTCAGCGACGTTCTGGCGAACGCCGTAGCCGTCCTGTAGGCAGTGACCAAGCTCACGCAGTGCGTCTATGTGACCGAGGAAGGCTGCGCGGGCGCAGAGGGCCACGCCTGCTCGGAGATCCTTGTCGTTCTTGCAGCTCCCACTGCCGTTGAACTGAATCACGGCGAGGGAGTATAGCGCCGGAGCGTGAGATTTTATCGCGGCCTTAGCCATAAGAGAAGCTCCGCTGCCGCGATTTTCCAGGCAGTAGAAACGTATCTGTTGAATCAATCCGAATCGTTTAATCACTCAAACTAACAAATGAAATTAATGAATAATCTTTCTATCGACAAAAAAAATACCATGCCGAGTGTATAACAAGCGTTAGCATTGCCGGCGTCGGCGCATGACTTCAGGAACCGGTGGGCGGATTCCGACCAGTTATCCGCCTTAACAGCTAAGGCATTCGGCGAAGCTCTCAACAATACTGCCGAATGAAGTCCCAATCCATTAAATCTCTTGCATCTATTTCATATCAAAACAATCAAATCAGAATCTCTGAATTCATAACTAATTAGTGGAAAGTGATTGAGCGCCAACGTACGTAAGGAGGACGCTGATGAAATCGGCGGGAGAAGAAGCGGAGGAACTAAGCTTCACCAGGATGGACAGCACAAGGTCGTCCGGCAAAGCATCAAACAAATCGCAGGACCTCATTTCCGCCAACTTCGGACGCTTAGGGCTGAGAACGGCCTGGTCTCCTAAATCGCTCTGCTTCTTCTGCTCCACTTTCTCTTCTCTCAAATAACACAGTTTGCTCTTCGTTTTAAGATTCTTTACTGATGGGGTTAAAATTTCCATAGCTGCTCTGTGATATCAAAATATGTTTCTTCTTATTAGTTTCTAGTGGAGAAAAAGCGAATGAAGGCTTTTTATATCAGAGATGAGACCGGGAAAGAGGCGGTCTAGAAAGACAACAATAAGAACATTGCCGATCTTTTTAATTAAATTAAATTAAAATAACAAGTTTATTTTATAAACCTCTGCGTGGGACGTGGGGCAAGTGGACTGCAACTAATTACGCGTCTACCCTCACTTTGTCGTTACTCAGTCAAAGGGCGTGGTTCGAAAACGTTGTCGTATTTGGTATGCACTTAGAAACACTATTCCAATTATTTTTTTTATCAGGGGGAACGTGCGGAGTGAGGTGAGATCACGTCGTTCGTTCCGACTATTTCTCACCTCCTTACTACCTTTCTCTCGAAAATTCCTTGCTGAAAGCAGTTAGTTTGTTTTAAATGCAGTACCTGTCGTCGTTATTTATTTCTCCATTAAAAAAAATAAAATAAAAAAGACACGTACAAATATGGGTGTCAAAAAATATGACTCAACCCAAGGGTGATCCGTCCACGAGTCGTGTTTGACTCAGGTTTTTTGACTCATATATCATTTTGACACGACATATGGATAACACGTGAAAACACGGGTCAGGTTGAGATCAGAAATTTTGACTCACGAGTCAATCTGTGATCCGTTCCATTTATATATTTCAGTCTATTTTTTGTGTTTTATTGAAATAGTGTGTCGAACGGGTCAGACTGATTCGCGGGTCATGAATGTCAAACACGTTAATCAGACTCAACCCTTATCATTTATGATGAATCAGGTTTAAGTTTCAAAAACTGACTCATACTATTACACGAGTTGTGTTTGGGTCAAAGGGTATCTGACATAACGCATGACCCGTTTTGACACCCTTACATACAAGGCCGAAGCAATTAGGATGAGATGGATTTAATTTTACAAGGATTTAACCTTTACAAACATTTTGATTGCTAAAATAAGGAGCAAATTTTGTATACCTACACCTAGTAGACAAAACTATATCGAAATACGAAATTAAAATTCAAAACATGTAAAAAATAAAATAAAATGTAATAGTAATTGTTTTAATAAAATTATGTTTTAGTATTTTATAAAAATTATTATGTATTAAAGTTTTAGTTTCTCAACCAGCCCACCCATCGAGACTTGAAAATGCGTACTGCATATATATTGTTGTATTGATTGTGCAAGTATGAAAACGTAGTCCTATATTAGAGTGTTAATATAAGTTACCCTCTTCCACAATCTACCTTACCTACAACTACAAGGTCTAACATGCTTCTTCGCAGCTTGTCCATTTGCAGGGAGGTCCGACCACCTTTGCCCAACTCAGTCAATTAACTTGACGTGGAAGTTAGACAAAAAGAAGAAATATTATTCACAAAAGCTGTACGTGATCCGTACTTCATTAATCATACATTCATTTTCACGCTTAACAATGCCCGAGTCTTCTCTACAATGGAGGGTCGTTGACTCGTCAATCTTTATTCGAACACACTAACTCTCTCTCTCTCTCTCTCTCTATACACCTCAAGGCCGAGTGATTGTTCACTAGCTCAATTCAATCTGATTGAACCCGACTGGGTATTACAATCTACATTCTTAAAGCGCATGATGTTCTCATTGCGGCCCGATCCAGAATATATATATTCGATCGGAAGGTGACTTGATCTTGCAAGTCCTACACTTTTTGGATAACTTTCAAGGGTTTGACCAACTATTTTCTCCATTTGACACATACCTTTAATCTTGCAAACTCAATCATGCTTCGGGTCGGCTCTAATACCATTTTAACGCCCTAGTCCGAACGACTGTACTCACTAGCCTAACTCAGACTAACTGAGTGTTATTGTCACTTAATCCCAGAAAATGATAAATTCATGTTGGACTTGAGTAATATATATTTCTACGTATATAAGTTTTAAATTATTTATTTCTATACGACGTGTGATGAGTTATCACCGTATATATATATATATATAATTTTCTACCAAAAATATATATATATATATATATATATAATAATTAAAAAAGAAAAAAAGAGGGTGAACATTGCACTACAGTTTGGAGTTTGGATAAGCAGGAGGGTGACGTGGACCTCCAAGAACTGATGTCGACCATCCATGCCATATCTGGTGGGACCCAACTTTGTCCCTGATGCTACTCCAGCCCAGCCAGAACCAAAGAAGAAAGACATCATTAGGCTCCCTCCTCGCTGCTGTCAGCCCTACTACACACATACATGCCGACACGTAGCATTCATTACCTTACATCCAATTCATTATTCATCTGTGTCGTACATTACTACATTCATCTCCTCCGTATATATATAATATATATATATATATATTTGTAAGTGGTCATGGATGGCTTTTCTTATAATAAAAAAAACTATTAAACAGGGAAACCATTGAAGAATTTATTATGTGTAAATATACACTGAATATTGTATTTATTTAGATATTGTTTTCTTCATTATTCCCGCATAAATTTGATGTATATAATGTACATGTGATGTAGTTGATAAAAACTTATCGTACAACTCTTTTCTTTCGACGATGATGAATAATAAATGAAGGATGCCATCAAGTAGATTCTTTGGATATACAGGATTATTTTCGTAATATTATACCATTAAAGTAACATGATTTCTTTAATAAGACATTTAATAATCGTATCTCGTTTTACAAGTTGGTGCAATAAATTTGGGTATGATATAAAAATATCTAAGTTCTTATTCATATATCCTGAGCGGAAACACAATTAGTTAACTCATGCAAAGATTAAGGTAAATATGATATAAAAGTTAAATATTTTTTGAATGACTTACCTAATGCTATCATATATAATTCACCAATTAACCTAGCCCCTCCCCTACAACAAATATAGCTAGAGAGGACCTCCCTCCATGCAAAGGAAGAATCACCTAAATTACAGCTTGCAGGTCACTACTGAGTCTAAGTTACAATGGAAGGGTTCGGTATGGATTCTCAATGCGTTCGGCTTGTTCATTTATATCGGTTCGGCTGAACTGATTTGGTTATAGTTTGTTTTGAACCGGTTCAGCCGAACTAATATCAAAACCTAATCAGTGTTTTTAGGCTTCAAGTACAGTTCAAAATAATATCAAAAAATTCATTTCGAATCGGTTCGAATCGACTTGTTATTTTATATTGGTTTATACTTAAATTTAAATCAAACCACTTTAAACCTATATAATTTTAAGACTAGTTTGAAGTAAAATGAATTAAACCGGTCTTAAATTAAACCAAACCTAGAGATGTTTTCAATAAACCAAACCTAGAGATGTATTGAACTCTCGTATGTTGATGTTGGACAAGATTTCAGTTGGTTGTGGAACATATTTCCAGTCGGTTCAGTGTGGTTTTCAGTCGGTTCAGTGTGGTTTTCGGTTGGTTCAGTGTTTTTACAATTGGTTCAGTGTGTTTTTCAGTTGGTTCAGTATTTTTTTCAGTCGTTTCATTGTGTTGGACATGATTTTCTGTTTCGGTTTTTTCAGTTGGTTATTTCCTAACCAAAATTGCTATTAAAAAAACAAGACCAAAGCAGTTCGAACCGATTCTGAATCAATTCGAACCGATTCTGAATCAATTCGAACCAGAACAATTTTTTTAGAAACATAAAAAAGTACTATTTTTTTACAAAACATACCGATTCTTTTCTGAACCGGTTTGGGTCGAGCCGATTAATGAACAAGCCTACAATGCGTGGCATAGAATTGACAAAAAAATAATATGGATTATACACTACTCTATTACTTTTATGAAACTATTTTTGTAGCGTAAGATAATCTATTGCAAGACTTATCCAACAATAATGATTGTCAAAATGCTTATTTTGGATAATACATTTACATATATAGTTGACCTTATCTGCATGAATAATTATCAGTTCAAACTTCAAACTCTCTGTAGTGATCAACTGCGTATGCGAGGATGAATTTATCCATTATTCTATATCCATCATCATAACAATAATGAAAGAAGAAATGTCAAGCAACATTGCTTACCCTTTTAGTAAAACAAATCATTTCTTCTTCTAAAAACAAACCACTCTCGTAAAGCTAATTTCTATATTCATTTTGCATGTAAATGAAGCAAGGGGAAATGATATATTTTTATTTTTTAAATGGCTCAATTTTTTTATTACAAAAATGATTCTCGTGGACCGAATTAGACCGCCCGACGACAGTGAGAAAGTATAATATAAAACCACTTCGTTAAGAATATTACCATCCATATTCAACGACGGACGCATTGCTCAAACGACATGTATAAGAAATTAATAATAAAACCGATCCATTTGGCTACGATGTATGTATATATTGTTGAAGGCAATGTGGTTTGGAAATACCACACACGGATGGTTTTTCCAAAATTAGGCACTATATATACAACAAGGTCACATTCTCCCATCACCAATTAGTTTTAGAATGAAATTCGAGTTGTATATTGTGGTTGCTATTTGAGTGTGACTCGACCCCGATATTAAAATTTAATATGATATCAGAGTTCGGTTATGTTTGATGGTGTTGATTAGTTGTTTTCCATTGTGGATACCCGATGTGAGTTTGTTGTGTGTCGTTTACTCCACGTACCAGAGTTCGGATATAGCCTAAATGTAAGAGAGGATTTATTGAATCCCCATCCCGTCAGGATTAAATGTGTCGGTGTCGTTCCTTAATAAATTTATCATAATTGCGGAGGAGTGTTGAAGAGACTGTTATTTTGATTAATATTTGGGTGTTTCTCTGCCACCCACGATATTAAAATTTAACATATATATGTCAGGAGAAGTGTTCGTGACACATGTCATCTAATAATAAAGACACGCATGCCTTTTCTTATCCGGATGAAGAATAGGGTAAAAGTCTCGTGAAAGTTAAGGATGTTGGGATATGAAAGCAAAGTCAAAAAAGGATAGGCAGTTTCACAGCAATCAAACAGGTCTAGCTGTTAAAGGTCAATAATGCCTCACTTCCAATTATCCTTTCCTCTTTCCTTCCCAGATTCCCACATACTTCCAAATATGAAATATCTATCGAAATTCATGTTATATATATCATAGATAGAGAGGACTTAATAAGAAATAATAATAATTTGTAGGATTAAATACCAATAAGTCACCTGAACTTTAAACGTTTTACAATAAGCTACCCGAGTTTTAAAAAATCAAAACATGTTAACTTTGGTCGAAAGTCCAACGAGCTACCTCCGTCTAATTTATGACGACTTTCCGATTAATTTCTGTCAACAGTTGACGATAATTTGGACGGAGGTAGCTCGTTGCACCTTCGTCAAAGTTGAGGTACCCGCTTTGTTTTTTTAAAGTTCGGGTAGCTCATTACAAAACGTTCAAAGTTCATGTAGCTACTTGGTATTTAACCATACTTTTTAGGAGTGATATTGTTACGTGATATGATGTTAGGTAATATGAATATAGTGTGCTTGCACATTATACTTAACTCAAAATTATACTTAATGAAGGACAAAAAAAATATGCTTGCTCGGATTTGAGTCTTGACTCAGACTCATGAGTGGGAGACCAGCTCTGGGTCAAAATCTGAATCGTACTTAGTTATAATATTTGAACAAATTTAAAATAGTTAAATTGTGACATTTTTGAAAGTTTTCTGTTATTTTTATAATTTTAAAACTTATTCTTTTAAATTTTAACATAAAAATTGGTACAGGGGACAAACTTACACTTTTACCATACATAAAAGGAGAAAATTTTACGATTTAAAATTTAGAAGTAAAACTAAAAATCTAATCAAATATTAGATAGTATTGTCGAATTTTACCCTTTAGCTAAATGATAATATCTGATAAAATAGAATACAGTTTGTTTCCCTACAAACTGATAATTATTTTTTTATGTAATGATTAGGTAACGTAACAACTAATTATAGCAACTAATGACTAATGTGACCAAATTTTGAAAAATAATTAGAAGGTGGGCGACGGCGATGGCGACGGAGTAGATATTTAATAAGAGAAAATGCCGACATGCTGATATTAATTAAGGTACTATTGATCAGGACTATATATATTTATATAATTGCTTTGTTTTTTTTCCTACAATTTTCGGACATGAGTTGAGTTCGCATGTTTTATTATACGATTCACAAATTATTACAAATATTTAACCAAAGTGTAAATCAAATAAGTAATTACTTGATCCCGTTTATTTACGGAGACTACGTTATATTGTAAATTGTGCGTTAAAATATAAGGATCAGGAATATTACATATATATAGTTTTTCTTGGCCAAGTATATATGTTCTATTTAAACTGTCTTTTTTACCGAAATAGTAAGTACTATTATTATTATGACTAATTATTTGATGTGACGCGTGAATCGTGATGTATATGCTTTATTTGGTTGGACGTACGGCATCCTAATCCTTTGTATTTGAGTTCTCCACTCTTTAACTATTTTTTTTAAATAATTAGTACGCAATTTATTTCTTACTGAATACTCTTCTTTTATACATATATATATATAACGAAAAACAAAGGATAAGTCTATTTGAATACAAGCATGATAGGATAAGAGTAGAAGAAGAAATATTGTAGCTCACCAAACTCAATCAACTAAGGACTATCATGATTGTATCAGATAAACTCTAACTCTTTTATTGATGGTTACACTCCAACTCATGTTTCACTGTTTAATTCAGATCATATATAGATATAATTAAATATAAAAATAAAAACCCAGAAAAAAATATATACGATAAACAGATAAATATTTTTGAGCGAAATTAATTTCACACATAATAAACTGACAATTTTACCCATAATAAACTGTCAAATAATAAGTCCGTAATAATTAATAACACAGTAGATCTATCCTTTCAATCCCCTAAAGTGGTTTCGCTAGATCTGCATTTGATTCGATCGCACTCTTCCGACATTGACTTGATGAGCATTAATTCACCATATATATATATATATATATGTATGTATGTATGCTCAAAGCCGCATAAATGTCCGGTGGGAAAAGTAATGACATTATAATGATGACTCCATTGTAAATTCATGTAACTATATTGTCGAATGTAGAATGATTCCATATAAGAATATACAGCTAGAAAAGTTTGAAAATGGTAAGCATATATATTTGTAAAAATGATTTTTCATTCAAATGATTTTTTTTGTGATGGTTAATGGTTTCAATATGTGAAAATAATGATAATTGGTACTCTCGTTACTTTTCTGTTAAAAATTTTTGTTAAATATTTTTCATATTTGCAAAATTTACCAAATATTTTTTTTAAAAGTTACAATTAAACCCTATAAATTTACACTAATGTTTCAAACAAGTCTCGACTCGATTCGAGTCACACGACTCACACCGGAGGTCCCCTAGTCAGGGTCCAAACCCAAACCAAGTCACCCTAAACCTGGGGACCTGGTCTGGACTCAGACCTAGACCATAGGACCCTTGATTGAAGCTCAAATATAAAATAATAATTCATTTTAATTAATATAAATAAATAATTTAATTAATTAAAACTATAATGAGTAATTAAATTAAAAAATGAGTAATTAATTAAATTTAATTAAAATATAAATAAATAATTAACCGTGAAAAGTATTTTTGTCAATTGAATATTTATTTCTTATTCCTATTTGACTATCTCTCTAGGAATAGCAATTCCAATGTTTTTATTTCAAGGAATACTCCTTGAAACAAACAAATATGTATTCCCTATTCCTTAATTATGTGAACCAAACATGTCATTAATACTTGATTATTCTATCTTTACCCATAGATGTTTAATGACTAAAAACAGAAAAATAACTTTATATAGTGAAGAAAAATATTAATTCGTAATTTGATATTAAATGTATGGGTATATAATATATATGGTTAAATACCAATGAACTACCTAAACTTTGGACGTTTTGTAACGAGTTACCCGAACTTTAAAAAATTAAAACGGGCTACCTCAATTTTGGACGAAAGTGCAACGAGCTACATCCGTCCAATTTCTGACGAATTTTCGATGAACTTCCGACGAATTTCTGTCAACATATCACGGTAATTTGGACGGAGGTAGCTTGTTGCACCTTCGCCAAAGTTGAGGTAGCCCGTTTTGATTTTGTAAAATTCAGGTAACTCGTTGCAAAACGTCCAAAGTTTAGTTACCCCATTAGTATTTAACACTAATATATATACAAGTACTTAATTTAAGGTCCTTTTTTCCATCATGAACATTGAACTTTGAATTTGGGTCTCTAGACCCCACCCGAGCTTTGTAATTTCATTTTACTTGACAACTCTTTGTAACGAGTTTGTTTCACTAGTTGAAATATATCTTGTTTGATGGCAAAAAAAAATAAAAAAAAATTGAACTTTGAAGAGTGCAGCAGTAAGTTCCTGAAACATTCTTCAGATCTTGTTCCTTCCACTTTCGCTATCCGTACATTATTCAATAATACGTACATATACTTTTGGATGGATATCATATCCTACGGTAATTATTATATATATATGCAGACATTGACAAACTCGTGAAGTTGAGGGGTCGAATTTCAAGATTTTAACTACCTAGTGCATTTTTCTTGATGTAATTAAGACTTGGTACTTAATATAGTACTCTCTCTGTATGAATGATGATTGTCGCAAAAACATAATTAATTACTACTAATTATGTCTTTTTAAAATTATTACAAAAGTAATGTCTATAGATGTTTTACTTTTGTTCCTGGGCAAGTTCCGACATGTATAATTGTGGTCACTGAAGCGGGACATGTCACATGCATGTTGGGAGAACAGCAGACCGACGAGGATTGCATGAAGTGGGGAGATCGTTCGTTAGATCTTGTCAATGATTACGATTCCAAACCCGTGTAAATTTGATCTTCACGTTTTATGGATTTAGATCTTCTATCTCTTCTTTCCACTACGGAGGATTAGACCAATCTCTTTGATTAAATATTTATATTTTCAAACTAATTTTTTATTTATAAAATATTCAATCAAAAACTTGTAAGATAAAAAAAGAAAAGTTCTATTCATATTATAGATTTTCGTTAGTTTTTTTTTACTTACATTAAAAAATCAAAACATATACATAAAAAAAAAATATTCAAAATCAAATGAACAATACTGATAGGATTTTCTACTAAAATCAATTAAATAACTAAGTTAAATAGTGACTTTAATCAGAAGTCACTATTTTTGAATGAAAATGGTGACTTTAATCAGAAGTTTGGTCACCGACTCCAACGTTGTTTCTCGGGAAAGAGTTTCCTAACTATATCTAACTGTAATCGCATTGAATGAACCAAGTTGTTTCAACAGTACAACGCTTTGTTTAGATATCTTTGAGATTCTAAAATCAAGAGTAATACATACTTTTAATCATTTGCAAATTTTAAAATTAAATTATAATTTTTGTAAATTTTTTGTCATGTTGTTTTGTGTCTTGTTATTTTTATGTCGGTTTGTGTGACGCGACTTGTATTATATATATATATATATATATATTAAAAATTAATTGTGTGATTGTTTAATAATTGTGTTATGTTCGAGTTTTGAAATACGTTTAACACTTATTAATTTGCACACGACACGATTAAAACCTAATGACAAAACATGTTAGACACGACACGAATTGCTACTCTAACTATAATATATATTTTAGTACTTGTGTATACAATTATTTACAATAATATTTTAAATTTTTACTATCGTAATTAAAAGGCTATAAATTTTACTATACAAATACAACTCTAATTTATAAACTGTTATTTTATATAAAAAAAAACATTCAAATAATATGTGATGATAAATTTCAAATCAACTTATAGACTTTCAACTAAATTGCTATAATTTACCAAAAAAAAACACTAAATTGCTATAGAAAGCTATCCGTGCAACAATTCTGAAAGATTAATCATAATGTATATATTTTTTAGTATATTAATTTCAATATTTTTTTCTGCATAAAATTGCTCATTAATAATATACTATGAAAGATTCATTTAAACATGCTTTTTTCCCCCATTATTCATTGAAAAACAAAATAAAAAAAATTATCCCATTTTTTTTTATCAAATTAACGCTTTACTTGATGAAATAAAACGTCGGAATCCTCAATCACGTTTGTTCGTAAATACAATCATTCGCTATTAAACATACAAATGGAAGTGGAGTTCTTTCGACGAGCTGAACATCTTCAGTAGTATATAATATATATACTCTGTTTTATAATCTTAATTTATGTATTAATGCAGCTTAAATATATTATTTTTATAAATACTTTCAATCCCAATGTTACTTCACACTATCAATCAAAGAGGGATAAATAAATGTTCCTTTGTCTAGAATATTTGTCACTAGCCTTATTTAAATTTTACTCGTCCCTAAAATCACAATCGGTTGATTACTCCATTCATATATACGAAAGACACTGCTGTACTTCTAACTATAATTGCGTCAGCATACATTCATTATACAAGTCATATCCTAATGAATATCCCTCCATTGAAGCTGTATCTTCTTCACTACCCCACATATTACATGACTCTTCCTTTAAATTAATTCTACAGAAATGTAAAATGGAGAGCGGAGATGAGAAACGACTTACGTAAAACAAGAGGCGGCGAAAGCCGGGAATAGTTTAGAAAGGATGGTTCGTCTGCCTGATGGAGAGCTGAGCCGGAAGAGGGCGCCCGGTTCCGGTTCCACCGCAGCTGCTGCACGGCATCCTGCCCGATCCGCTGCAACTCCGACATCCGGAGTCGCCGTCCGACCACCGCGAACATAGGCACGCGACACGTCCCGAACCGTTGCACCTCGGACACTTCGGGAAGGGCCCTGCCATGGGATTCCGGTCCATGATTGACTTGACGAGGACGGCTCCGGCCAGCATGCTCATGCCGAGCTGCGTCAGCACGATCGGACCCATGACGGCGATGGAATCTCCGATTTTAAGTGGAGAGAAAGAGGAGATAGAAAGAATAGATTAGATCTTTTGAGTGGAGGGGCGAAATGACAAGATAATGAATTTTTTTAAGGGTTACTTGATGAGGAAAATTAAAGTGGTGGAGTGTGTGTCCACGTAGGCAGAGGAAGTCTTTGGTGGTTAAAATGAAAGAAACGGGGCGTTTTGGAGCGCAGGGGAAATTGTTTATGATTCTAACCGTGGGTGATCCGTGAATTACCCGTCCGCCGATCGTATTTGGATCATAGTTTTTGCCTCATTAGTCATTTTGACATGACCTATGGATGACCCGTGAAAATACGGGTCATGTTTGTATCAAAAGCATTGACCAACGGGTCAACCCATGACCCGTCCCATTTATATATTTAAGCTTGTTTTTATTTTTTATTGAAATGGTGGGTCGAACGGGTAAGGCTGACCCGCGGGTAATGCAAGTCGAACGAGTGAGTCTGAACCAACCCTTACCATTCTTGACGGGTCAGGTTTGAGTTTCAAAAACTGACTCATACTATTACACAAGTATTTTGTTCGGGTAAGAAGATCACTGACACGACCCATGGGTCAACTCATGACCCGTTTTGACACCCCTACTTGTATATATCTACTGGACGGTTTGGATTTATTGTGTACGGATGGACGGTCTTAGTTGGGTCATATGTCAGATATTGGTTCTTCTCCGTCAGACAAACTTTGCCAAAATAAATCAAACGGCTCCCATTGACTGAGATCTAACCGGTGGACAGATGGGCGGTCTCAGATGGCCAAGTTGATCTAACCGGTTATAGCATGTAAGTAGGGTTGACAGTTTCCATAAACTTTTGTTAATGGCATGCAGCACCACAACCTCTCCGTCATGTTCACGGTTTCATGGCTGTCAGAACTGCCACCCGTACAGCTCATATGCGAAAGTCGGTGTATGTTGAATCAAACGTCAAAGAAGCAATAAGTTTGATCGTGGAGCAAGTCAATGATGATAGAACACTAATGCTATTAATTTCTTATTGTAGGAGGTTGTTGATTGATTTTCAAAAATATAAACTCAGACATATTTTCCGAAAAGCAAACACAGTTACATATAGCTTGACGAAGGAAATGGTAACAATCAAGAAGAATTATGTGATACTTGTACAATTTACTGTCGGCTGATGAGAAATGATGACACTAAGGAATGATGTCGTGACATAACAATAAATAGAATTGTAATATCTTAAGTAGGTAACTATTTTTGTGTAACAATCATTTACACACAAAAAAAAAATCGAGAATTAACACAATCTTTTATTTCACGAGGTCCAGAACCCAAGACTTTTTTTTGGCCAAAAAATCGAAAAATTAAATTAAGACCATGGTCCAGAACCCAAGACTAAAGAGGCCCAGAGCTGACTACTTCGCTCGATACTTCCCCTCCAATCCATCTATCACGTACTCTTCTAGGGCAAATTGCAGCTTTCTGATCCTTCCCATAGACAATCCTCCGCCTACACTCGATCCAGTGCAATGTCTCAGGTAATTTTTGAAATCTCTCTACAACACCGCCGATTTGCTTCTATGGATAGTCATTTAGTTTTTCGATTTGCTTTGGGATTGTGTGGAATCTAAAGATTGTACCTCTTGCTCGAAGTGCGCTGGATTCGATATGCATGCAAATCTTGGGGTAATAAAGCAGTATATGCATATCCTGTATGAACTGTTTTATGTTTTAGAAAACTCTGGGTTGGTGTCGGTTGGCTTCATGTTCTTGGTCCCAATCTGAATGATCTGATCTATACAGTTTTCCTTTAATTTGTTGATAATTAATGCAATCTTTGTTTTTCTTGTTGATTCTTAAGGTGGATAACAGAAATTCTTCAGCTGCTAAGCGAGCTAGAACAGATGGTACAGTATTTCTCAACTTTCCATTGCAATTGGTAAATTAAAATATATTTGTTTCTTTGAATTTGATGGCATTCTGTTTGCAAATTATATTATAAATGGTGATTCTATAGTCAAGTAGAGAAGTTTGTTGCCAGACAACGAAGTGTTAATTCTCCTAGCAGAAATTGAACTCCTATTTCATTTTTTCCTAACATTTTTTCAAATAATAAACATGTCATGACTAGTGAAGATGAAAAAAGTGGTTGTGACCTGTAAGGCAGTGTTATGCTGTCTTTCTTAACTGCAATTCTGAAGGCAAGATAGACACTGTTTTTCGCAATACTAATCTTTAATTGATTCATTTTTTTTTACTGAATGACGTCTAAAGGTAGCCGAAGAGAGGATGACTGGACATGCCCGAGTTGTGGCAATGTGAATTTCTCATTTAGAACAACATGCAACATGCGTAATTGCACTCAATCGAGGCCTGCTGATCATAACGGGGTAGGATTATTTTAAAATAAATGCACAAGCTTGATCTCTGAGATTCTGAATAATATGTCATCTAAATTCTGGTAATTGGTACTATATAAATAGTCACCAAGTCTGATTAAATTGTACTGTTACTAAGTGATTTGGCGCGCCATCCTTTTCTGGTATTTAATGTCTTGAACTCTTGATAGGCCTTTACAAATGTCTAATTTAGTGAAGAAGTGCTTTTAACAGTATTTTGTGCATGCACTAGTCTTAATTTGGATCATCAAATTGGAAGTAATAGAAGGAAAAAAGGAGAATGCTGATTGTATCATGAAATCAGCTTACTAGCTTTATTCTTAACAATCAATCAATCATCACTTATATTTTTCTTTTCTTTCTCTGTAGAAATATGCTCTAAGGCCTGCGCAACTGCACCAAGGCTTCTCTACTTCGCCCTATATGAGTTCTGCGCAACCTTCATCTATGTATATGGGTGTTCCACCTTATCCTTCATCAATGTTCAACGGTTCTTCTGTTCCTCCATATGATATGCCATTTCCTGGGGGCTCTGTTTATCCTTATAATTACGGCATTGGCACCCGACTTTCTGCTGGCAGCCCCTATAGATTGCCTTTATCTGGACCATCACCTTATCCAAGTGCGTCTATGATGGGTGCTGGTAAGCATTCTTTAGCTCATTTTTTCTTTGTTTGTAGTTCAATCGGTGAGTTTCTACTTCACCTTTCATTCACATATAGTTTTTTTTTAATTCTTTTATTGGTAATAGATGCTTCCCTTATAAAGAAATAACTTTAGTATGCTTTTCAGGTGGAATGTACGGTATTCCACCACTGATCGATAGGTATGGCCTAAGCTTGGCTATGGGACCTGCCAGTATGGTATGATTGATAAATCCTCTTAGATTTCAGTCCTTCCTATTTACTGACGTTATAGTTCATTATAATTGGTTGCCTATTTAGTGCCTCCTTTTTTTTTCTGGGAGTAGGGGCTAAGGCCAGGTTTCTTTCCAGAGGAGAAAGTTCAAAAGAAGGGCACAGGTTTGTCTTGTTTGTTTCCGGATGAGAAACATCGAAAGTCCACTTTTTCTTGGATTTATTGTTCTAATCCGCCAATCTGCTATATTATTGTGTTGTAGACACAACAAGAGACAATGATTGGTCTTGTCCAAAATGTGGGAATATGAATTTCTCCTTCAGGACAGTTTGCAACATGCGGAAATGCAACACCCCAAAGCCAGGATCTCAGGTTTGTTTGTGTTTACTGACATCATGTTGTACTCAAAGTCTGGTAGCATATTGCATCCTTCAAGAAGAAAGGTCATATTTGTAATAATCCTAATTGTTTCTCTTCTTTTCCAATGGCAGCCTTCAAAATCAGACAAGAACACTAGTAAGACATCTAAAGTCGTCTTCTGTTCTTCATTTTATAATGTCTCTTGTGGGTTATTGTTTTTGCTAGGCTTGACAATTGTTGTGTTTATCAGAGCAAAAAATGCCGGATGGAAGCTGGAAATGTGAACAATGTGGAAACATAAATTACCCGTTCAGGACAAAGTGTAATAGACAAAACTGTGGAGCTGATAAGCCAGACGAGGCAGACAACCAGTCTCCAGTCGCAGAGGAGGAACAAGAACAGGTCTGTTATGTAATTAGCTGTTTGATGTATTATTATTATTGTCGTTCCCTTTTTACTATACGTGAAATCATATGTTTGACTATGATGAGCAAGCAGCTGTATACTCTTCACGTAAAGAATATTCACTATTTTTCGTCAACAAATAAATTTGAGGGTGATATCAGACCCTCCCCCCTGATAATAAAGTCTCAGTGCCTCTTGCATTTTACTTGAAAGTAAAGTTTTATGTACTCTTTTTTGGCACCTCAATTGATTAGTATTTGTTACTGCTGCTGTTCCAGTGAGTTCTTTCTTCTAGGACGTATTTGAGACGGTCAGGTCCAGTCCAGAGTCGTGGTCATCGTGGGTCCAGCGAGTTGCCAATGTGGTTGTCGTCTCAGTTCAGTCTGTTTTGTTGCAGTGGGTCAAAAGTTTATCAAAGTGGGTTTCTGTCGGGGTCTGCATACTAACTAGTGTGTGTTCACTCACTATGAATCGTAATTTTATATTTACTGTGACAGGCAAAGATTAATATTCAGGTTGGTTATGGTTATAATACTTCAGAATTGGAAGATAATGTACAATACTACTACTACATATGTTTATTGTTTCTCTTTCAACGGTTGGTCTGAACGTTTGGTGAGGAAATGTTCGATATACTAGAAATCAGCCATTGGTCGATTTCTAAATGCGTCATTGCAGTGTCCCAATTTTGCCAATGTGGTTGTCAGTCTCTTTCAGTCATTCTAAATGCGTCATTGGAGTAGACGTCCATTCATTCTAAATGTGAAACTGACACC